>LQNS02278091.1:39514700-39554037 GCA_001587735.2 Parhyale hawaiensis | reverse complement strand
TATTGTAGGGGAAAGAGCCCAAATGCCTTGACTTCAAGCCAGAGCGTCCACTGATGAATTCTCACTAACTACACAAATTGATGAGACTGAACCAATTTTGTTTCAATTCACCAGTCGAACTCCTTACTCTGTTAGTAAACAGGATCAAACACTCAGAGTGCAGAAAAAAATCATTTTCTTTATTATGAGATGTTGTGAAAATAAGCCAAAGCCGTGCCAGTGACGGCTTTGCCTCCCTGAGGTCACGGCTTTAGGAGTTGAAGGTCATTATATATGCTTGTAGGAGGGGGGCACGGAAATTTGGGGGGGGGGGTGATGGCTTGAGGTGCCTTTCCCTTATTGACAACTTTGAAAACATCATCAGTATAGCTCATACAAAGCTATTCAGTACTTGAACTTCCTGTGTCGCTTTTTGTCCAAATTGCTTACATCAGATGCACCTCAGGCCATCTCAGAACCATTGGCTTATGGGGGTCTAAAGCGGCCCCAGAGTACCCAAACCCTCTACCGCAGATGCTTCACCCCTCCGAACCTCGCAACTTGTGCAGTTGTAAATTTTCCTTAGAGCATACCCTGGTATGGATTGCTTAGACAGAATGCTTAATTTACATTTAAGAAGCCTTCTGCAAAGTAATAAGCCTAGGAAACGGCGGGGGTGTCCGTGAAGTATTATTTTTTACCGTCATTTATAATGACGGCACGGGCCGCTAGTCTCTCAATAAAACGAATGAAGCAAAACAACACTGGGCCGAAATGTGGGTTGACAGCTCCGATAGGAGAAACAATGGGAGCTGCGGGCACACCTCAGAGTGGAGACTTGCGACGACAGCGATGCTCAAACCAGCGTTGTGCCACGTCTCTCTTCCCTCTGAATAAGTGGCAAGTGGCGAAGTTTCCAGTCCTCCCACAATTTATGTTATCCAATACCATTTCAAATTCTGAATATCGGTCTTCTCAGCTCAACCTATCCAAATGATTGAACTCTGACAACTATAACAGTCTTGAGAATTCTTCTCTTGAGCGTTTAAAGAACCAATTAGAAAATAACTATCTCTGCTCTAAAGCACACTTTCAAAGTATCACTCAATACCTTCACTTCTTTTTACTCTGTTTACTTTTACAAGATAGCATAAACAGACATCTGATCTCTGTCCTTATGTATGGGAAAGCCAAACAGCAGTGGCCATGCAGCAGGTCCTCTCTATCTCGGCACCCCCGGTGCGATTTTATTACATCAAATAAGTTATCCTCGTCAAAGGCTTCGTGAAAAGTAGTGTATTCCTAAGAAATATAGCACACATGGGCTCACAATCCTGAAAGTTTTCTGAAATTTACTAAAGTAATATCGAAAGAGAATATTAATAAAATTTAAATTTGAAAACTAGTTAATTTCGTAAAGCAGCTACGCATATATATCTTACGCTGATGAGACAATAAAATACTTAAATGAAATGACCAATTAAAGCATACATTTAGACACTAGAATATGTCAAATCTACAGCATAATTTTACATGAAGCTCCGTCCGTACGTGTCTGTTCCCTGTGTCTGTACGTGACGCTTTTCAGTATAAGGTAGAGGACTTCAATTTTCAAGGAGCTCAGCTTTTCTTCGGAAGGAAGTTCAATAATATGTCTTTTTTTTTTGCTTGCTCTTAAAGAAATTTTCAGTCAGTTCTGAAGCAAAGACATGAAGTTTCTTTTATACGTATCACACATACATCGTACCGATTTCCATATCTTGATATATTCACGTTGCTGAGGTCGCATAGCGATCCATATATGGGAAAATTCGTATCCAGACTACGGTGCAGCGAGCTGTTCTGACCTGCTTCATTCTGAAGCATTTTTGAAGTGAAAGTGCAATATTTAAAGAAATCACGTAAGCTGACAGAAAAAGGGCTTATGGTGACATGAATCAATTATTGCAAAAAGGGCCGCGTCTGTTGTATCTTTATTTTGTGGGAAAGCGATCACACTAACGTATATGGCACAGTACAAAGTAGACACGGGTCCCGCTATTGAATTGAAATCATCAAATTCTTGGATAAAAAATGGTAATGTTAAAAATGTGAAACCCTAAATAATATTTTAAGACGATGAGAAACAAATGTTTGCGAAGGCGTTTAAA
Organism: Parhyale hawaiensis; assembly: GCA_001587735.2. Taxonomy (NCBI): domain Eukaryota; kingdom Metazoa; phylum Arthropoda; class Malacostraca; order Amphipoda; family Hyalidae; genus Parhyale; species Parhyale hawaiensis. Next base: position 39,551,908 of record LQNS02278091.1, on the reverse strand, counting down.
TATTGAAGAAAGCAATGAGAAAACTGCTGCCGGAAAGTGAGATAGGTAAATTAGTTGCTATGCTATCTTTACGTCTATATTATGAAATACAAGGGAGAAAACTTTACTGGTAAAACATCTGCGAGGTCCACCGTTGATATAGTGACTGGCATACACACATTACACAGGCTATGTTAGGCCTTCTGCGTACGAGTCGAAATACTGAAGCACTTCACGTTCTTGGCATATATGTTTCTGTGCGGGTGACAACGGCTGAATCTATTAGGATACATCGATTCGAAATAACTATGTACAACTAGTGCACCAAACTTAACCCTTTTGTTGAAAAAGTCACAAAAATATGTATTTGAAAACATCTTATCATCCTATCGAAAAATTTCACAATACTTCTACATTCACCAGTCCACGTTGTCCACCAAGGGCACAGAAGCAACCAAGTTCACAAAGGCCCGTGACCAGGCCTTCACAGCCGCGGGAATTCCCGGGCTCGTATCCTGGATACGGTTTGGCAAAAAAAATTTAGGTGCCTTGGAATTCTTTCTTCAGTATTAGATAGGGGAAAAATAAGGCTTCGGACAGACGGACTGACGGACGGACGGACGGACGGACTGACAGACAGCTCTCTTATAATAGTATAGATTGCGAACTGAAACACAATTGAAATTCACAGAAAGATTCGAAGATGAGCAACTGGCCCTCACTGCAGCGGAATAGCTGCCGAGGCTCCGAGTTTACGTAGTTTTAGATTGCAATAATGTTGGGCAAGCCGAACCTGCACACGCAGAAACTTAATCGTAAGGATAAGAGACACGGTCCCATGTTTTGACTCCTGTATGCAGCAAACCAAACTTGAGGTTAGACGGAGTTCGTATTAGGAGACCGGCGCTATATATGGGGTAGGTTAGGTTAAAGATCTGTATTTTATTAAAGTTAGCTATAGTAGTGTAAGTTAGGATTGCTTCATTTTACAAAATGAGAAGATTCAACAACCGTGGAATTTCCACGGGTCCGGCTAGTTATAATTACTAGCAATACCCGTAAAAAAATTCACGGTATACTAACTTTATTTCAAGTGTCTGGAAAATTTCTGACACCTGTATACTCGTAACTGAATTTTAATGTACTTAGTTGCACATCTAATTTTATTGTGTTCATAATTGCAAATCGGTGGTTGCGCTCCCAGTAGGTAGTTCTCCTCCCGGGGGTAGCTAAAACTTCCCAGGGGTAGTTGTCCTCCTGGGTTTAATTGTTTTCCTATTTAGGCATCTGTCCTCTACGGGACCCGTGGATATTCTACAGTAGATAAATGTTTTCACTTACCATAGTTTAACCATTGGAAGTGCTTCTAGCTTAACCCAACCCGAATGAGCATACGTCCGTCGCTTACTCCTGTCTTTCGTTACACAGTTTCTCTACTTTACATCTCGTCTAACCTTTCGTAGGAATTTTAATTCACCACTAAAAATAATCTTGAATCTATTCTGTCAGCAAAGAATTCGCACTTGTGTCTTGAGAAATACAGAAACACGACGGTTTTTCTTGCATTGTTCCACAATACTTTTGCACACCTTTTCCGAGCTCTGTTTCCAATAGTTTATAGGTAATTTAGCCTTTTCCAATCTTACGCATTTCAATTTTTTTGCATGACGGCGTATTCGTTTTTTCTCACTATTTCGGGACTCGTGGATACTGATTTTTTTCTGCTTTATTTGATGCCATAGCTATGTAATATAAGAAAGCAGATTCGGTAAAGGTCAAAGTCAACTTTGACTGTATCCTCCCCTGGGAAACCCACATTCATTGGTTCGTGCTGCAGATATAAGCAAACTGGCCCCAGAGAAGCAAGTAGAGCCGCAGCCGACCACGGGTCGCTAAAACCTATGGCGCCGAAACGGAAGGTTCAACGACCCGCATCCACCTACCCTCCCATTCCTGGTCAGGCAGGTGCCCCCACCCAGCTTTCGCATACCAAACAATTGCCGACTGAGCGCGCCGGACGCTACAAGGATCCCGTGACAGGCTTGTCGCTTGAACTCGGCGCCTCGAGCACATGCGTAAGGCACGCATGGCATGCTGCTGTTGTCAATTTCTTCACTTGCAGCAAGGGTTAATCTTCTCTTCTTTTGCTCAGACTTCGTACTATTGTGGTGGAATTCTCACGGTAACTGCAAACAATGATACAGATTCTAACGCGCTGAGCCAGAACAGCTCAGGTGCATAAAAATAAATATTAGAAAAACTTCGCCCAGCTCCATCCGATAGATGATTCCCACCGTATCATAGATACCTACGTTAGCTTCATAATGCTGCCTGATTCACATTATTTCGAAGATTTTAGTGACTTTCTTCCAAGCTATTTGACTGAGGACAGCAGCTAAGCCTTAAAACTATTCGCTCTAATTTCCTTCTATCTATTACTGAAGAGCGTAACACACGAAGGAACAACGCTATTAATATTATAGATTAAGTGCTGTTGACAGATTGCAGCGAACTAAGGCCACCAATTTAATTGCGCATAGCAAAAAATTCTTCTAAGCACAGAAACTCAAGTCGAGCGAGGCGTAAATTAGTTTCATTGCCTTGCGGAATCGCTGTCTACGTCTACTGCGCACAAGGAATAAGCTGAGGATATTGGGCCAGTCAAGCAAATATAACAGATTCACGTGTTTAGGAACCACTCAAACTGTTGAGGGCATGACTGCAGTATTCTGTACTTCAGCCGTGGTTGCAGGCATGCTCGTTCGAAAGGCGTATTTCTTAAGCGAAGCTCTCAGCTCTTTTGTATATCATTGCAAAGGAGGCTTCAGAGACAAATGTTTTTATTATTTCAAAACGTCATACATGGGCGGTCATGGTTTCATGAAATTTTCCTGATGGGTGGCATATCCTTTGTAGTCTTCTGAAAGGTATTCGCAGAATTGAAGAACTTAGTTTACCAAACAAAAAATGAAATATATACAGTGGTTCATCGAGTCAATTTAGTGGAAAATCGTAGCTCTTTCAGTTCAAGTTTGGAATTTTTGGGCTATGTTCCTAAAACCCACCCTAACTTTCTCGCACCAATATAGAAAGGTTCCTGCAGATTGGTGAGACTTGATCGGAAGTTATGCCCCAAAGCTAGTATAGCGGTTGTAGTACTGTACTATATGAAGCACGACGTCCTTGTAATAGCTTTTTTTTTTCAGTGTAAGAATCCGTGGGGGTCGTTTCTGTTATCTATAATTTTGAATGTAACGAAGGTGAGATATTTGTCAAGCCCCAATCCAAGAGCTCTGACATCTTCTACGGGTCGCATGGTTGCAGGGTCGAAATAGATAGAAAACGAACTTCGTTATGAACTTAGCTTTTTTTCCACTGATCAGACCGAGCTCTATCACTATTTACAGTAGCTTGAACGCCAGTCGAGCAGCTAAAAAAGACGTTCGGCTGAAGTGGACGTAAGATTTTTAGTTTGTGCGAAAGACATTGCAATTTTTACACTGTCAGCATGCATTGAAGGGTTACTTACTTGCTATATCAATGTGCCTTACCGTTAGAAACATAATATGAGGCTTCAAGACTCTAGTAAGTGTGAATAGAGGCGCGTGCGCTCAGAGAGCGAAATTAGGCAAAACTGCAAGACTTACTACGTCCGGACTTCGAACAGGTGCCCTGGCTTCGACCCGTTAAATCGAATTCAAGGCATTGACTAGTAATCAGCTACCCTCGCGACGTCCAAAAAATTCAATTTTACCCCGTCAAACGGAATCTTTCAGCCGCTGAACGCAATCAACTTGCTTCCATTACCTGCAACGCCAGTCCAAGTGGCAACACTACCTTCCCTGTCTGAAGCTCTGAACAAGTTAAGCTTTAAAAATGTTAATTTTACTGGTCAATCAGGAGATTGCGTGGGGAAAAATGAACATTAGAATTTGGGCGACAATAAATATGCAATAATGGGTAGGCACAAACGTCACAGGGAGGGTTGGGCGATGATCGAGTGGCGAGGCCAGGACGCGCTATCGTCGTTCACGACGGATTTGTGTGCGTGTTTGTGTACGCAAATCGTGTGCGTGAGAGCGGCGTTCACGTTGGTGCGCCGCGCAGCTCGCTGTATCGCTGATTAAGTTAGGTTAGGTTAGGTAAGATTAGGTTAGGTTAGGTTAGCCTAGGTAGTGTTTATTTTAGCGGTGGCGCGCGCAGCAAAGCTTACTTGAACGCGCAATCGTCGTGAACGACGATAGTGCGGTCAGGGCCGCGTGGGTGGCACACAGGAGTCAGGAGGCCACGTTACATCAGAGACGAAGGGCACAGAAGACTCACCCGCTGTACCGCTACTACAGTACGGTGCCGAGGCACAAATTATAGGACAGATCTCGCACATCTCTGCTGTAGCAAATGACGCTGTAGCACAAGCAGCACTGCATGTGTCACTTGCCATACACTCACTGGTCATACCACACTGCGCTGCTTACGCTGCACAACGCAGTGCACTGCTCATACGACACATTCTGTACTGCTCATACCACACGATACACATTCTGCACAGCTCATACCACACGATACACATTCTGGACTGCTCATACCACACGATCAACACACAGCACTCATCATCACACCACACAGCCATACACAGCAGATGGCATCATCACGGTGCGCTGCTCACAGAAAGACTTGCATATAACAGCAGCTGACATCAGCATTACCTGAAGCAAGTCCTGGAAGTCCAGGACCCGCCAATACAGCTATTCCGAATACGGGCGCTTGTTTGCAGTCCCTTGGCGAGAAAAGCGCAACAGCGTCTCTGTGCGGTGTAGCAAAATCGAACAATGTGCGCTCAATTGGCCGACTGTGGCTTGTTATGATCGCATTAGTACTCACCGTAACTCGATCAGCTCTGAGATACCGAGGGCAATAAGAGTGTCTAGCTAGCAATAATCTCGTATTTGGTTGCGTCCCGAATGGCTTGAGCGGATTAACCCGAATGCGAAAAAAAATGTCGCGCGCTGATGAACTTGGAGCTCGAAATCAACGGCTAGCTGGGAGAATCGTGGAAGGAAGTAGCACCCAAGTCATAATAAAATACATTTTAGCGTTGCCGAAATGGTAATACAAGAAGCTTAGAACATTTTATTCATCTCGTAATCAACAGGTAATAACATTATATAGGCTTTGGATTCCAACCCATCTTTTGGTGTTTAAACTGAATTTACAAATTGAAGCGCCCTATTACAGCATGCATTCATGCACAGATAATGAGCCAATGTAATTTAAAACTATTATTGAGAGACATTGCTGAAGTAGTAACAGTTATTTAGCGAAGAAAGAACACAATAATGCGTGCATTATTAATAAACAGCGATGCATGATCACAAATACAATCAAACTTATTAAAAAGGGGTTTAATTTCCTTTATTTTATCATGTTTACGCCCAACCGCGATCTTCGTCCGGAGGAGGCTCCGGCTGGCGGACAAGGAAGTGGATGGAGACAGTCAGAGATAAGTCAAGTTACAGAAAGAGAGTGCACCTAGAGATGCACGGGAGTGAGTGCCGTTGTAAGTGCGCTGGACGAAAACAAATTGGAGTCAGTTTGCTCTCCCGCGTGGCAAAGTTAGTACCAAGGAGAGGCTGCAAGCGCGATCCTATGCTTATAGGAGGCGAGGTCCACACAGTAGCCACACAGCAACTGTGAAAACGAAGGGCGCAAGGGGGAGGCATTGTTGTTTCAGCCAAGAAGATAACGAGAGCAGAGGTGCCAAATACCTTTGTTGACCTCAGTCGTCGCGATGGAAGAGGTCACCTCCGTGTAAACCGCTGCCATGGCCCCCGACACTGAGGCGTACCGGACGAGGCCACGTACCCTCGAGCAAGTACGACACCAAAGGCCGATACTTTGGCGCCGGGGTACATTTCTTTTTCGCGGCGGTCACTTTGCGTGGCAACCGTGTCATGTAACAGGTGACCGGAAACTGAGTCGAAGGAGATACTACCTGCTTTGAAGGTTGAGGGGCTCCCAGACGGGAACATCTTGGTCTCATGATACAGATGGCTACGAGATATCATACGGTGGGAGCTGGTAGCCACGCGCAAAGCCGCGTTTTGGACTACTTCCGACTTGCTTATAGAGGAGTCTGAGACATTCGAGTACCGAACATGGGCAGCGTAGATAATGAGTAATGACGGACTGATTGTGCGCCTACTAAGTAGTATCACTTTCGTTTTGCTGGCCCCAGCTCGTGCCATCTAGGGCTTTGGGAACCCGAAGTCTGGGGGCGCTTGTTTGCAGATTTCGGTAGCGTGTTTAGAGAAAGTGAGCTTGGCATCCTGATGGGTACCCAAATTTTGGGGTGACAATCTAAGGAGAGCAGGACATCGCGCAAGGTGACCTTCGGGTCCATCATTATTTCACGGTTATCTGAAGTAAACAACGTGGGCTTGGTTTTGGGTAGAGACAAAGGTACGTTGTACTTTTTGGCTCAGTCGGCGATCCCGGCAGCACGAAACGACAGCTCGCGGATCTCAGAAAACACATAAAAGTAGATTGTTTGGCGGTTGTGGAATCGTCGGCGTAGGAAATGACGAATCAGCCAAAGTGGGGAAGGAAAAGACGAAGTAATTGAAAGAAACGGTGGAGGGAGGGGGGAGGGGAATCACAGAACACCGAGGAACGCCATGCTTTATATGGCGAAAAGGGGAAGTGGACGAAAGGAGGAGCTTCCCAACTAGCTTAACCACAGGGCAAAGCAAGGAGATGGGACTGGAGGAGCTGCTATCATATATGGAATTTCCATGATTGGGCAACACTATAACTACGAAGGATCGATCAAAATTGACATAAGTCTCGTGAAGGGACAGATTATGAAGCTGGCATAAGAAATTCAGACCCTTAACTCCCAGATGCTGAAAGTGAAGAATAGAAACGTCATCTGAGCCGGCGGCGGTGAAATTTCCTGCCCCTTCGAAGCGCTCGCCCCCTACACATCTACAGCAGTGAAGGGAATGCGAGATCGCTCTAAAGAGTTGATGCGGCAGCGCAGTTTTCGCGTAGAGTGAGAGTGAGGCGCGGAAGTGGTAAAAAAAGTAACAGAAACATAGTGAAAACGCCCAATGCGAGGTCTTCCAAAGGCCAGCAAATCTGATTGACCCGTTCGGGTTCATCCGGGCGCGTTTGCCAGAAAGGGAGTTGAGACGGACTAGAAATTAGAGGTGTGAGTGCAATGATCTCAGCACTCTACGATCTCAATCCGGGCCTTCTTGGCGGGCTCGGAGGTGGCCCGCTGTTGATCTCCTGAGTTTGGAATCTAATGGTAGGACCGGTGGGATTGGTAGTCTTGGTCACGTCAACGACAGGCAAGAGCATAGGCATGATTGAGGAAGTAGGGACAAAATCGTTCACCTTACCAGTAAGGTTGTGATGCTTGCCCGCCTGGAGTAAGATTCTTCTGGGGGCGGGTTCGCCGGAGAAAGTAGCGAAAAGAAGGGATAACCGAGCTATTGCAAATTCCGGCACGACATCCGCGCGACAGGATTCTAGTCTGCTCAGGAGCAATTTATAAAAAGTGGGGCCCCAGGAAGACGGAGACATAGTTAGTAAAATCATGATGGGGAGTTGATGGGAACTAAGAGAGACGGAAGAAGGGCCACTTGAAACCGAGCGCCCAATGGGCGCTTGCTAAAGAGAGGTCTGGTGAAGAAGGGGAGCCATGGGCGGGGCGGCAAGCCTCGTCATTGAGGACAACTAACTCACTACAGCATATTACCTCATGAAGCTCAGCTCTGACAGTGACGCACTGGTTTTCAGATAGGGACCAGGAAGGATAGTGGGCGTTGAAATCCCCACAGACAAGCAGGTCAGAGGATTGTAGTGAGTTTGGAAGGACAGTGAAATCTGGGGAGTAATAGGCAGGGCAGGAGGAGGTCGGAGAGAGGTAGATCTTGTAAATATGAAAGTAGCTCCATGGATTTCGAGAACCAAATTGTCCGGGAGAAGGTTGGTGGCATCCAGTACGGGTAAAGACTGGCTTCGTCTATGGCTATTTAGATGAAAGGCGACAAACATAATAATTTTAGCTTCTGAAGCTACACCCGAGTAAAGTCAGATTTAATATCTACATACCTTAGCATCTGCACACTATTGTACAATGTACATAGTTAAAATGCCTAGACATAAGTATTTGCACAACTCTATTTTTTATGCAATTTAAAAAATTTAGGGACTGCTTTAGTATAATTAATACAGGAAATTTATATAACATATATTTAATAGAATATTTAAACAGAACAGTCAAATGTGCACTTATAACAAGAAAAATTAACACAAGCAAAAGTAATGAGGGATAAAAGTATTTGACCAAAAAAAATATGAAATTAGTACTTGGTGGCGTGACCTTTATTTGCAATAACAGCATGAAGACGGTTGTTATAGTTGGAAATTAAATTTTCACATTCACTTGATGATATTTTTTTCCATTCTTCCATGCAGATAACCTTTAATTCAGTAAGGTTTTTGGGACACCGTTCGTGGACACCAGATTTAAAAAGACGCCCCAAATTCTCTATTGAATTAAGGTCCAGTGATTGGCTAGGCCATGAAAGAACATTTATTTTCCTCTTTTGAAACCATTGTTTCGTTAAATTCGCTATATGCTTGGGGTGGTTGTCTTGTTTGAAGGTCCACCTGCGCCGTCCGTAGAATTTTTTGTCACTTGGAAGCATCTTCTTCTCTAATATCTCCCTGTACATGAAACTATTCATCTTGCCATCAATGGTATGAAGATCCCCAACAGCAAGGGCAGTAAAGCAACCCCACACCATGATGCTGCCACCTCCATGCTTCACGGTGGGGATGGTGTTCTTGGGGTCATATGCAGTACCACGTTTCCTTCATACATGCCGAGCTTCGTTTCGGCCATAAAGTTCTATTTTAGTTTCGTCAGACCATGTAACCCCTTCCCAAAACTCATTTCCTTTGTCGAGGTGGTCTTTGGCAAATGTTAAGCGGCTCTTGACATGTTTTGCTGTAAGAAGAGGAGTTTTGCGAGGAGTGTAAGAATGAATGCCAGTACGATTCAATTCCTGAACAATAGTTTTCTTGCTGACATGCAGTCCCTGCGACGCCAGTTCACTCTGAAGGCCAGTACGAGTTGTCATGGGGTCATTATTCACCTTATGTAGCATGTAGCGCCGAGGACGACCCATGATCTTACGCGGAGCTCCAGCTCTTGGCAGGTTGGAGACCGCCCCAGTCACTTGATGCTTGCGGACTATTGCTCCAACCGTTGAAAAAAGAACATTGACACGTTCTGCTATTACTCTATAAGTTAATCCCTCACTACGAAGTTGAATTATCCGTTTACGAGTAGCTTCAGGGATTTCTTTAACTTTGGGCATTGTAGTGAGTGTGTGCGCGACTTCAACGAGGTCTAGAGAGGTAATGATTGCGCCGGCTGTGGTCTGTTTACATTGCATTTGTTTCGAAACGTTTTGTGAACGTTCTAGAATAATTTCCAAACTAATTTATTCAAATTATACTATTAAATATCAAAGATTCAACATCATATTTATTTTGGTCAAATACTTTTGTCCCTCATTACTTGTGTTTAATTTCTTGTTATAAGTGCACATTTAACTGTTCTGTTTAAATATTCGGTTATATATATAATATTATATATATGCTATATAAACTTCCTGTATTAATTGTCCTAAAGCAGACCCTGAATTTTTAGAAATACATAAAAAATAGAGTTGTGCAAATACTTATGTCTAGGCACTGTATATAACAAGGGCGCACAGCGAGTGACCTGCCTATTAGGTTTCCTAAATTAAAGCACATATAGCTAGCATATGATTGGTTTGCAATGACATTAATGTATAATATGAAGTTACTACTTCCAACTCTAAAATCAACATATTTACTCCACAATATTTACTCTGTGAGCTATCATGAGAGTTATGAGACAACGATACAAGCCATGACGTGAAATGTAACGAAGTATACGTCACTAAAAGAAAAAAAAATAAGAGAGGAAATTGTTTTGGGGTAACAATTTTATTTGCGTGCTCCTACCGGAAGGCATTTCAACACTCCATTCCTAGTTTCTTTTGTAGTTAATGTATAGAATAATAAATGACTATAATTTTTTTACAGTAACAGCATTCATCGAAGAATTCGAAGTCTTTTAATTTATATATTTCTTTCATTTTTCCATAAAATCTCTAGGGTCATATTGTATCACCATGTGCTGCGTTAAAAATATACAATAGAATGATGTATATGGTAGACTCCAAAGGATTCGTTTACAGTGCTGTCAAGCCATGGAGAGCTATAAAGTATTTTCTGCAGTAAATTGCAGCATTTAAATTGAACTCATTTCATGTTGAGATGAGCAAAGAACTTTTAATCAAATGAGAAAGTTAGTTAGTTACATATATTTTAGTTTTACCACCGTAGCCGCGACTCAGGCGATTCAACAGTGAATTTCAGGTTTTTTTTTAATATTACATCTGTCATCAGTAGCAATATTTTATCTCGGCTTTCCTGCCGGAAGAACTCAAGTTGGCTCAGTGCGCTACTCCTGGCGGGAAAAAGGCACAAAGAATAGTAAAAGACACTCGAGTGGACGGCTCCTTTTGTGACCTTCCACACTCGAGAGACTAAAGGTGTCCCGCATACTAGGTCGGCTATCTCAGTCGATAGCCCACCTCACAGAACAGAAAGGGAAAAGTAGAGAACCTACCTAACTTTACAAAACTAATCTCGTCAGCAGGAACTGCGGCAAGCTGCAACATCTCCTGCAGAAAAGGCACTTGGGAACCTTGGATACGCGATGCCCATATATATTGTGGCAGGAATAGGGCCCGCCAGAATATACCCCTGAGGGCACCAAATGAGAAAACTAAAATCGTAATCAGAGAATATGGTGGGCTTGCCAGTTTTGATCTCCAGATGACGTCACAAATGGATAACAAGCACAGGGGCGGAGTCTAAGCTGCGCGTAGGGCTACTTTTACGTACTTATACCATGAGAAAAACGGGAAAACGAACATATTTGGAACGAGCAGAAAGTTTCGTCTCCTAAATACAGGCACCAGAAGTTCGCTCGCGTATCAGGAAACTCTTGAGCTTGGCGTCGCAATGCTGGGTGTTATTGTAGTTGGACGGGAGTATTCTTCACACGAAGACGGGGGACAGTGGGAGAGGGTTAAGGGATTAAGAGGATGGAGACTAAACAGGGATGAGGAAGAGGGGGCGAAGGCGGGGGAATTTGTTGGGAGGCTGGGAGGAATGCAAAATTGCGGCAGGCGGGTTAGTGCTACTCGGGCGACCAGCAATACTCTGACCATTTATCAAGGCTGTTTGGGCGTGGTCAAATACCTCTACAGCGTAGCCAATTTTATTGATATTTCTGAGATTTTTCTATATGCAGGTAGAGGGCGGGGCCAGGATATATGACGAGCAAAATCTCAGAAATGCCCATAGAATTAGCAACGTTGTAGAGGAATTGGACCAGGCCCAAGCTGCCTTGATAAAAGACTATAGTCACCGTACAGAAGCCCGAGCACCGCTGATTGGCCTAGCGGCCGCAACCACCGAATACGAAAGACCGGCCCCGAATAACACTGCGGCCGCACGTACAGAGAAGAAAGTTTGCTGCTGGGCCAGGGCGAGGGTGAAGGCCGGCCCTCAAGAGAAGCAACATGAGGAACTCAACAGAAGTAATCATGGGAATAAGAAGACTGGTCCAGGGTACGGAGCGGATGGGACGTGCCAACCTGTCCCACCCAAGAAGAGATGAGAAGAAGGAGGGAGGAGGTAAAGTAAGGACCGGACGGAAGAGAGATTGAGGGAAGCAGTCGCAGGGCTTCGGAATCAAGCCCCGTTTCGTTCACTGAGGTCACCTCAAAGATGAAGCAGCGGCGCCCGGCAGGGCGGGAGACATGCTGTTAACCAACTTCAAACACTTATAAGGAAATCATGTTCCACTCATTACTGCTTCCCACAACTCATTTTCATATTGGAAACGGTCTTCTGATCCACAACGTTTAAAAATGTTCCAAATCCTGTCGATGAGGTTCAGGGCTGAACTTTGTGCAGGTCAAAATTTGACATCAATTGAAAAATCAAATTATTTTTATATTGTACTTAGCTGTGTATGTTGAAGCATTGTCCAGTTAAAATACTGTGATTTAGATGTCTAGCTGCTGAAGGGTTTGAAGAAGCCCACTTTCTATTATATCTAATGTACTAGTGGACCCGTGCGTCAAACTATTCACGCAATAATCGATATGTATGCCTAATGCCTCTAGGCCGGTGCGGAATCTCCTTTTCTCTTACTCGCTTCTTAATTTTCTTCATTCATCCTTTGTCGTGCTTGCATCCTTAGGTCTTCTATATTGACAGACAGAAGCAACATTTTGAGTAAAACATTCCAACAAACTTGAATAAAATGGCAGCTTATATACAATGTGTTCGTTCCGTAGCAATGATATCACTGATACCGTCTTTCCACCTCAAAATCTGCTTCATTTGAAGTGCTTAAATTTTGACAAATCAAGAGAAAACTGCTTCGTCAGAGAAAACCAGTAATCTAGAAGAAATAAATGTCTACTGCCCGTGAAAATTTATGTTTCGCCGGTTTCGTTGACAATAGCATCAAAGTTGGAACAATAGCTAATGCAACGAAATCATCTGTGGGAGGAAACTACGAATTAAGATCAATGAGAGTGCCAACGGAAACTTCAGATAACATCAGTGCTGAGATTTCGACTTCAGTAATGCAATGCAAAAAGTGCATTCAGACATAAGGTCATCCGATACTTTGCCTTAGATTCGAAGTATGCAGAAGCTAATACTCGTTCAAATCAGACTAAGCCTGCGATGTCTTCATTTTTGGAATTTCAACTGTCCCTGCTTAAGATACGCTTGCCATCTTCTGCAGTCCGGCCTATTTCCTACCTAATAGTTTGCAATGGAACTTGAGAGGACGACCAGAGCCTCCAACCTGGGCTAATTTCCGCCTACCTAGTTTGTTAAAGCGTGACAGAAAATGGATAAACAAACAGATAAATACACATCGGTTTTTATTATATTGTAGATTCTTTCGCATTGATGGAAATATCTAAAGAGAATCACTTGGGCATCACAAACTGCAACAAAGGCACGCCACAAAATCATCCTTCCGTTACCATGCTTTACAGTTCTCTTGATGCCATTTGCAGAAAATATTTCACCTGGTCTTCTAATGCTGGAGACACACTAGGCATTTACACAGACACCTTGATGCAAGGATGCGAGACTCGGGCGTCATATATGTCATGGTATCTATGCTACCGATTTTAGGTAAGTATCGAAACGGTATGTGAGCTGCACATCCGAACAACCAGTTGGGAGTTGAAATGCATCTGTGTCCCGGCATCATGCACCGTTCAGAAGCAACACTAGAAAGACAAAATCGCCATTCATCGGACCATACAACATTCCTGAACCACTCATCATTTGCGCAATAACAGAAAGCAAATTTCTCTCAATCATTGATGTTTTTCTTCGGCAGTAGAAGCTTTTTAGCACTGTTTCAAGTGAATCCCATTCCTCCGAGTTTTATAGATATCATAAACCTGGAAAAGGATTTCCTTGTAAAGCTTAGGGTTGTTTCGAATACTTCGAAAGTTTTCTTCAGATCTTTCAGCCTGCAATTACCTCTCAGGAGGTAATAAAATGGGCCATAGGCCATAGGGTTAGGTTAGGTTCGCCCATCCAATGTTATGGGGAACAGCGTCCCCAGGGGGAACTTATAAGTTACGCTAGCTATTAGCTAGGCCTTCGAGACGTCTATCTTTCGTGCCCACTTTGCTGCTTTCCCATCTCATACTCCTACTGATCTTTATTCCATCTGTTCTTCCTCTCTTTTCCCCGACTTGCTGTTCCCAGGCTTTGATCCTGTGTGGGAACACCCTCGTGCATGGGTTCCATGCGTCTATCATCATACTATTTGTCCTTTCTTCCTCTGTGATATCACCTTTGCAAGGGAAACGTAGGCTTAGACTACTCAATGTTGCATATTATCTGCGATTAGCCTCGGAAGTGGTGAATCTAGGGAGTCGAAAACCTGATTGTCTGGAAACAGATCCTTTTTCCTCGTATCTTAAGCCCATTTGCTTTGCAGTCGGCAGAGATTGACAGAGATATTATTTATTTTTCTTTTCTTATCAGATCATATATTTCCTAATAAGTCAAACCTACTTGTGTTGAACCTGTAATTCTGTTTCTTGTTTCTTCTTCAGTTCGTTTTTGTTCTTTTTGCTTTTTTTTGTCATGTTTTCTGTTTGTTTTAGCCATTTAATATTTTGGAAAACAGAAAACTATGCCTCAACAATAATACATTCGAAAAATCTAATAATTTAATCTCTTTCAAAGTTGAGCTCCTTCTTCCTGCACACGAGTGTAGTGCCGCATACATGATACTGAAAATAAGTCAAATACCCTTCAACAAATTAAACTATTATTACTATTCTAGCAAATGGAGTCATCTATCCATCTTTCGTTTATTCGTTAACAAATTTATTAGTCCGTTTGTACGTTAGGTACGCTTTCAGTATTAGTTATAGGGTCTAATTGAACTAGGTAGAAGAAACTTTAACCATAGCAGTTTTCCCCGTAAAATTATCAGCGAAGTTTGGAATGACAGCTAAGTACGATCCATTGGTTATATTATTATATTGAGTAGTGTAAGCCTGCGTTTCCGCTACAAAGGCGATCTGACAAAGGAAGACGGATGGGGCATACAGTACGTTGATAGAAACATGGAACACATGCACGAGGGTGTTCCCATACAAGATCAACGCGCAAGGGAACAGCAAGCCGGGAAAGAAGATGAAGAACAGAACAGAGCGTCAATAGTACAAACGTGAATGTGGAAGGAAATAGGGGGAGGGCATGAAGAAAATACGTCCCAAAGGCTTAATTAAGCCAAAGTAACATATAAGGTGCTCATGGGGTCCCTGCTCCCCATAACGCAGGAGGGGTGACCTAACTAACCAAACCCTATTAACCAAGGCCCATCATTCTATAGTCTCTGTTGGGTAAGATCTATGGGTATCCGTGCTACAAACTTTTCGTGTGTTTCCACGTCACGTACTTGCTTTACCAGCGTCTCCGCCGGCAATCAATACTCAAAGCGCTGGCCTAATAAAAAAAAAGCATATTAGTCTTCGGCGAAAATACGCTGGGATCTTAAGAAGGGTTCATAAAGAATGATCCGAAAACTGCTGGATTTTACAGAACAGTGGAGTTTCCACGACCTCATTACTGTGAGCCTGTGCACCGGCATTGACCTGCTGGAACTTCTGTAGTTACACGAAGTGCGTTAGAGTACATTTAGATGAGTTACAATAGCGTAGTTTAGGCTAGTCATATTTCAGAATAGAAAATCTTTAAATCATTGCAAAATTTCCAAGGGTTCCGCTAGTTGCTATGAAGTTACTACAAAGCACCGAATGCACTCTCGGCTCGCTTTGTATAACAATACCGACTTGCCTAAATATTAAGAAGGTTATTTCTGAAAGCCTTCTGGGTCCTTGTTTGCGTGTTATCCCAAGCCTAAAGGCCTTTCCACACGATGGGGCACGTCCTGGGTCACAACCGATTTTGCTCTCTTTTTCGCTCTCTAGCGGCTAGAGAGCAGGGCATGCCCTACTAGTCAGCTAACTCAACACAGACGGGTTGAGAGGGGACGTGTTGCCTAGTGAACAATACATGAGGGCGTTCCGATCATAACAGGGGCGCATTGACGTTCAAGCATTTCAATCGTTTGCTGCCCCGCTACGCGTGGAAGCAAACGCGGACACAGTCACTGTCCCACGGCCATGTCCCTGGGGCATGCCCGCGGACACGCCCCGTGATAATACGGTACAGATTAGTGCACTGCTTAATACGCCAGCCGTAGGATGAGTCTGTAACGTCACGTGGTCCTACTTTCGTGGTTGATTTTTTTTCATAGATTCAATGTTTTACCACCCTAGACGCAGCGAGGCGATTCAAGAGTGAATCTCAACTAAAAAAAAAAAAAAATAATATAACGCTTTTCATCAGTAGGAATATTTTAACTCGGCATTCCCGCCGAAAAAATTCGGTTGGCTTAGTCCGCTACTACTGGCGGGAAAAAGGCGGAAAGAACATAAAATACACTCGAGTGGACCGCCCCACTCGAGGCCTTCCACACAAGAGAGAGTAGACAAGTCCCACGGACTAGGTCGGCTATCTCGATCGACAGTCCACCTCGCGGAACAGAAAGGGAAAGATAGAGAACCAACCTATTTTTGCAAAACTAACCTCGTCAACATGAACTTCGGCCAGCTGCAACATCAGGTTAAGTTGAATAATGAATGGAAAATTTTATTCAGAGAAGGATTATAAAATTACACAGCCAAGAGTTTTGATAGGGCCACTAATCAATAACACGTACCAATCATCATCCATCAGTTGTATATGGCCACAAAGTTTTGCCTTTCCAGGAAAATTCGTGGTAACGTACCTCTCTTGATTCACGTTCGTATGGCACTGCTAACTTCATTTCAACGAATAATAAGCATGGAATTTTATATGCAATAGAAAATTGCATTATTATGCAAGCTTAACCACTGGTGTTACCATACCAATTAATTTTTTTAGGCTACAATTTTTACTTTCCGATAATGACAAGTGAAAAAGTGTGCGAGGGGTTATGGTCACACAATAGAACAATAATACTTATGTCAAGAATTAGCAAAGACCATGTTAGTTTAGGTAAAAAACAGACTACATTACCTTAGAGCTAGCTAAATTTTTTTGTTATGTCAGATAAGTATAATTTTGCAAACAAAATAGCTTAAGATGATCGTTATAAATTGTTTTGCAACTACGAGGAGTATCACTGCTGAGCAGTAAAGATATAACGTAACAATCAACACTTCAGTTCCCCAAAAAGGAAAACTAATAGTTTGCGAAGGCTGTACCCTAAAAATTCGTGTTCAGAGCATCAATAACTACTAAATAGGTTATGAGGTGTCTCCGTTTAGTAGGATGATTGATGGAGCAGTTTTGCCAAAAAAGTGACTTCACGATACCTACTAACAGTCTTATTTCAACTACTATGCATACCTTTTTGCAATTGCGATAGAACTGCCTTCACTATGGTTTCAATACTTGACTCTAATATCACCAGTCATGCATTTGCTTTCAACAAACTTCAAATGAACCTAACCTAGACAGTAAAACCATTCAACAATGTGCATATCTGCAATTACTTTCAGCAAGGTAATGGAATATTATGCAATCAGAAATATTTAATCGACAATCGGCAAAACATTGAACATAATTAGGTACAAATATGTATTTATTACGCATAAGTTAGCATACTACGTACCCAAGGATGATTAACGGGAACAGGTTAACTCAGTGGGTGTAGTGCATCATGGGTAATGAGGCGTGTGACATCATAAAAATGTAGTACGGTAATTCGCAGCTAGTTTACATCGTTCCTCCATTTCATTTGGGCCTCCAGAGTGTATTTCATGTCCAAAAATTATTAAAATTGCACAAAAATATGCATCAAAGCATTACGAACTATTTTAGCTCTCTGAAAGATAAAATTTTGAAAGAACGTTGGTTAAAAGGCTTGTAAAGGAACAGATGAATTCAACCGGCAAATGCCCGCATGTATCAGAAGCAATTTTAGAGCCAAGTCTATAGTCTTGAAAACGAAAAAAATGAAGTGAGTTTTATCGAGAGTAATATGACATCCTAAAAATGGATTTATATAAGTGAAAACCGCAATGCTACGATTCATTTTCGTCTTCTACCAGTGATCTGCTCTCCCCTATAATTTCAAACTGCTGCAACAGAAATTGGCTCTGATGCGAGCGATTGAACGCCGAGATAGAAGAATTTTTTTGACAAATTTGGTAAGAGAAACATTAAAGGACACAAAATTTACTTTCCTTTCGGCGAAGTAATAATATAGCAAAAGTCTACATAGAATACGCAAAAGCCATACAACTGCTCCGTAAAATTAGAAAAAAAGCATCAGCTGCGCGCGTTACAGGAGTAGAACAGCAGGGTGGCGTCCGACTCGCGTCATCATGCAAAAAAAAAAAAAATTATCTATCCGTATTCCCCATACCCTGTCTGATGGAATGATGTTGTTGAAACTGGCGAATGTTAAATCTATATTTTTTTCAAAGATGCTGCAGTTTTTACGATTAGAAGAGGCAGATATGTTGACGATGCGTGCGCGGCGGCACAGCTTAGGCAAACAGTTTACCGGCACTCTCCGACAGAGTGCGTGCCTCTTAATTAAGGGAAAAACAACCCAAATAATAATAAACTTTATCCTTCAGAGAGCTAAAATAGTTTGTAGATGCTTTGATGCATATTTTTGTGAATCTCTAATAATTGTAGGACATGTAGGACACTCTGGAGGCCCTAATGAAATGATGGATAAACAATGTAAACTAGCTGCGAATGACCGTACTAGATTTTTATGACGTCACACGCCTCATTACCCATGATGCACTACAGCTTGTCTCTGCTCCCTGAGTTAACCTGTTCCAGTTAATCATCCTTGCTACATACCTAAATGCAATTCTACGAGTGTATATAAACCAGTTCAGACAATATCAAAATAGTAAATAAACTGATTTCGGTGGTTGAGCTAAGTTCGGCTTCACGTGATAGCTCCTAATTCAAGATGCAGCTGGTAGCAGTCAGAGATGAAATGATGCCAGATGATGCCACTTGGATGCTGCCATGTGTTGATCTAGAGGGATCCATCCAGATCAATGTTTGATTTAATTATTTTGCAGATTGTATATTGATTTTAGAGACTGTTGAAAGCAGCTCTTAATTGTATTTGTTGTTTGTCAAGATTGTTCAAAACAATTGCAGATTGTTGATATCGAGCAGTTTGTTGAAAAGTTTTGAGGGACTATTAGAACCAAAATCCAAGTTGTTATACTGCAGCGAACGACTGTTGAAAGGTTTTTCATGTGTTGAAACCTAAGTGAAGGTAGTTCAATTACAATTGCAAAAAGGTTTATTATAGCTGCTCATAGCAAATAATATCATAACCGAAATCGAGCGCATAGCGAGTCACTTCATTACTTCTCAGCACTGATGCAGCTTCCTCCTAATTATTTCGTAACTGCGGGGTTTTTTATTCCAGAACTGAACATAGAGATAAGTTTAAAACTTAAGTTTTCACGCACCAGTCGTACTGTTTGCTTGACATAGCGGCGTGCGTAGCAGATGGTCTACATGCCTAATTTAGTTTCTTTTAAAGAGGGAGAGACGCTCTTATTACGTAGGCATCAAACTTCAACATCTTTATTCAATTGTTGTCGCGCGTTTTAGGAGAAAAAGAAATTTGGTGCTCAAAATTATGAAATGCGAGTCTATTGCTTCACGGCAATGAATCAAAAATTTATCTTAAGGCCGTCACCACACCGGCGAGACAAGCGACGTGCAACGCGACAAATTTGTTGTACGACAAAATGTAACGGAGGGTACAGCAGCCTGCTGTCCCCACTGCCGTAACTGCGATGCCTCACGACACCCGTGCATTGCTGCAACACGACTTGCGTAAAGATCGCATTGCGTTGCTTGTTGCTCCGGTCTGTTTCCGGCCTTTGTATGGGCTCAGACAACGCCACCTAAACAACTTCTAGGTGGCCTTGGCTCAGAGCCTTTGAAACAGCAGGCATCTGTTTCAAATCTATGCAAATATAAGACAATAGAAGTTTTTACGTTACCAAAAGGCCTTTAAATACTAAAAATAATAAGTTTGGCTCTATTTTCAAGAAAAAATTGAGAGATGACTAACAACAACTACTACTGATGCTACGACGTTGGGCCACTCCGCGTCACAGGCGGTTCATTGGACAGTGCGACAGCTTGCACCCCTTCCGTGCGCTAACCTGTTGCCTATCATCATCCTTGTCCCACGCTTTCTAACCAATATGCAAAGCCTGTGTTCAAAGGGATAAAATGTGAGGCACATAGGGTTAAGTAAGCCTAACCTGCATACCATCTCTAAATTGGTAGTCTCTCTCAACGACTAAATGCAATTGGAACCATCAGACCACGTCCACATTATCATCAGCGGTAAAAGTCTGCACCATCGACCGCAGGAATTAGAGTCCAAGTGGCACAAAGTCAGCTCACTGGCCTCTCTGGCGCCGTTAACTAATCTGCTTAAGTCAGAATTAGGGAGCGCGGGTGCGCATCAATCGCGGGGCGCCGCACAAGGCAGAGCTCAAGGCCTTAAAACACAAAGCCTCTTCTGCGGCATGTTTGTTCTGCAAACCTTGGCCGTGAGAGGGAAGCTCTTGGGATGTCGGAGGCAGCGAGATGAAAGTCCATTATGTTTGGTGGAAATTTAATATGGTTCCTCCAGTAATAACGGCCCATTCACTAAAAACGAGGAGTGGCCTTCACCTTCCTTTCATTAATAGTTCTGTATGAGGACTGATACTGTGTAAAATGATGTTGAAAGTGGAAAAGGACCGATATAACGTATTATACTATGCCCGCGAAAGTGGGTACTGGACCGTAATTTTCTACAATCGTCAGCCATAAAAGCTGGTATTTTTGTACCATGGTAATGCAAGACTGCCAACACTGGGTCTACATTCTTAACCACGAAAGCCGCCCATAAACAAACATTTTATACCACGTCCACAGAAGCAAACGATGATGATGGACATTTGAAGTTTTCATTTCCTTATATCATATCTGACTGGAGTCACAACTCCAAACTGGGCGCTAGTTAGTCACAAAGCGATGTTTCAAGAATGAAAGAGGAAGTGAAAAACAGCACGTCGATGAAAACGTAGAATGAATGCGTAAAGATGTTCATATACTAGATTAATGCATATTGGTGCAGACTGTAGGGGGAAGCGAGGAGGAAGAACAGCACAAAAGTATCTTTAGAAGTGAGAAAATGGAAGAAAGTACAATGGGCACGAAAGATGTCCCGGAGTCTTCTCTAAGACTATGGCAGTCTGGGGGCTCTTCTGGGGACAACTCCCCAGAGCGTAGGATAGACAGTTATTACTCCATTGTTGAGTGTGGGCCTGTCTATTAACTAATTACAAAAAGGGGGAAGAAAGCAGGGTCTATTATTAGTGTGTAGATATAGTAACGTGGAACCCATACACGAGGGTGTTCTCAAACAGGATCAACGCGCATGGGAACAACATGTCGAGAAAATTAGAAACAGAACCTATGATCACTAGAAGTAGATTAGCGAAGAAAGCAATATGGGAACGACGGAAAGACGTCCCCAAGTCTTAAAAAAATATTGAATGTCAACACTGGATTTCCCATTGCAGCATTTGGCGATATTTTATTTCAATAAATTTTTACCACACATAAAAGTATCAGAAATTGGTAATATGACGGAAACAGACAGATTAAGAGATATGCCGAGACAAAGAGACTACATCGCACGCCAGACAGATAGTTGGCAGGCAAGACTAGGATAGCTGCCAATAGCAATTAATTTTCATAGTTAGTGAATGACGATAAGCTACACTAACACCAAACTCTAAAGTTATAGTGGGAATACGTTGTACGTGAATAACGTGAGACTGAGTCACTACCGGAGCGGTTTTATAAAACACATGTTTTTACGTATTTCTAGTAGCAACGTGCTCTCGTGTGCAACGAATTCGTCAGTCGTGACGAAACAATTCCATGCCGGGCCAATGGACAATTCGGCAATCTAAAAGTCGAAAACAGACAGCATATTAGTTGCTTTTAACGCTGTAAGGGTCAGCGTCCTTCCTGAAGGACGTTCAAGATGTTATTCTTACCAGACACCGGCATTTTAGTTGGTCCTTGTAGGGTCAAGGTCTAATATCAAAATCGTGCATGAAAGCATTATGAAATAGGCCACATTATCTACAACAGGCGCACCTCTCGGCTGTAGTACTCTACTTACAATTATTAATCAGGATCGCTGCAGAAGCTAAAACTGTAATTCAACTCCTGGGCGGGGCCTCAGCGGCCACAAATTTACTAGGGGTATATATATATATATATATAAAGCCCGCATTTATTGCGCTTAAAATATTACAGTTATAGCTTCTAAAAACTGCTCTTATTGCACCTAAAAAATGCTCTAACTGCACCTAAAATTTGATCTAATTGCAGCGAAGAAATAGGGGTAAAAGAAATAAGAAACAAGGAAAAGACAAATAGCTACAGCAAAAATTTGAAGAGAACGCAACAGATCGGATATCAAACAGGAATAGCATGTCAGTTGCTCAACGGACGCTTATATCAGTTCCAAAAACCTACCAACTGTCAGTATATATTACGCTTATGCTAACAAACAATTCTTCCTAATGGTGAGAATGATTCTTGCAAATATCTCGCTTTAACTGTATCCCCTAAACAAAAAAGTTACAAAAATTTAATAGTCAGTTTGTGAGATTTTGCAACTCAATTATATTTTTACCTCAACAAAAACACTGAACAATAATTGATAAGGGAATCAGATGTCATATAGTGCATGAAATTTTGTGACACGTAGCATTAATTACCAATGCCATTTATTTTCAATGATAATATATGTCACGCGTCATATGACGTCATACCACAATGCGAGCTATATATGCAATATTGTATGTTATATAAGGGTGAGTTCACGCGTCCCTCATCGTAACGCGTTCAATCACGAAAATGAACACGAGCTGTACGTCAACTTTTTCTGTCTGTTCACCGTAGAAGTGTCCTTCATTCAAATGAATGACGTCATGCGTTCAGTGATGACATCGTTTCTTTACATTTTCGCTTATATTTCGAGTCAGTTCGATGTCACATTCGCATCCCATAATCTTATAGCCTGATTTTGATAGGAACAGCCTAGTCCCAAAATATTTATAGCTTGATAACCGATGAAAGTGAAATCAGCGCAGAGCAATCAGTTATGCTTCCAAATCAAAGATGGCGCCCGAGTTCTAAAGAAAATTTCCGGTTTTCTAGTTTTCTTGTCTTAAGCGAGAGTACAGTGATTCTGATCATTTAAGTGACGATAAAAAACCTTTTTTTAATTGTTCATGTCCAGTGAGCGCTGTAGAGGATAAATTTTAGTATTTATAGGTTCTGTTTGCTGAACTTGAATGACGCAGGGCGTCCAAGAAAGGGCATGCTTCTCCCTTCAGTCTCCCATGTTTCCTACAGCTGCTTCTATCAAATGAACCCGCCGCGTCATCAGTTTGAGTGAACGCGTTACGACGAGCGACGTGTCAACACAGCCTAATATGTTGCATTTATAGCTCTCACTGCAGTTATTGCACTTGTAGCTTCTATTGCACTAACGCCGTAAACTGCAATAAATCCGGGCTCTAGATATAAATAACGACCTTCAGCAGTGCTACTTATACCAACGCAGATTAGGGGAAATAACTTTAGGAGCAGCGATAAGAATGTCGCCGGACTGTTTACCCTCATTACCACATCGTAGAAGGCATATCAACTACTCTATACTGCCAAATGGCGGAATGGGACTTTTTGGTGCCGATGTTTTGGCGCCGATTTTTTAACGCACAATTTTTTTGGCGCCGACATTATGTTTTTACTATTACCCCCTCACTCAAATTCATTGTTTTTGTTGACATATTTAGGTAAAATAAGGCATTCTAAGACGTTTTTCACAAATAACATTTTCGTCGGAATTGCTTGGTTTTTGATATATTTGACTATGAAGTTCCCATTGTTTTTCTATGAGAGAAAATAACCACACTCTCACAGTGTAATGGAAAACCTCGTTTCATGGGTTTTTGGATTAGTTATGGCTGGATAAGGTTAGGTTGGGTTAGGTTGGGAAAGTTAGATTGGGCTGGGTTAGGTTGGGTAAGGCTAGGTTAGCTTAGAAAAGTTCGGTTATGTTGCTGTGGGGCTACTATAGCAAGCCGATTTTCTCCATAGAAAAATAATGGGAACTTCCAAGACAAATATCTCGAAAACTAATAATTTCCGACGAAAACGTTATTCATAAAAAAAGTCATAGAATATTTTTTACCTATTTATGTCAACAAAAATACTGAATTTGAGTGGGGTAATAGTAAAAATTTACCGCGCAGAATATTTTTGCTCCAATATTTAGGTTAGGCTAGTTTAGGTAAGGTTAGGTAAGGTAATGTTAGGTTAGGTTAGGATGGTTAGGTTAGGTATGGTTAGGTTAGGTATGGTTAGGTTAGGTATGGTTAGGTTAGGTATGGTTAGGTTGGGTATGGTTAGGTTGGGTATGGTTAGGTTGGGTATGGTTAGCTTGGGTATGGTAGGTTAGGTTAGGTTAGGTGTGGTTAGGCTAGCGTACGGTTAGGTTAGAAAAGAGCAGTTTAAATATTTGCTTGGTTTATCCTACAATCACGAGATACTTTAGATAAATAACTTTCGTTAATATAGTGTTGATATTATCTTCTTTGTATGTGAATGTTGACAAGCGCATTTTACATATTGTGCCACTATTTCCATGTTAGTTTTTAGATATTAATCTAAAATAACAGGTTTTATAGTAATTTCATCTAGTCCATACATCCCGTTTCATTTTCATTCAGCGCCAAAAAAACGTGTCGCCAAAAAAACGTGGCGCCAAAAAAATCATTGTGCTAAAAAATCGGAGCCAAAAAATCTGAGCAAAAAAAAAAATCTGTTCCAAAAACTCTGTGCCAAAAACTCTGTGCCAAAAACTCTGTGCCAAAAACTCTGTGCCAAAACATCGGCGTCAAAAAATCAGTGCCAACGAGTACCAGACCCACCAAATGGCTTGGTCTGAAATAGAGCCATTGCATTAAGAATTCATGTCTAATAGGAATGACAAGGATTCAACAGCCTTTAATTTTCCAGTGAATATTTCATTCGCTGTGCTGTCCGTCTAGTCACACTTGTCATCTGAAGCACCCACACGGCCACACTTCATCAGTTTAAAGAAGTTGGGTGGTCTGTGGGAGACGTTAGAGTCTCCACCACGGCTCAGCGCCATTCTTCAAGAAGGGCAGCTTGAATTCCGCTGACTGGACAAGTAGCTCGGGAGTTGTAAAAGAAACCTCGGGAAAGTTCCTTTTTGAGGACTGTCAACACAATGAACACACCCTGAATTTCACTGGGAATTAAAAGTTATTATTTTTTGCCTTACGATGACGACGAATTTGTGATAACAGGCATGAACAGGGTGGTACTATGATTTCTTAAGAATTGAAGAAAACATAAGAGATGCTTGACACACATGTGAATATAATTTTACAGTGTACGTTTTGCATTAATTATATAATCTGTACTGTATAAAAATATTTACCTAATTTGCATTTTAAAACACGCATTGAAGCACGCTATCCCGTTACGACAACATTCTTGTCTAATGCTTGAGAGATCACCAAGGAAATTTCCGAACGCATTACCGCCTACTGAAATATTGCCTAATTTAACAGTTTAATTTAAAAGGTGGGAGATAGATTACCTGATTGTACAGTTTATTTTGGCGTTGCCGTAGATGAGACGTCAGAAGCACTTGCTTATAATTAGGCGGAAAATTTCCATGTTGGTTCTTTACGAAATTACTAAAAAATCTGTTGTAATAGAAGAATTATATTCTACTGTATCTATTATCTATTAACTACAATAATGAAAAATAATCCTGATGCTACTTCATTAAAACTTACATACGAATAGTTGTGTTAATTTTGCTTTGCTCGGTACAGTTTAATCATCAGTTTAAAGCTCCCTAGACACAAATACTACCGTGTTTCAAGAGATGAAAAGGAAGGTACATGTAGAACATTGATAAAGGATGTGGAACCCCTCACAGGCTGAACACGCATGGGAACATCAAGGGATTTTGGCCATTGGCCCAGGGTGGCGTGACGGTATATTTTTCATAAGGTGAACTAGGACGAGCGACATTGGTTGCATTCTTCTGTCCCTGCACTCACAGTCTTTGGGAGCAACACATGAGGTACGGCTTATGCCCATTCATTTACATTGGAGACTATCGGGTGCGGAAGTTACCAATTCAGTCGGTGCTTTCTACCCTGGTCTGCTTTGACCTGGCATTCTTTGTCGGGATTCGTATCGGGCTGAGGGGATCGGCAGGCGTTTAAATCAGCTGTTTTGTCACAGAACTTTGGTCATTTGTGCCTCGTGGCATTTCTAACAGTTCCCGTGCCTTTCTTCAAAATCCGTCCCTAACTTTTTGAATTCTGCTCTGACACACACTAAAACAAACATACATGTAATGAAACACACACCGATCACCACCAACATTTGGTCTTTTGCTCTGTTTAACATTTGTAAAAAAATACCTGCAAATGGTCTTTTATCAGGCAAGTTTCCTCTCAGTAGCATAACTCCAATTAGATTTATAACGTGTCCTCGACATAATTATATCCTCACTGTTATGGGCCTATTCCTAGGATATATTGAGGAGTGCCTGTAGGAATTGAGTTAACGACAGCAGTAATTTCTCCTACCAGATGTCAGATAACACGAGTTACGGCGCGGGAAATCCCAAGAAATGCTAAATCTTAAAGGGAAAATAACAGTGGATTTGCGCCTTCATTGGATAACTTTCACCCAAGTCACAAGCAAGAAACACTGGGAAATAATCGAGGGACTAATATATTCACATTACGTCTGTTACGAAACAGTCGGTGTTGCCTCGAGACTTCAGTACTATTTATTCAGCAACCATGACACTCTACAATAAAACCGACCGTTTAAACAAACGAAGGACTAAAATGAGCACATTACGCCCCTTACAAAGCAAAGGTTGTTGCCTGGACGCTTACTTCATATTGCTATTTAGCAACTAGCAACCACTGCAGTGTCGAGTACCGGACCGACCTTGTACCTCGCAGTGCAGCACGCGCTTCATCGGCCCCGTAAACAAAGAATCTCACTTAGCCGCGTCCACCGAACGCATTCCGTGGATGGAAGGCCAACGGACGAGCTAAAAGTTCGCTCTTATAAAGAATTGAAATTGAATTTATTTGGTTGAGATTGTGGACGGTGGACCGTCCGAAGGAATGTGAGGAATCGATAGCTGCGCATGTCCGTGCAATATGAAGGAATAAGTGCCACCATAACAACGCATTGGCATGTCGGTATGCAATGTTTGGCTATGCAGCCTGTTGTAGCGCAGCCATAAACTATACGGTGTGTGTCCGCGCTCAGCAGCAGTGTTTGTTCGGGGCTTCTTTCGTGTACCGAGCCCAACAGGAGGTTGTGCTATAATGTGGATTCTTCCAATGACTAATTTTTCTTAGGAAAACACTACGACGCATTGGTTGTGAGAGTAAAGATTTCAACGAAAGAAAACGATTTTAAAAAATGTAAGTGAGTAACGAGTTACTACAAACATGAAGTCACAGACGCCAAATTAACTTGAAATACCCTAAGCACTTCCTTACTGCCGCTGCAACAGCCAGTCTTGATGACATTTTTCTCTCAGCACTAGCCAGTAATAAGCATCGTGCCTATAGTTAAATAGAATATTTTTGCGTGAGATTCCATGCTTAAGTTCATTCCATACAATACGCCACATCACAATATTTTTGGCTTTGTTAGACAAACTTACCTGTATTCTAAACACAGTACTTATTGACTAATCAAAAAGACTGTCATTTTCACAATAAATTCTTAGAGCCGCAAGCAAATTTTTCGTGGTCATTTTTGGCAGTACGAGAAAGAAGAGAAAAAGACTTCCAGCAGAGGAATTTCAGTTTCACCTTCTCCATATTTGCCAGCGATGATCAACCACGCACATGGAAAGAATAAAATAGAAACCACAGGCATGAAAATTTAAAAAGTGAATAGTAAAGAATTAAATGAAGTCTCCCTGGACAGAACGCTATATTCGAAGGGAGGAAGACTGATAGTATGTCCCCTAAAACGGGGAACTTGTTCAGAGCATCAGTTTTGAAAATAAAGTCCACAAATTCGGGGAGAATAAAAAGGTGTAGAACAAAGTCAAAGTGTTTTTGTTTCAGTAGATTAAGTTGGCCATTTTTCAATAAATAACTGGCGGGCTAAATGTAAACATGCAATAAATCGCAGTAAATCCCGCTAGAACCGTCGGTGGCATCTATGAGCTTGTAACACTTTTCATTCTAGCTCTCCAATTGCTTACGAATTGTATTTCGCTTCAGTAGTCACTGTATTAATTATCGTTAGTTAATCATACTGAGTAGTTACAGCCTCCGTTGCTACTATAAAGGCAATCTCACAGAGGAAGAAAGATGAGAGATACAGTATGTCGATATAAACTTCAAACTCACGCATGTGGGTGTTTCCACATAGGATCAACGAGCATGGCAACACCAAATCAGAAAAGAAGAGAAAGAACAATATTAAACCACAGTAAGACTATGAAAGTCTGAGGAAGCAAACAAGGCACGATGACAAGACGTTCCGAAAGCCTAGTTATGGCTAACGTAACCTATTGAGTCCTTCGTGGGGTCTCTACTCCTTCGGTAACGTAAGATGGGTAAGCCTAGCTAACCTAACCTTATGGCCTGAGTCCCATCCTACGTCCCCAGAGATATGCTAATCCCTGTAATTTAAAAGGGCCCTCGAACCAACCGACAGATTGTAGTAAAGAGACCGCCACGTACAACAATATATCAGTTTGACAATATCCGACTGGTACAGAAGATTCGCATGGCACTGACAAGTCATCAAGATGAAACTTTCTAACTACGTTCTGCTGTCTGTGCAGCGAGATTTGGTAAACCTCTGTCAATGCTCGGTAAAAAATAATATGACTTCACTGAAACAAAATTCGAACTGATAAGAGACGGAAAAAATCACACACCCTTTGTTGTTGTTCGTTTCCATCGTTAGGGTCCACCAATGCCAACTTGGAAGGGAGGCTCCGGAGGGGGCCTGGGTAGAGGGGGGAGAAAGTCGAAGAGATGAAGAGAAGAGAGGAAACGCGCAGCCCCAAGAGGGTCTAACAAGAGACTGCTCACTGGATGATCAGTGGGGTGACTAGAACACAAGAAGAGGTGACGAACAGACTGTGCGCCCAGTCCGCAGAGTTGACAGCAGAGATCATCGATCCGTCCCACTCGGAACTTATAATTCGCTAAGACCGAGCAGTGGCCAGAGCGTAGCTGGAAGAGGGTAGATCGGAAAGATCTGGGGAGTAGACACTCATCCGCAAAGAGAGAGGAGGGCGTAGCTAGCCCAGAACCCTGCTGGAGGGATATGAAGCTGCTCCAGTTGCAACAGCAGAGGTGTGTAATGAACCTAGGGCAGTGCGGTATTGTTCGGGAGGGAATATTCCATCTGTAAGAAGAGGAGCAATGTCTACTTCAAATTTTGATCGAAGAGTGTGTCGAATACGGCGAGGGCCGGAGGGGGGCTGTGAGAGTACCTTGGGTAGTATGATGTAGCCGCGATGCGCCTCGAGGAGATACTGTGTTGACAGCAACCCCAGATTGTTGCCGACTGGTAGGGTTGAGGTCTCCTGATGGAACTGATGCGCCGAAGCCACGCGGTGAGATCCAGTGACTATGCGCAGGGCTGCATTCTGTACCACCTGCAGCTCACTCACGGCACTTCTTGAGACATTGGGAAACAAAACCAGAGCAGAGTAAAGCATGACGCTTCTCATGAGGGCACGATAGGTCAGTACTAAGGTCTCTTTCTGTTGTACGCCACCTTGCGCCGGCCAGCGCGGCGAGAATCCGCAAGCGGGAGCAGCATCTGTGGCGAACATAACTCGCGTGAGCAGCAAAGCTAAGGTGTGGATCAAATACCACTCCCAAGATTTTTGGGTTGGGCTCCAGGGTAAGGTTCGACGCACCCATCTTGATTGCTGGGTCAGTCCTTGATAGTCTGACGTAAACATTGTGGAATGGGTCTTAGAGTGAGAGACAGGCAAGGCTCTCTGTCCCGGCCCAGGCCTCAATTGTCGAAGCATGGTCTGACAGGCTCCTCGCTGCCTTCGAAACGCGAGTAGCAGAGGATAAGACGGTAAAGTCGTCCGCGTACGAAGAGGTGACTTCACCAACCTGGGGAAAGTCACTAACGTAGTAATTAAAAACCAGCTGAGAGATCACTGAGCCCTGGGGAACTCCTGCGTGCATGGGGCGGAAAGGCGACCTTTTGCCCGCCCATAGGCAGGAGGCGCGGAGCCCACGTAGGCAGGTGGAGATCCACCTAATGGGGTTATTAGGTAGGCCTGAGCGCGTGATTTGGGATAGCAGGTGGTGGTGGAGACCGTATCAAAGGCCTTGGAGAAATCCACTGTTAAAGCTATCGACCGAGTAGTGGGCTTATATTGGTAAAACCCTTTTACAATGTGTTAGACTAAGGGGAAAAGTGCTGAGGTGGTCGACCGCATAGAGCGGAACCCATGTTGGGAATCTGACACCTCCAAGAATGCCGCAAGAAGCGGAAGGAGTAAGCGCTCCAGGATCTTCACCGCCGGACAGAGCAGGGATATCGGACGGTAGGATTTACCGTCAGAGAGTGGTTAGACAGGTTTAGGGGAGAAGATAATGTAGACTGCCTTCCAGACGCTCGGCAGGTTAACATGCTCCAGGGAGAGATTGAAAAGAGTGGTCAGTAACAGGAGACCGTGGTGGCCAAGATGCTTGATGTGTAGGGGTGTCAATCCGTCGGGACCCACGGCCGATGAGTAGGGGTGTCAATCCGTCAGGGCACACGGCCGATGAGTTACTTGAGGCTCGGATGGAAGCTCCTACCTGCTGAGGAGTAAAGAACTCTTGTTCATGGTCCAGAGGCAGCTTATTATTTCTTCTTTTAAGAGCCCAGTCCAGAATCGGACGTATTGCTGGGCCCATGAATTGTTTTCAGAAGCCTGTGGCTACTTCACGGGCAGAGGAAACCTGAGTGCCATTGAAAGTGATGGGCTGGTTAGGGGCGGCGGATTTAAGTTTACCCAACAAGCAACGAAGAAGAATCCATAGTCCATAGTCCATCTATAATCACACCCATTGAATCCACACTATTTACCACCAGCGATGGGCATGAAATTGAAAGTGACAATTTTAAGAGAGCTCGGAGTGAGAATGCAAGATGATGCTACCTTCGAAGAACATAATGCTAGAGTTATCACTTTGGGAGAAAAGTGGAGTGGATGGGTTTTACGAACTTTCTCGTCAGGCGAAGTAGATGTAATGCTCACACTATGGAAACAATTAATTGTCGTCAGAATAGAATACTGTTCTCCACTTTGGACGACGAGTACAAGAAAAAAGCTAGAACAACTTGAAGCTATCCAAAGAGCGTTCACGGCCAGAATTCGAGGGATGGAAGAGTACGATTACCACAAACGATTTAACTGACTCCAACTGTATTCCATACAACGAAGATTCGAGCGATTCACAATCATATATGTTTGGAAATTTCTTATGAATGAGCGGATTGTCACCAGGCACTCAGAAAGAACTGGAAGGACTTTTGATATACGCATCCCAAGCAGAGATGGTTGAAAACCCGTGGCCCAAAATATTCTGAATAGCTTCACCGTACGGGGAGCAGGATTGTTCGACAAAATGCCTAAGCATATTTAAAACGCCACTAATATCAAAATTACGGAGTTCCAAAATTTACTGGATTCTCATTTAAGAAGATTACCAGATAGACCAGCGGTCAGCTGCACTGTGGAGATAATTCGCTGCTGGCTCTCTTTGGTCGCTAACTGCGGTCCCACAGAAGACACCTAGCATCGTGACTCCACACACTTGGGGTGACGAAAGGAACGTCACCTAAACTTCTTTCGAAGACCCACAAGGTAGGTAGGTACGTCACTAGCCGTCACCAAGTCTTCAGCCACAATGAAAAACTGAACAGTTAAGGGAGATTGACTCAAAAACTCTTACACTCAAATCGCTGTCTAGTTAATGCCATGAGTATGAATATTTTTCAAACTTTTCAATTTATGGCGATTCCATGAGTCAAGCTTGCACAGATTGAGCTACATCATGCAATGTCCGGCAGCGCAACAGCAGAGTTCATTATTAATTACTATATTGAATAGTTTTAGCCTCCGCTTCCACAACAACGGCGATCTAACTGAGGGAGAAGCAATAGACATATACTATAACGATAGAAATGGGGAACCCATGCACGAAGGTCTTCCCATACATTATCAATGCGTATGGGAACAACAAGACAGGAAAGAGAGAAAGATTAGAATAAAGCATGAGCGAGTAGGAGTATGAAAATGGAAGGAAGCAAAGTGGGCACGAAAGACAGACGTGGCGAGGGCATACCGAGTGGGTAAGGTAGCTTTGGGGTCTCTTCACCCTATAACATAGGACCTAACCTAACATCCTATGCCCCTGAGGAAGCATTAAGAGTTCATTCGTTCCAGTATATTATAATTATGTTCTCATTATAAGCCTGCCAAACCAGAGAGAACACAAGAGAAATAAAACTGTGATTGAAAAAAAAAACTGTCATGAAAAACGGCTGCTCTTGCACAGACGACCCCGCGATACGGCAATGCAAATCTGGAAAAAAAGGCATTGCGTGTCACGTCGACTCAAGTGTCGGTGATACCTGGGAAAGAAGGCACAGAAACACCACACCAATACTCACCAGTGTCGGCGATGCCCGGGAATGAAGGCACACAAACAACTACACTCACCAGTGTCGGCGATGCCCGGGAATGAAGGCACACAAACAACTACACTCACCAGTGTCGGCGATGCCCGGAAATGAAGGCACACAAACAACTACACTCACCAGTGTCGGAGATGCCCGGGAATGAAGGCACACAAACAACTACACTCACCAGTGTCGGAGATGCCCGGGAATGAAGGCACACAAACAACTACACTCACCAGTGTCGGAGATGCCGCTGCCCAGCACGATGCTCGCTACGAGTTCGGCTTTGATGCGCAGATTTTCAAATTTGTGCGTAGCCAGGACGTCGTGCAGGTCGACCCGTTGCATCACGTACTGGTTGGGGCCCGTGCACCAGCCTGACTGTGGGGAGCCCGTCGTGAGCGAGTGGATCTCTTGCAGCATTATCTCCCTCTGCTGCAGCTCCTGCGTCGTCAGCGTTTTTGTCTGAGTACAGAAAAGGAAAAATATTACACTTTGGCAGCTGCAAAGAGCAGACTCTGACAATG
This sequence comes from Parhyale hawaiensis, assembly GCA_001587735.2. Lineage (NCBI taxonomy): Eukaryota > Metazoa > Arthropoda > Malacostraca > Amphipoda > Hyalidae > Parhyale > Parhyale hawaiensis. The sequence continues at coordinate 39,518,783 of LQNS02278091.1, read as the reverse complement.
GCAAAACACCAGGCGTAGGCGATGACAAAATTAGTTTAGCAAAAAGATTTGCAAATATGACATATGTACCTGATATATGAGCATTACGACTCTCGCGTTCATGAGTTACGGAAACACGCGTGAGCCAAGAGTCTGTGTTATTCATCAGCTTCGAAGCAGCAGACTGCTGTTCATCGCCGCTCCAGCGGCGCTGCACCGTGCACTTGTGCCAGCGGCAGCCGCACGTTCTTTTCATAATGTCGACATGTTCCTAATGCCGGGGACACACAAAGCATTTACAAAGACAACTTGATGCAAGGATGCGGGACTCGGAGGTCATGTATGCCACGGTATCCATGCTTCCGATTTCAAATATATCTATCGAAAGTGCCTACGAGCTGTTCATCCTAGCAACTAGTTGGGCGTAGAAATGCATATGTGTCCATGGCATAAAAAGCTTAAATATAAAGTGATTAAAGTAGTCGTAATTTTTCTCCCTTGAATTAGAAGATCAATAGTTTATCTGAGCACCTACCGTCATTTTCTCTTAAACTTACAATAATAGCAATGATAAAAGGGCGTAAACTTCGTTCGTGCGTGAAAACCGCAACCTTCTAACGAAGAGGCTCTTTTCGCCAAGTAGAGACCGGCCAGTACATAACAATTACCACGGAAATAAAGTGGAAACATTAGTAATAAAGCCACTGCTGTTTTTGAGAAATTGGTCGAATCTGGAAATCGTTTTAAAGTAAGAAATGAAGCACCTGACCACACATGAACAAATTTTCCATCTATTCGTAGCTGGATCCTCTACAATTCATTAGTGCTATAAGATCGTCATCTGAAAGAGTTGGCGGTAGGCAGTGGTTTAAGCCTAGGTTTCCATTAAATGATGTCACAGACGACAAGAACAGGGGACATAGAGTGCATCGATAGAAACGTGGAACCCACACACAAGGGTTCTCCCACTCAGGATAAACGCGCAAGAGAACAGAAAGTCAGGAAAGAAGAAGAAAAACAGAAAAATCCATATGAGCATCATGACAGAAGGAAGCAAAGTGGGTACGATAGGTAGAAGTCCCGAAGGCCTAGCTAATGGCTAAGGTAACCTACAGTGTCCCCTTGTGGCGCAACTCCCAAGAACATAGGATAGACAAACCTAACTTATCTAACCCAATTGAGGCTCGTCGCGCTTGAAGAATTATTCACTTATCGTCTGATTTCGATAGTAAAAGGTAGGAGAGATTTGCAGAGGTAGTTGTTTATTAATTCTAATATTTCTTGCTCTGAAGTCTTTGTTCTAGTTTCTATCTATATACGCGAGTTGAAACAGAAATCTAAAATATATAGGTTCGGTCAACTACTGGTGCATATGCTTTAATATTGCGTGGCCGAATATTTGAAAAGGGAAAACTGAAGAACAATTTGATCGGTGCGATGTTCTATAACAAAAGAAAACAACATAAGTTAAACTATTGGGTACTAAAAAGATTTGCTTTTTTCCGTACAATCACTTTATTGTCTTCGTAAATATCACTGACGCTAGCAACTAACAATACTTTCAAGGTAGCACTCGAAAAATCACATTAAGCCCGTGAAGTAAGCTAGGCATTAATTAGTGGAGTGCAGGACTGAAGTTTAAACGACTTTAAAAATTTCTTTTACTAAAGTCAAATATGCCAAGACCGCTTAGAATTTATCCAAATCTACTGAAACGATCCTCAACCTCGAGAACTGAGGGAGAAAACCTAAGGAAGACAACACAATATCGGAAGAAAACCAAGGAATGGCTTGTGATGCTTCAAATAGCATTCTCTCTGTGAAATTCGAAGGTGTCAGTTTTATGACAATGATATTATACTTCAAAACAAACTGAAATCAGCTGACTTGGGAGGAGATTCTCTGCTCCGACAGAATAATGATCCGAAGTATACAGCTGTGCACAACGACACCAACGTGATTTCATTTCCAAGTCAATCTCCCGTCCTCAATCCAATTGAGGGAATACACGGATACATTTAAGATGAAGTTCCACGCACATAATCGACAAAATATCAAACAATTGAAGAATTTCTGCGCGGAAGAATGGATCAGAAGTCCCGTAAGTCTATATTTGAGGTTGCGGTCAATTAAACTTTTGATAAGGCTTGTTTTCTAGCTTCATTTAAAATGGTCCTACATGCAATAATAAATCATATTCATTAATAGTTGTGCCAAAGTAGAACTTATTGAAGGGCAGAAATTATATGTATCCAATACTATTGCGCATCACTATGTACAGTGTGTAAAGACATGTTTGAATTAACCAATGAATGAACTGATCCAATTCGACACTGCTTATAACATGCAATTTAGGCTAACGCACAAAATCTTGCGTCTGTTGGACCGACTTGTTAGTTCAGACAGCAGGCTGTGCGCTGATAATGATCTAGTGAACCTGTCACACGGGAGAAGAGTAGCAGAGCTATGTATGTTTTATAAGGTGTACAATAATGAGAGGCATTGGTTGTATTCTTCTCTCCCTGCCCTCAAGGTTTTTGGAAGAGCGACTCGTGCTGCGTGCGGAGCGCACTCTTTCACTTTGGAGGCTGTCAGATGTCGAACTAATCAGGTCTGTCGGTGCTTCGTGCCCTGGTCGGCTAAGGTTTGGAATTTGTTGCCAGCATCGGCTTTTGGTCGTATTGGCCTGCAGGCGTTCAAGTCTGCTGTTAATGTTTTTTTTCTGGATTTCCTTTAGCAGCGTTTTGGGCTTCCCGGTGATGCAAGATGCTTCATTTGGGTTGTATTACATGTCCGTGGGAGCTCAAGCGTGAAGTTTTAATAATAATCTGTAGATACTGCCCATAATATTTCATTTACTTAAATACATAACGTGTTCGGATACTGCCCATGACCTCCCATTTGTTCGCATACAAAGTCTTCATATACTGTCAATAACATTCGACTTGCTTTCTAGTAAAGTCTGCGGACACTACCCATAACATTTTATTTACTTTGCCGCGCAAGGTCTCCAGATGTCTTAACCTAACTTATTAGCAACTTTCAGCCGAAACATGCAGGTGAAAATTTAGACTAAAACTATATTGTACTCTAAACACCAGTGACATACGAGTATGCAGTGCATTACGTTCATACAATATTGTACTCTAAACACCAGTGACATACGAGTATGCAGTGCATTACGTTCATACAATATTGTACTCTAAACACCAGTGACATACGAGTATGCAGTGCATTACGTTCATACAGAGATGTTGCAATGTAAGAAAGGCCGTCGTGTTGGGCAGTGATTTCAAGTAACATATGGAAGTAACCATGGTACAATACAACACACGCAGACCTGGCCGATAATCCTTGGGCAGCCAAGCCCTGGCATTTTCTCTGTTAATTTAATTGGTTCCCAGGGAATACTTCATCAACAGGATGATGGGCCATCATGGCTACGCACAGCGGCCAAGACCAAAATAACAAAATAGTAACAGTGGGAACGATAATAGAAATGATGATCTCGGGCTGATCACAATATCGCAGATGAGCATCATATGTAGGCATGATGTGCAGCACTCCATCCACTTCGTGAGCTTCTACTCAATGTTCTTTGAAGATTTACCCAATAAACTTTCTCTATTCCTAATGGAAGTGAAGTAGAAACATTAGTTTATCACAGAGCTTAAAAAGTATATTGTCAGTAGGTTGCAGAAATCAGGTTTCTAGATGACTGCCCTTCCCCTTAACCATAAGCGCCAAGCTACTGGTAAAACCAGTGGCAAGAACGCTATATAGTGCTTCTTCATTCGAAGCAGGCCGTGAAGTAAGAAGAGGAGCATTTCTCATAGAACCCACACTAGCGTGAGATTTAATCGAAACCTCACTCGCTACGGTGGACCAGATAACAAGTCATTGGGTTGATGTCTGGACTAAAGAGAGGCCACATGTGTTTGTCTCGTTGACGGTTGAAGTGTTTTTTGCACCACTAACAAGTCCAATTATTATTATTATTAAATCACACCAGACTGGCGACGCAGGAACGGAGAAACTCCATGAGGTTAACAAACCCCCACGCAACCAGCCCAGCGGGTGGAGAAAAAAAAGAATAGAAAAAAA
>LQNS02278091.1:39467553-39488988 GCA_001587735.2 Parhyale hawaiensis | reverse complement strand
GATCTCGGGTCTTCTTTTTTTTCATTCTTTTGTTTTTCCACCCGCTGGGCTGGTTGCGTGGGGGTTTGTTAACCTCATGGAGTTTTTCCGTTCCTACGTCGCCAGCCTTGTGTGATTTAATAATAATAATAATAATAATAAAGTATGCGTTGTGTATGTCTGCAAAGTAAGGAAATTTTGGAAGGCGTCATGATTTTTTAGTCCTTTTCTTTAGTTCAGGAATAGTCAAGTTTGAGATTTGTGCTTTTTTACCTTCTGTCCTGTGGGCCTGTCCTAAGTTAAGTCAGTTTCAAAATCGGAAATTAAACACTACTGACAACGATCTCGTTACTGTCGCGCTTCTTACTCTCTTGGGCGTGTCAAATGTCAGGCGATTGCTCATGAAAAACGAATAGATTTGAGGCTGCTTTATATATACTATTAACAGTTTACCGTCAGCAAAACATAAATCAGAGAAAATGATTCGCCTCTGTAAAACATACATTGGTGAGCCAAAATAGGTCGCAGCAGACTTACACGATGGTGTCGCTACGAGTCGGAGGGCATGTTTGCATTGGCGCCGGTATTAAGCCTTAGAGGCTTAGCTTCGCCGAAATTGTTGAAAAAAAGTTTCAGCTTTGCCTCCGTCAGTCGTACGGGTAGCAAGTGTCAGCAGCGTAACGCGATTACGGATAACCGGCTGAAAACTCCATAATAAAAATGGAGCAAGATTACGTTTCTAGAAATCTGAAAGGTAGAGGACTGTGGGTCAGATGGTAGCGGATTAAGGGTTAATGCCTGAAGCTTAGTTATTCAGCGAGCCGAAGCGAGTATACTTGTCGACAGTTTTGGATAAGTCAAGCCTCCAGTGCTTAATTTTGGCTCCCAATCCAACATGCCTTAATTAGAAAGAAAAAGTAACCAATTCACCGCATCATATAGCATGTGTGTTCCCAATATTGGAGCGCTCAGCAAGCAAGACTTTGTAATACCCCACGTACCGAATGTACTATTAATTAAGAGTGTATTTGTTTAGTGGAGTACATGTATTTTCTACTTCACCACTTTCATTAAGGCTATGACCAAAAATATGCATCAAGTACTATAGCTTCTTTAGAATAGGAGATACCTGCTTCATCAATTAAACTAAAATACGTAATGTAGACTAACCATTAGATGTCTCTTGCCTATACACAGCATACAGGCACAGCGACATAGGATCAGCGAGTTTGTTTCATCATGAAACTCATTGTACCGTATCACTGAGCCATGCAGTTAACTGCTCGATTGCCACTACACAGTGCAAAAGGGGGGTTTTTACTTCATTAACTCCTGATCAAAAGTTTAGGCCTACTTAAAAATGTAAAAAAATAGCATTTTAGGGATAAATAAATAAACTCCGACTAGGGATAAGTAAAGGTGAGAAAGACGAAAAATACCTGCAGGAACAATTTATCAAGTAATGTACATATTTGTCAAGTACGTTAGGAATAATTTTTCAGTTTATCAAAATTATAAGACCACAAACAGAAATTGGAGGTACCTAACCTTCGACATGGACGTTGAGGTGAGCGAAGTTAAAACTTAGTAATGAGTACTGCCTCCATTCTCGTTGATAACCTCAAAAATTCTTCGTGTCATACTAGATATAAGGGTTTCCTTAAGGGTTGGAGGAATGTTTTCTCAGCTCCTAAAGATGGCATCATGAAGTTCATTTACTGTCACAGATGGTTTTCCATTTCCGTAAACATCTCTCGCCATCCCTCCCCAAAGATTTTCTATTGGGTTTAAGTCTGGCGAATATGCGGGATGACGTGAAACAGTGACCCCATTTTCTTGAAACAAGGTCATAGTCTGGCGGGCAGTGTAGACTGCTGCGTTATCCAGCTGAAAAAAAAAAATTCACCACACAAATGTGGCCCTCCGTCGACAAAGATCATGCTTACAACATGCCGACACAACCAGCAGCTACTTGACGACCATGTACCACCTGCAGGAAAAGACAGCCCACACCATAACGGAGCCTCCACCGCGGTGACGCTTGGAAAAGGTCTCAGAAGGGCTCTCTTTGTCATGCCAGTACCGTTGGGAGCCATCAGAGCCATCGAGATGGAACTTTTTTTCGTCAGAAAACAAACTTTTGACTACTTTTTAAAGTCCTATGTTTCGTGTTCTCAAGCAAACTGGAAACGGGCCACTTTGTGATGCGCAAAAAATCGAGGACCTTTCAGACGTTTTTTGTTCTATATACTATATTCTCATGTAGCCTAATGGTTGTTGAACTGCAATCAGCATCGGTGAGTGCCTTGATTTGCCTGAAAGACTGTCCTCTGTCATGAACAACTAGTTTTATTTTCCTACTCAATACAGGGAAAATTTTTCTCGGCCTACCTCAAGATTTTGCTTTTCGGTAACACTTAGGGTCCTGTAGAAAGTTGCATATCACAATTTTACTTTGGTGAGTCTCAGCTGCGATAGCACGCTGCGACGTACTTTACTGCTGCAGTTCAACAAATCGACCACGTTCTAATTCAGAGAGTATGCTTTGGGCAGTGTGACACCTTCACATCATCAGTGCAAGCCTGTAACTGATCCGAAACGCTGGAAATTACTCTAAAACTAAACATTTATTACCCTCAATACCAAGCACAAACGTACATTTCTTAATAAATTGTTATAACATGTATTTTTCGTCTCTTTCACCTTTTACCCCCAGGAATTACTGTTACCTAATCGAAGGAGTTCAGTTATTCATCACTAAACCGTCTTTTTTTCACATTTTCAGGGGAATTTAAACTTTTGATCAGGAGTTCATCAACCGGTAATTAATTATTTGACTTAGCTGTGTTTCTAGTTCAGTGGTTTTCAAAGCCTCATTTTACCCGCGTCTCCCGATATGAGTAGTGGCAACAAATTCGATATAGAGAGGAGGAATGGCGACAAAGCTTAAACTACCACACCATGCAATAACAAAAAAAAAATGCCTACTGAAACGATAATTGGAACCTGAGACAGGTCACTGAGGGCGATGTTATGGGTCGGAGAGGTTCCTGGCTATTAAAAAATCGTGAAAAGTAGAGCTTAGTCGTTACAGGGAGACAGGAAAGATATAAACGAAAAAATGTGAGGAGGCCATATAGCACTCCTCTAGAAGGACAAATAATTTTTCTATTTTTCGAAATGAAGTATATAGGCGCCGAATAAAGCTTAGATTAAAAGTACGAATATAATAATATGAACGTAATATAATAAACTCAATTCAGGTTAGTGCATTTGAAGAAAACAATTCATTTCACCCACCGCACCCCATAGCCAGCTACACCTGGGGAGATGCAATTCGAGGCTCTCTTCATCGCTTCACAAAACATACAGTACAGACTGTGTGAAACGCGTAGCATTTTTCTCTACACACTGACGTTTTCTGCACAACGATTGGCTTCTATAGCAATATGAGCGAAATCCCAACGAAGCACCGCGAACCTTCACCCAACGGATATCAGTTTCTGCCCATCGGTATCAAAGAGTAACATTCGGAACCATTGGCTGTGCATGTGGAGAGAATGGGGCACAGTCAAGCATTTCAAGTACCTTATTACGATCTCACTCTAGCCCTATAATGACCAGTGCACTTCATTAAGGGGTTTTCAGATAATGCTCTTCCTATAATATACTATGCTGTCCGTGAACCCGTTTGGTCAGGAAAAAACCTATCTTAAGTATTCCATGTTCTTTCTCTTCGATTCGTGAATTTAGAGTAGGTTATGTCACATTGAAAATTATTATTATTAATAATATTATTATTAAAACTTCACGCTTGAGCTCCCACGGACAGGTAATACAACCCAAATGAAGCATCTTGCAACACCGGGAAGCCCAAAACGCTGCTATAAGAAATCCAGCAAAAAACCATTAACAGCTGACTTAAACGCCTGCAGGCCAACACGACCAAAAGCCGATGCAGGAAACAAATTCCAAACTTTAGCCGACCAGGGCACGAAGCACCGACAGAACTGATTAGTTCGACATCTGACGGCCTCCAAAGTGAAAGAGTGCTCTCCGCACGCAGCCCGAGTCTCTCTCCCAAAAACCTTGAGGGCAGGGAGAGAAGAATACAGCCAACGCCTCTCATTATTGTACACTTTATAAAACACACAGTACATAGCTCTGCGACTCTTCTCCTGTGGGACAGGTTTACTAGATCATTATCAGCGCACAGCCAGCTGGCTGAACTAACAAGTCGGTCTAACAGACGCAAGTGAGTATCAGCAGCTGAAGCCCAGACCGGTGAGCAATACTCCAACACAGGCAGCAAAAACTCATAAAACATCTAAGAGCAGCCTGACTATTACCAAACACCAAGAGATGTATATCAGAATACTTTTCTGAAATAATAGTGTCGTTCAGGCGTGGTTGCATGTTGATATTCCTCATAGCTTTAAAAGCAGTGCACTGGTGCTATTCTTTAATCGTCTTAACTACTGATATTGGCCACGAGCCTAATATTTCTCAATTTCAATTTTTTGGTTCATAGGACATATACAGCAATCGGTATCCAAGTTTCGCTACTCATTAAGTATCGGTTTCATCCTGACGCCTGAACGATGTTTTGCTTGCAGATTTCGCCAACTTGCTTGCGCTCTAATAAGTAGCTGAAGTGATTGTGTCGTCCACTCATTTGTGTCTCTTAGATCTAGTGACTACAAGAACTCAGCTCGTCATGAAGCTACCTCAGACAGAACCGTGGAAAAACTACCGTGCTTCGGTGCTTCTTCCATTGATATAGCCTTATTACATTTTCAACGCTCGAATTCATTCTTATCTTATAGCGAAGATTGTGTGCTCGGTGGCATGCTAACACGTAAGCACTCAAGATAATCAAAGTTTTATAATTATATAGATAGATTGGCGCTGGTTTACGTCCCTACATGGTTAAACCTCCTAACCTGCAGTATTCTTTGAGGCTTGAAATGAAAACCGAAGGGAGATAACAGAGAAAAAAAACGAAGGAAAACGGGAACCTAGATACAGAGGACCACACATGGACACGGTAAGTGGGGATAGCTAACGCTGAACAAATTAAACGCTTTCATGAAAGGGAGGAAAAGGGAAACGGATACACTATATATATTGGAAATAATAATGTGCCGAAGGCCTAAAATTATATAATTAGACCGTGAGGCGAGACGACCTCTACTCACTATAGGATGGAGGAACGTGACGGCCCTAACCTTTACGGTGCTGAGGGAATACTAGTGAAGATTCAAGTAAGTCATAGCACTATTATATTGCGTAAATTGATTAAAGCCATACTAGTCATAGCAATATTATTCACTAATGGGCCTGGCCGTGTAATGAAAAGCAATGAAGGCGCTTTGGTCTCNTGACGGCCCTAACCTTCACGGTGCTGAGGGAATACTAGTGAAGATTCAAGTAAGTCATAGCACTATTATATTGCGTAAATTGATTAAAGCCATACTAGTCATAGCAATATTATTCACTAATGGGCCTGGCCGTGTAATGAAAAGCAATAAAGGCGCTTTGGTCTCATTCCTATTTTTTCTCATTCAAACTATTAGGGGAAAAACGGAGGAAGTGTCAGAATGAAAAGAGTGTTGGAACGAATTTTTCTCAGCGGTGAGCGAAGACAGAAGACCTCTGTCCGTAGCACCAGACCCGCGACAGCGCCCAACTCTTAGGGGCGTCTAAATAGTAGTTTAGACCGTTTCGAGGAGCAACCCTCAATGTAGACAGCTTTCGGTGCTCTTATTAATTTTCTTTTTTAGGCCCCGCCCACCCGGTTCCTCAGAAGCCCAGCACCAGCACTTCTCACTCTGGCACGACGAGCGAGCTAATAGTAATACATCATGTCATCACCCTATGCCATGGAACTGGAGAGGCGTTGGGAGTGTTTCATCCTCCAGAGGTGTTCTGTCTTTGCTCACCACTGAGAAATTCGTTGCTTCACTATCCATTCTCAGTGGCTCGCTCCGACACAACATCTCTGTCGGTAGCACCGACATACGGTGCAACAGGGAAGGGTTTCATGGCCCCCTGAGTTGCTGCTGCAAAGGATACTGACCTGAACTAATTTATTCGTTTCCATTTTTGTTGACTTTCCTTCAGACAATCCAACTCATTCAACAATGGTAGGCTAGTGACTGTTAGTCACCTCTAACCTCAGGGGTACCTACCTGGCAACTATCTTCAGTAATTTGCTGTACCCTGGCCTTCTATCCAACGATGCATTTTAATAACAAGGTGCCTTTTTCTGGATTGTCCAGGAACAAGTCAGTGGAACAAAACCCTGTTAGGACAAAAATGTTCTCAAAAGGATTCTTACTGATTCCAACCTTTACCAGAAGGGTCTGAGGCTATTAGCCAGCAAGTAGAGTCGCTAGTAACTCAGACTTTCTTGGGCCCTTTAGTGTTGCTGCTTCTTGCCTAGCTCCTTCTTAGAAAAGGAAAGGCTTTCGAGTCCTTTCTAGGTTCGAGATTCGGATCGTTCCGAAACGGACCATCTGTGACAGTTGTCGAATTCCGCGAGCACTGGCTATTCAGCAAGAGCTGTGATCCATCGCTCCAACTTCCGTACCTCGTTAACCGGTGTCTTTCCGAAAGATTATCTAGTGTAGACCAGAATTTCTCTGGGATTGTCTTCACCAGCGTTATCTCTGCCGGTAGGATGAAATTTCCCAGTTGAGGATCCTGGATCCTTGGTTCCCGAAGGGGGAAGCCGTAGAACGCTTGCAGCCTCTATCGACACTAAACCAGCAACCTGAACTGTCTAGTTGTGGGAACAGACTAGGTCAATCAATGACGCTTCCTAACTCTAGGAAGCTCACATTTCCATTACAGGAACTTCCTTAAGTAGCTACCCTTTCCACTGAACTGTCTGAGGAGGCGGTAGCCTTCTAGGCTGGGGAAGACTACACTCTGATATCCGGTAGACGCTAATCAGGGGAAGGACCTTTCCCTTGTGTCTAGTTGAGGACGTCTCATGTAAGAGGTGGCTTCCATCGTCGTAGAAAGGCAAGACGTTAACAGGACCCTCAGAGAGGTTCCTGTAGAGACCTTCATTACTCTGTGGTTAAGCAAGCTTTCCTCTTCAGACAAGGTCAAGAACCACCTTCGATGAGGACCTCGTGAGTGGAAAGAAAGCTCGCAAATTGGACTTCCTTCGGACCTGGAGACTTGAGAATCTCTGAGGCTCTGGCCTTGGACCCAAAGGGATCTCGGTCAGCTCGTCTGTGATAGAATTTTCTCCGAAGTTTCCGGAACAGAGGCACCTACCTCTCCAGGCTTCTGTCTGAGTCCAGTCACCTCCTGATGAGAGACCCACTATCTTAGGCTGTTACAATTTTATTTAGTATATATCTATACTGCCTGTCAGATGCTACCGAGCTTAAACCTAACTGGGTATACATCCACTCCCGTCTTGAAAATTCTAAAATCCGTTTTATGTCTCCTGCAGAGCTTCGGGTATGGAACAAACCCCGTTGCTAGCTCCAGCTGGGTTAGCTCTCAGTTTACCATCTCAAGTCCTAGGACTTAAGATAGCTCTCCACATATCAAGTTTATTTCAGGGCATCGGGAGCAAAAGACGTACCGGAGCACTGTGTGTTTTCACCGTTAGGATCCTCAGGCTTGGGTGAACCAGGATTATTGAATTTGCAAGACTGTGCTTTGATTCCTCGAGGCATATATTGTAGTACGGTTCTGCCTACGCTTCCTATTCGGTGCACTTCCTTCCTAGTTGGAAGACCTTTCATTGGTTACTGACCTTCTGCAGCCGGAACCGTTCCAACTGATGTAGGTTAGTAACAGCCCTCTGGGCAGCAACAGATATTACCAGAAACAGGCAAAGGATGGTGGCTTGTAGCCACGTCTGCCACTGTCAGGAGTCGCCCTCCGTCAAGTAAACACTGCGTACCACTCTAAAGTTATCCTTAGCTCTCTTCTCTAAAGAGGGGATGGCGCCAATTTAGGGCAGTACAGTATCTCTGGACCAGACACTATCCAGCAAGTCCTGATCAATCCCCGCACGCGAGACCCAAGCGCAAACCCTCCTCATGAGGTCCGCCGTCGTGTTCTAATGGAAGATGAATTTATAACTTCCGTCGGGGATTAGTCTCGCCCTATCCTGCTCGCTCTCAGTGACCTAGGATCCCTTATCCACAAAACTCGAAGAGGTCAAGGCAAAGGAGGGCGTCAGCCTTAGTTAAGGCACAAACCTGTTCCAATAAACTGAGCCAACAATTGTCAGGAACCCATCCTCTTTTCCTGGAGCCTGGTTCTTGAACCACCTTGACGAGGGAGAAAACTACTAGTTATTGTTTGTTCTCATCTTAACAACTCCCTCTGTCGTCCCAGCCCTCTTCGAGACAAGAGTCCATGATAGGGTGAGGACCTCTGTCCCCTACCTTAGACGTTGTTCAATTACTTGGGAAGTTATACACTTCTCCAGGTTTAACCTGATCTAACCAGTGGTCATCTTAAACGAATGTCTACTGGTGTATATCTTTTGCCTGGGTTTATGACAGACCAGAGTCCTATCACAGCTCTAATCTAACCAAGAGTCTAGCCTACGTTCGGAGTACGGCTATACGCCTCAATCCGGCTTGCTGACCGAGGCTCCACCATTTTTGCGCATCTGTTCCCTGCTGCAGACCGGAGATCCTTATCCTTCCGTCCGGGAAGGGGTCATTCTTATTAGCGCCCACACCAAGGGAATTGACTCTTTCTGCAGAGTGCCCGTGGCCCGAACTTATCCAATCAAGTTGAGCCTGAGGGGAGTTTCTCTATCAGGGAGCTTCTAAACAGGACTACCCAGCACTTCTGGGGGCCAAAATATCCCCTTCTCCTGGGAGAAAACATATGCCGGTAAAGGACTCCTGCAATGGAGACCCCTGTCTTGGCTTAGCTGGCTGGAGAAGGTAGCCAGGTTTGACGCTAGCCTTGAGTCCGATCTTCGGGTCCCGGCCAACCTCTGACTGGGGTTTATATCGGTTCTTCCCGACGGGATAACTCCTGTTTCGACCTGAACCTATCTTCTAGATACCAAAACTGCGCTCCTCGCAAGAATCAGATCATTAATCTATCACCATCTGTGGTTAAAGCTTGGATTTCTTCCAGACAGAACCCAGGGCAATAACGAGAGTGCCTGCTGAGCGCTGCTCTTAGACCTTCATAAAAAGGACCTCATATGGGTCACGACAGGATTAAGCACTAATAAGGCTTCAAAGGCCCCTTTAAGCAAGGTCCCAGTGTAGGACACGCTGGGCCGATATCCAACGCTGGACCCTCCTGGAGGAATCCAGAAGAACCCTTACATTCATCCTTACCTGAACTCAGTACCGGAGGAATTTTCCTCAAGCTCCAATTCAAGTCATAGAGCCGCTGCGGCTATGCTGAACTAAGTCAAGGACTTTGGCTTCGACTGTCCTAGGCGTGCTGTATTCCTAGGTCTCAAGGTGAAATCTTTCCAAGACTAAGCCCACAGATCTTGAGAAACAGACTAATTCAGATGACTATGTTTGTTTTAAAGGGCCAGTCAGCCCCTGAATCCTGCCATCCAACCTAGGGTACATCGTCCCGCTATCAACCCGTAGCAATAGGTAATGATTCGCCCAGGCAAAACCGATAACTCATTCTTGTCTCCAACAGATTGTTTACCTCCGGAGTTGAGAGTTAACAGTCCACACGTACCCAGTGTTCCAGTTCCGAAAAGTTTGAAAGATTCTGGATATAACTCCCATAGCAGCTTCAACAAAAACCATCCATATCACAGGTTTATCGAAGAGCTCCATAGACTCTGTGCAGCAGTCTCCCTCCGATGCCTCCTGAAAACCTACCGTGAGGTTAGGGCCGAGGAGGGTAGATTTTCTGTTGTTGTCTGCACTGAGGCAGAATACAAATAATCCTCGGGGATCCTGTGCTCACGCGTCTGTAAAGGACTAAGTCCACGCATGGACTTCCTGAACTGCTCAATTCTCACCCGACAGTAGTCAGTCGAGGCTGTATCATCTGTCGGTTGATTACAACTCGTTTATTTCTGCCCCCCCCCCCCNGCCCCCCCCCCCCGGGATGTTGCATCCCTCGGCTAAATTCAGCTGGGCCACAAGTGAAAGGTCTTAACCTGAACAGGTTGCCTTTTACTAGAGCTAATTCCACTAATCGTAACTGCAGGGCTTCTGCAAAGTTTCTACCCGTGTGTTCTCCCGGGATTTAGACCAGCATGGTTCTTAGGGGGATGCACTCAGTCCAAATGGAAGGCTCCCTTATGGGACTAAGTCTAAACCAGGTTGCTACGTATCAGAGCCACCCTGCAGAGGATGTCCCAATCCCTGATACAAGACCAGAGATGTTTCCTTACAAGATTCTGTTAAGTCCCAACCTCCAATGTGGGGGCAGGAATTAACTAAGCTTAAACCCTGGGTAAATCTGTTGAAGTTGTATTGACCTGCAGATTTTTCGACTTAGTCACAAAAATAGTCACTCTTGTACTCCCTTAGGGGAGCTAGAGTACATTTCTTTTTTTTTTACATCCGGGACTTCCAGACCTGCCTTTCGGCGTCTAGGCGCCATCTTGCAATCGTCCCAGATAGAGAATCTGGCCGATTTGAGAATTCCAACTATTGGAGAGCATCTCAATAGTTGGAAAAAACGCTCTTTGGCGGCAGTATATATGCTTGGCGGACTTGTTAGGGCACTATGACCTACCAACCAAGACTTGAGACAACAATATATTTGGTGGAATTCTTAGGGCACAAGTGCCTACCACCTAGATGTATCGCTGTGCTAGATGGAATTGTTTGGGCAACAATGGCCTACCATTCGGTCTATGATGTTACGTTAACATTTGGCACAGAGAGGCCGTAAGGGCCACCACCGCAAAAATAGCAAAAATCATAGGGCAATATACTTCGCAGAATTATTAGGGTCACTAGGGCTACCACGAAGTATTTAAGCAAACAACATACTAGTTGGAATTCTTAGGGCACAAGTGCCTACCACAAAGCATTTATCCCTCTATTCCGAGGAAAAACAAATTACGTTAACTTTAATTCAAAGCACGAAATCACAAAACACCATCACTGGTCACTGGTCTTCGTGAAAAACAGCTGCTACAGCTCTGTGAACACAAAGGAGACATGGGTTAAGGGTGAAGATGGCGGCATATAGGCTCCCACACACAACATCGTCTCCAAAAACTTTACACTAAAAACGGTAGAAACACATTTTCAAACAGGAAAAACTGCATTAAAGCACTAATAATCCGTAAGGGAAGTCATTCCCAAACTCTAAGATCGATAGGTGAACACAGAGCAGCAACTGAGACCAGAGCACAGATGAAGATGTTAATGGCTTAACAGTAGCTCGGGTCGTGACAGAATGAGGAGTGACTTGTGCTGCTGCTGGGCTCCTGAGGTACCAGGTGGCAGGTGCCTTAAAAAAAAGAGCACCGAAAGCTGTCTACAATGAGGATTGCGCCTCAAAACGGTTTAAGCTACCATATCAACTTCAGGTAGAGTTTACTCGATGAGGGCAGCTTCATCTTTAGTGATATTTTAATCGAGGAAAGAAGCTTGAGGAGAATCATTAAAAAAACAAAACAAAAGAATCCAAATAAAGTGACACATTTGGTACTGAAAGAGCGCCCTGTTAATGTTCAACGTGTGATGTATTGGAAGCGACAGGCAATTTACAATAAACAAGCCGTTCATCTCCCACGTTCGAGCGAAAGACGTCAAATTGGATCAATATATCGACAATATTCAAATAACTCTCCTGCTGCCAATTAAAGGCTGCAATTTCTATCTACTTCATTCCCATGGCGTTCAACAGATGAACTTTCTACTTCAGATAGGGACAACAGACTAACCAGATAACAAATAAACCAATGTGTGCAGTCATACACAGTAGATTATAGAAGTTATTTTATGAGCTGCATCCAAATTAAAGGTCGTCCAAGAAAGGAAGAGGAAGGGACATATAGCATGTCAATAGAAACACGGAACTCATGCGCAAGGGGAGGCTTCCACACTGGATCAGTGCACAGGAGAACATAAGTTGGGAAAGAAGGACCCGAACAGAACGAAGAATTATCAGTTGGAGTATGGAAACCGAAAGAAGCAAAGTGACGAGATTATGGAAACCTACTCACATCGAATCCACCTGTGAGTACGACACTCACAGCATATAATGGTTAAACTTTACATAAAAATTACATATAAAAACTCTGGCCCGCATTGCACCCCAAGAGAAGGATGGCCCATTACACGGCAGTGCCCCGAGTCGCACACAGCGGTGCCAACGTGCCTGTCTCGCCGGTGGATATTTGCGCCCAATGGGAAATCGATAATTGGTGAACTGGAAGCGCCTGGACGCAGCGAACGCTTGGGCTCCGTGGCAGATTGAAGAGGCTGCCGAACTGCGGTAATGGGCAGGCAGAGGCTTACGGTAAGCTGCCTGGACAGCGCTAGTAGTAATGGGCCCGTTAGCTTGCAGCAAAATGCGATAGTGGACCTCTTATTTCAGAGTAGGGGCTATGACGCATTTGTTATTCCAAGAAAAACGGCGGTAATGGGCAACTTAGCCCAAAGAAAGAGCTAGAGTGAGCTTTTCGACTCAAGAAAAGAGGCACAATTTTCTTTTGACTGCAAAGCGAAGAACGCAACGGGACAGGCTGTAAAGGCCTCGATATCTTGACGGTAGAACACGAGTGGCAATATTCCCTTTAGCTCCAGGCAATAATTGACAGGCTAAAAGTCACGCTACGCGGCTGGCGTAGCACCAACGGTAAAAGGCATTTTAGCTCAATGGAACAATGATAAAAGAGCTGGAGCTGCAAGTCAGTCAACGGAAATTGAAATGAGGGTAGAGGGAGGAAAGATATATTTATATAATCTGCTTCACGCATGGCTTATTAATTACCTCCGCCATGGAAGTCATTATACTGTGGAGTTTTTTTTTTTTGCCCATTTTCTTGTACGTCACCAAAATAACTCAAATGGTAATGGGCGGATTTTGCTGAAATGCTCAAAAATTGTTCGGACAGTTAAGAAGTACAAATGGGCAAATTTTGGTAATGATCGGGTGGCGTTTGTGAGTTTGACTTCATGTTTATTCTAGTGTTGGTCAGACCTTGAAAGGTTACGGAGGATGTTAAAGACAATTACAAGAACAGTTATTAATGTCATGAGGCAAAAATTACCAAATTTTGATTATGATAAAAAAAGATATCTTAGTGTCAGGACCAACTTGATATTTTCGCTAACATTGCCTTGCTTGGCGGAGGTAAATTTATGCGCTCTCAGGATGCTTCTCAACTACCTCCGCCAAGGAGATTATGTGTTAATCGGCGTTTATCCATTATTCTATGTGTCTGTGTAACAATAAATAACTTGAAAAGTTATGAATCGATTTTCCGAAATATACAAATATTGATATGCATGTTAGGAAGAACAATTGATAAACTTTTGGTGAAGTTCGTTCAACCACATGTCTGTTTATAAGCCTGTCTGCTTCTTTTTTACTGGTAATATAACACAGAAACTCATTTACGGATCTTCATGAAAACCGGAGGAACTGTCATTGTTACCTCCGCTAAAGAGACTATGTTTTTGTCGTGTTGGTCCGTCTGTTAATCTGTCTCTTTATCTGTTACCAGGATAACTCAAGAAGTTATTAACGGATGATTAACTTTTGGTGATGATCCGTTCATCTATTTGTTCGCCTCTTTTTTCTTAGCATCATAACTCAAAAAGTAATAGACGGATTTTCAAAACATTTAAACAAGTTGTTTGGTATATTACTAAGAGTACTGACCAGGTTGTTGAAGAACATAAATGATTAATCTTAGTCACGATCGGTTGGTCTATTTGTGTGTTATTATATTCAGAAGTTTAAGTCTCCGTTTCCGCAACAAAGGCAACGTCACAGAGGAAGAATGAAGGGACATATAGTATAACGATAGACACGGGAACCCAGGACGAGGGTGTTCCCTCACAGGATCAAAGCGCATGTGAACAGAACAGATGGAAGATCAGTAGGAGGATGAGATGGAAAGGAAGCAAAGTAGGCACGAACAGACGTGCCGAAGGCTTAGCTAACTTAGCCACAAGAGCCTCCTAGGGTCACCGCGCCCCATAACATAAGATGGGCAAACCTAACTAGCCTAACCCATGCTCCCTGAGGGGCTCTGTTTGTGTGTTTGAGTAATGTTTGTCGTGTTTGTCAAAATGATTGTTAGCAGCATAACTCAAAAAGTTATGAACGGATCTTCAATACAAATTATAGAAACTTAATACTGTTAATACACAAATAATTAGATTTTGTGTTGATTCCAAAACACTCAGTGCGTCAGAACCAATTTGAATTTGTTGATACCGTTGCCTTGCTAGCCGGATATATGCGCTCTCATCGTGTGTTCTAGTTATGAATGTAACTAAGAGCAAATGATCACATTTTTGTGCTCTAGTGTCCGTTTGTTTCTCAATATGTTCATTTTATACTTTTGTCAGCAACATAACTTCAAAAGTTATGAACGAATCTTCATAATACTTACAGGAATTGCTAGAAATGTTAAAAACGCAATGCGATCAAATTGTGGTGATTACCGGGTCTCTCATTTGTACATTTGACATGTTTTTTACAGGGTTTGTCAGAACATGACACAAAAAGTTAAGGACGAATCATGAAGAAAATGAACAAAACTGTTATTACTGTCAGAAAGGTAAAACTGGCAACATTTTAGCGATGATAATCACTATATACTGGTCTAAGGACCCATTTGAATCTTTCGTTAACATTGCCTTGTCAGGCTGAAGTATACGGGTAGGGTGCTTTATTGACTTAATTAAATTCAAGATTGAAGCCACCGTGTTAAGGTCATTGGTGAACCAAAAATGAGGGAGAAACAATGAACTCGTAGTTTGTCGAGCAAAACAGGAAACCGACCAACTGAGCACAACCATGCTAGGGAACAACAAGTCGAAGCGTTGTTTTACTAACTCTCGCCCTCGCTTCCTCAATTTTGTTCATTTCTCCGCTGTCAGACGGGACAGGCCTGGACTGGATGAGGATTTAATCATTTTCGTTCACCATTCCTTGTCCTATAGCTACCTTTCTGGACGTCAATGACCCGCTCCCGGATGATGCTGTTTTGAAGATCCAGGGAGTATAGATTGCCTCCGCCGACAGTTTTCTATATGTTTACAATCTTTACCTCCCTCCGTCCTCCTGACAAGCCGTATACTCCCCAGACTTCTCTTTTAAACTCCCTCCAGGCCTCCGATGTGCTCGTCTCTGGGGATTTTAACGCACTCCGTCCCCAGGGTTGGCGTGGAGGTTTTACCAGGTTTTACCCATCGTAAAACCCTGGTAAAGCAGCATTACCAGGGTTTTACGATTGGTTTTATCAGGGTTTTACCAAGGTTTTACCAGGCCCTGGTAAAATTCCCTTGCCAACCCTGACAGTCCCTTTTGGTCCACGACTCACAATCAGCGCTCCATCGGGAAAGGCGAAGCACTTCGTGATATCATTTGCTCTTACAACCTAGTGAGCTAGTTCTCTTCAATAGCGAGTCCCCCACTAGTCTCCCTACTCACGGCTCCCCTTCCTCACCTGACTTATCCTTTACAAGTTCCCACTGGGCACTCGACTCTGAGTGGCAGACTTCTATTTCATTTCCTTCCGACCACTTCCCTATCAACGTATCGCTTAACTGTCTTTCCCGCCCCCCTCCGTCAACGTTGGGACCCCACATTTTTACCAACTACCATAAGGCGGACAGAGACATTGCGGGCGGATTCTGAGGCGGCGTTTGGACGTCTGCTCCCATTCACCTCCGCCTCCACCGGTGAACCCTTCAGGAGAGCCCGTCTACAGGCGGGTATCACATCTCTGTTGGCTGAGTGAAGGACTTAGTCCCCAATTTCTCCAGAGATACCTGAGCTCTGGTTCGCCGTCGGGACGAGGTCAGGGCCGCCAACCCTGCAGACTCCTTGATTGATCTCTTGAGTTGGGAGATCAATAAAATTACGCCCGAGCCCGCTAAGAAGGCTTGCGTGGAGATCGTAGCGCGCTGTGACCACCGCACACATGTCTACCATTGCTAGTCCCTCCTCAAGTCCCTATCAGGCAAACGGGCCCGAAGGGACCGGAAACGGCCAATTAGGTTTGTCAACCGTTGAGAGCCTTCGGATCCGGCGGTCTTTCAACAATTTTGCCGCCTTTTACGACTCCGGTGCTCCAAGCCCAAACTAGAGGTAAGCGTACATTGGATCGTCGAATCCGCCGGCGTCACTTCTAGATGAGATCCTACACCTCATAAACCATCGACGATGTACAACTACAACTGACATTACTTCGGGGAGGGAATTCCACCGCCGCCGGGCCTGAGGGCCGCGCATTCTCCATCTGCGTAACCTGGGACTCAGAGGACTGGATTTATGATGACACATTTTCAATTCGTCTTTACGGGAAGTCTGTGTTCCATCCAGCTGGTCCCTAGCTGTCATTATCGTACTACCTAACCATGTAATCCCAAAGACGAGCGCGGCTCCTACCACCCCATTTCCCTGTTCTGCCCGAAGGCTTAGCTGCTTGGGAGGCAAACCTTAAACATAGTTTCAAGCCCGGAATATCTACGACTTAGGCCCTACTGTTCTTTGCACAGGCTGTTGCATTGGGTTTAACAAGGAGACACCATACCTGGTACTGTTGCTGTTCCTGGATTTTTCCAAGGCCTTTGACACAGTCAATCACGATTAACTCCTCAAATTAATCCAAGCTTCCACGTTGAGTCACTTCACCCTTCCGCCGCATACATTGGGGCGTTTTCTAAGGCTCCGTGATCTCCCCTTTGCTCTTCAACAACTTCGTGTCGTCTTTTCCCCTGTCTGCTCTTCATATCGCTGCCTATACCGATGACTTCACTGTCGCCGAGCAAGATACGGAGCGGAGGTGAATGATGCGGCTGAGATTGCTGACTGGACTGCCAAGAAAGATCCATTGGTCTCAGTCTCAAAAACCCAATCGACATTGTTTACCCCGGATACTTATTAGCTGAACTCGAACCCGGGAGTCACCTTGCTTGATTTTCCTCTATCTGTTGACAAATACTCCAAAATTTTAGGCATCCATTGAGACCCCCAAATGAACTTCTCTAAGCATGCCATGGAAACATATAATCGTGCGTTCTCTAGACTCCTAATCCTGAAAGCTCTAGCTAGCACTAGCTGGAGCCAACAGAAGGAAACTCTGATTTTAACACAAAGGGCCCGCATTCGGTTTGCCATTACTTATGCAGCCCCAGAGAGGTTCCTCAACGTCTCGCCCAATTCTATTAATGAGCTGCAAGTCGTCCAAAACGCAGCTCTGTGATCAGCCACGGCTCCACACCACATGGCGTCCAGAGGTCATCTTCACCACGAGTCAAAGATGCTCCTGGTCGGTGAGACCCGCGATCTCCTTAGCAGGCAGTAGTTATTGCAGGCCACCTGTCGCATGGCACGGCCACCCCTCCCAACAGCCATCGTGACAAGAAATATACCCTGACGCCAGAGCGTCAGCCTGCAGTGCCGCACTTGCTGATTAATGGCGTCATCTCGGCCCCCATTCCCAAGGCGGCTCCAGGGTCTGCCCACAGGAAGGTGGTGGAGTCCTCTATTGCGGGGCTGGAGTGGTGTGCTCGGCACCCGTCCCCCACCCTCTCCCGGTCCGAGTCAATACTACCCCACCCCTTTCGCTCAGCGCTACTGAACCTGAAGTCAGGTCACTGCGTGGCCCTAGCCTCCTACAAGCACATGATTGGGTTCGCGGGTTCTCCGCAGTTCCCGCTCTGTCGTGCTGGAGGGCAAGATATCGTGCATGTATTCGAGTGCAGCAAGTTTGCGACGGCCCTCTCTCATGTGCATCTCTGGAAGGACTGCCGCGGCGTCTCTGTTTCCATTTCTTCGCACCCTTCCTTTGCCCATCTCCCTCCACCACTCCGTTCCCTCTGAAGCCCCATCCGGGCGACAACTATCGAATGATTGCTATAGAGGAAAGGATACGGCTTCGTCCGAGCGATCACCGTAAGGCAGTAAAATGGAAGGAATGAGAGTTCCAAAAAGATAGGTAAGTGAATCCTCCCCCTCCTGATGAGCTTCCATAGCTTGCCTGCTGAGAACGCGACTTCTCACAACCTTGAAACATATGAATTCAATTAACCATAGGGCCTATGGCCTACGCTATGCTTCCGCGAGAGAAACTGTTACGCAATAGCAGGAATTGCGTTCATTTTAACCAGAACAATTTTATATCGTAGGGCTTATGACCATTCTCTTATCTCTGAAGGCGACGCTAAGTTCTACTACTATAGGAACAAGACGAAGTGGAAGTTAATTACCCTAATTTAAATAAAACCCTTTTCCATATGAGGTCTTGCAAAGATCCTGTTACACTTTATTTTTACATAGTTGTAAACAACTTTAAAAAATACAGGAACCCCACTAATTTGCACAGCACGGGGGGGAAGAGGGTGACGGATTAGCGGGGATTTCGGATTACCGGGGTACTCACTAATCCGAAAATAACCTCTATATTCCGCACTAATACGGATTATAGAAAGATTGTTCGTACCACCCGCACCGCACCTCGCGCAGATTTTTTGCTCATCACCCCCTTAATCCGAAAAATGAGAAGTGCTTTGTACGGATTACAGAGGTATTTTTGCGAACTTCGTACTTTATCTCGATTAATCCGAAAAATGCTTATTTGTTTGGATTTCACTTCGATCTATAATCAGATGTTCGGATTAGGTAGGGGTTCGGATTATTGAGGTGCGGATTAGAGGAGTTTTACTGTTTATATATAATATATCTTTTACATTTTTCTAGTTACGGTTCCTTCCATCCATCCATCCATCCATACATCGATCCGTTAGTACGTTACACTTTCCAGTATAAGAATGAGAGAATAAAGGGTATCACTGATAAAGTTTTGGGGAGAATCCCACTGGTTATAGATTTATATGCAATGCCTGATGATGAAAAAACAAATATTTGCATACTTCATTGCTGAGATACGACTCCAGGCAACGATAAAAAAAATATGCTAGGCCTAATGGTCTCTGAAATTTCCCCAGGTCCTGGCTAGTAAAATAATCGGCTGCAACACTAACTTAACGCTTATCCTTATCAGGTAATTACCGTTCGCACTAAGTAGTGGTTAGGTACATGAATACATTGGAAACAAGAAGACTTAAAATAACGGTTACCCTCTGCGCGGGCAACAACAAGCTGGATATCACCAAACAGCTGAAATTTAATCGGATGACCGTCAGCAAATGTGTAGATACGTTAAGAAAGGGTGTAGGCCTCAAGGATCGACCACTTCTGGCAGGCCCCAAATTGTCAGCAGATCGACAGTTAAAAACCCTTTAAATTATCCCAGCGTGAAAAATAGCTCCGTTTGGTAAAAAAAAATATATCTTAGTGTTCATGTACAGTGTTCGAGATCGTCAAGAGAGAAGGAAAAAAGTGCTTGAATCGCGTGGAAAGAGCCCCATTAACTGTTTGCATGGAAGAACAGTGTCAAGAGCGCTATCATCTTCTTAATGATTCGAAGAGCCTTAGGGATTGCACTGTCATTTTTTAGATAAGACTTTTACGTTGTATCCGGTCGTGAAGCATCATAACGATTTCATTGCTAACTTAGCCATGGCCTTCTCGAGTTCCGCTCCGTGTCTCCAACCAAACACCCCGCCTTCGTAATGCTTGGGGCTCGATGGTGCAGTAAGTAAAGACTAGATCTGAAAATTATGCGCAGCCTTCCGTCAAGGCCCCAACCAAGTTTTCACGGCTAACGGCAGGTACATTAATATTGTGGTGTAGACATAATAAAATATTCAAAATACGCTGCTTGAAAGATTACACCTAGAAGATCGTTTCAAGCGTTGAACCCAAACTAAAGCGTAACATATGTATGCAAACCCAATATAAACTCCTGTCGAGGTCCCTCCTTTTCTTCTAGAGAGGGGCTGTTATTGTTAACATTACCGGGGCAAGACGAGATGTGAACTACTTTCAGTTTAACTTGACGCCGTATGGACAATAGAGCCTAATATCCATTCTACTCCCTTGTATGCGATTATCATAACAGGAGCAAGACGGTACGTGAACTCCTCCCATTTCTGCCTAACACTGTATAAACAATAGAGCCTGAGATCCACCTTACTCTCCTGTAGGCGATTATCATTACAGGAGCAAGACGGTACGTGAACTCCTCCCATTTCTGCCTAACACTGTATAAACAATAGAGCCTGAGATCCACCTTACTTTCCTGTAGGCGATTATCATTACAGGAACAAGACGGGATGTGAACTCTTATTCTAGCTTAATGCTATACTTCGAGTACAATAGGGCCTGAAGTCTATTCTATGCCCATGGGACGACTATCATTACAGGAGAAAGACAGGCTCTGAACTACCGCCATTTCAAAGCACAATCACTAAACTGTCCCCACACCTCCCCACCACTCCCAGCAAGCACCGCAGATGCCGAGCAGCCGAGTCAGTGTTTGGTTTACTTCAAGTTTCGTGAGTTTCTTACAAAGGACCTCATTAGCGCCTTTGTTCCTGAGGAACCCGCTGAATTTTTCTCCAGTCCTTTTGTTTGGCTGAGGCGCGCAGACAGCGAGTCTCCTGATAATGAAGTCGTCATAAGTCTGACGAAATCTTTTCGGCGGATCACGATAAGATCCTGTGCTGTTTTGATCCATGTGACGGTCAGATCATTGAATGAAATCTTTTCGGCGGATCACGAGGAGATCCTGTGCTTTTTGATCCACGTGACGGTGGGATCACTAAATGAAATTTGGCTGCTACTTGGCCGGGAAGTTGTTTCTCAGCGAAAATAACAGTAGAAGAAGTAAATTAGATCATTCCTGGAGATACATAAAAGCGATACCCAGAATGTTTGGGCCACGTGACAGTCAGATCCTCAACTTATATATTTTCAGGAATTAGCGACGATATCCAGTGTTCTTTATTATTACATGTTTTGCTTAACCTCCGTAGCCGCAACTCTGGCGTTTCAACAGAGAAACTACTTATGCAGTATTAAAATATCGCATATTGGGTAGGCGTGGTGGCCACGTGCGCTACTACGGGCAGGGAAACAAGGCGCAATGTATAGTAGGAGACACTCAAGTGGTCGGCCCCTTTTGTGTCCTTCCATACGAGAGAGACTAGAAATGTCCCGCGTACCAAGTCGGCTATCTCGATCGACAGCCCACCTCACGGGACAGAAAGAGGAAAGTAGAGGACCTACCTAACTGTACAAAACTAACCTCGTCAGCAGGAACTGCGCCAAGCTGCAACATCTCGTGCGGGTTAGGCACTCGGGAACCTTGGGTGCGTGATGCCCAAATATATTGTGGCAGGGTCTTGTGTTCTTTTATGAGCCCGCCCC
>LQNS02278091.1:39451612-39462538 GCA_001587735.2 Parhyale hawaiensis | reverse complement strand
TTTTTCATTCTTTTGTTTTCTCCAACCGCTGGGTTGGTTGCGTGGGGGTTTGTTAACCTCATGGAGTTTCTCCGTTCCTACGTCGCCAGCCTGGTGTGATTTAATAATAATAATAATTAAGTAAACATACATGATGAATCTCAAAAAATCAGTTGGTTATTAATGTGAGGAGTCTCAAAATAAGCTAATTTCGAAACAAGTGAGGGAAATTCCTCGTAACACTTCAAGATCTGGAAACTTTTAATAATTAAAATCCCACCAAAAGCCTTCCAATGTTAATGGTACGCAGCGATCTGAAGGAGAAAGAAGAGATAACGCTATGACGTCATGAACGCGATATTCATTAAATGAACGCAGTAAACTAAGAACGAAGAGGAATAAACAGGAAACACACAAACTCTATCTCACAAGGGGCACTGCCCATGATAAAAGTGGACCTGTGGTAACTACGTCCATGGGCCTAACTTACCCTGAGGTAGATTTCACGTAGTATATCTAGCACCTAGCGACCTAAATGCACAATGTCGGAAGTATTGCTATTTGCAGCAACGGTGCAATAACACTTGAAAATAAATGGGCCAATCAAGGGATCTCGCAACGAGCTCGTTTGCTGCTCTTCATTCTCGTGAGGGACTCGACGCCGAAATCCTCGCTGACGATCATTAAGAGATTTATCCGAGACAGAGTTGAGATATATCCTCCAATGACAGGGCGACGGGAGCGATGTGCAGTACAGAAACTGAAATATCTCTGGTCTCATTTGTGTGATTGGGGACAGAGTTGAGCACCCTCCTCGAAGTGCAGAACTTTATTGTACAATAAGAAAACGTAAGAAGGTCTTTGGCTTAACTCATGCGTTCGGGGACACAGTTTAGCTCTCTCTTGAAAGACAGAATAACTTGATGATGCACGGCAGAAACTCGGTGGAAAATTTCGGCCTGCTTTATCCGTTCAGAAACAAAGTAAAGCACTTCGTGGTAAGGCAGATCGATGCAAGATACAGTAAGGAAGTTGGACGATCTCTAGCTCTGACTCACTTATAAGCACTGCATGTAGATACGCTCACCTGCGCTGCTACAGAAGAAGTAGAGGTCGAATGTTTGGAGAAGCATCGAATACTAAGAAGATACGTAGCGTACTTCCCTCAAAGTATATTTCATGTCGATAAAGAGGAGTTGATAATGCGATCTAGCATCTAAAAGAGGCATAATTCCCTGACAATATTATTATGGCACGAAAGTCACTGAAAATTTCACCACTGGATATTCTCAAAGCTCACTCATTTAAAATATACCCACAATGAGGGCTACTATTTAGCTGGCTCATGCAGTACTTTCTCTTGAGATCGGAATAATTTAGGCGACATGACATCTTCTCGAAATGATGCGAGAGGGCCATACATTGAACACTAGATAATGGACCCTTTTCGAAAGATCCGACAATTGAATTTTTTCAGCTAATAATATTCAGCAATTTAACCACATATACTGGGGAAGACGGCAGGTGATTTCTATTCAAAAGCTCGCGACAAAGTCTTCTGAAGTCGCGATACACGATCAAATTTTTCAACTTTAGCAGTTGCCCTATTAAATTTTATAGAAGCTGTCCAAAGAGATAACTCCAATAACAATAATATTAGTGTCCTGTAGGGAATCCGCTATATTTTCCTCAAGAAGTAACAAGACTTATTACAATGAGTGGTATTAAGACTATTTCTGCAACAAAAACAATCGCACTAGGAGGAAAAAAGGGGTGGAACCTCTTTGACAAAAACGTGGAACCCAGCCACCAGGGTGCTCCCAGACAGGAATTAGCAAGAGAGATAAGAACAGATCAACACATGCATCATCAGCAGGAGTATGAAATTGGAAGAAAGCAAAGTGGGCTCGAACGAAACGTCAGGAAGCCTAGCTAAAGGTCAATGTTACCAGCACCCCCCCCCCTCCGCGGTCGCTGCTCCCTATAACATAGGGCGGGCGATCCTACTAATCGAAATAACATGAATTCGACTAATGAATTCTAATAAAAATTCTAACACTCAAAAGTTTAGTCCCATACAACGTGTGAGCTGCCTACAAAATGTCTCCTTGGAGTAGAATTTAGAGTATGATTGGAGCTGAGACTTGCTGGACGCTATTTCCTGACGCCAGAGACAGATGGGCGCTTACATTGCGACCCGCGATCGTAAGGTGGTGGAATTAAATATAGAAGACCCCCCCTAAAAATGTAAATAATTTTGTAGTTATGCCACACTATTCCAGGAAAATATGAGTGTTGCATCTATATGGCATGAGAATCAGTGTATATAACCAGTTTCATGATAAATTTCCAGGAAGGCAGCGAGGAGAAAAACAAAAGAAGAAAAAAATCACCAGCACGAACAAGAAAAAAGGAAGAAAGTTATGTGAGCGTACGAAAATACTTTGCTTACATTTATTATAAATACCGGATGTTGAGCACCGTCGGGAACTACCTCTTTAGGCCCTTGCCTTTTTTTCCCTACGTGGCCTGTTGTTCGTTTCAGTAAATTAAAATGGCAATCGCGGCACAAACCGACATGTGCCCTTGGCCTCCCTCCCGTCCACCCCTGGACACAACCATCCGCCCGTTCCTCTCCTCATGATTACGACCGTGCGCGCCCACGCGTAGTTTCGGCCTCAAATGATATATCCTCGCTAATGAAACAAACGCTTTGTTTGGACGGATATCAAAGGCGCGCCGAGGCTTCCTGGCTAGATTATTCGCTTTATAATTCCGCGGTGTCAGCTTGTCGAATTTTTCTAACGATTGTGCGGCGGGCACATTGTCGGCACGAAACTTATCAGAGAATTTGGGCATAATGCTCGCGATGAAACAGGCGGCAAATTGCTTCCTTTTTATTCCCGATCATGTTAGCAACGAATTAAGGCTTGTGAAGCTTGGATTTTTTTCAGTTAAAATTTAAGGTGAGGTCAAACTTTACCGCATTTGGAACATTTTGATATGTTACTAAACCGATCATAACAGCAGCACTT
Source organism: Parhyale hawaiensis (assembly GCA_001587735.2). Lineage (NCBI taxonomy): Eukaryota > Metazoa > Arthropoda > Malacostraca > Amphipoda > Hyalidae > Parhyale > Parhyale hawaiensis. The sequence continues at coordinate 39,459,524 of LQNS02278091.1, read as the reverse complement.
GAGCTATAGAGAACCATTGTGAAGGTCACAACGCGTTCTCGTTCATTCGAGAAGGGGTGCAACAAAAATCTTCAGTTCATAGTCGTAGCATTAAACAATGAAACGAACAGAAATTTCTGCAACACTCAAGCTCAAGACCTCCAGGAACTGATGCAGATCGTAGAAGACGGACAAGACATTTGAGTAATATTGTAGAACATCCCTTAACACAAGACCAGAAAGATCTTCTATAACACTCTGACTCAAGAAGACTCTTAAAGAAAAGTTACGTAACAAAGAGTGGGCGGGTGGGAACGAAAAAAAATAAAATACACAGAAAGATTAAACTTGAAAAGGAGACATGAACGTCACAACGTGAACGCAGGTAACCCAGTGAACTGATTTACCGCCGACAATAGCAATTACGAGACACAAACGCAATACTTTATTCATGAACAAGGAGCGTACCGGCAATACGTTGAGGTTGTTGTGCAGAAAAATAGCTCATTAAGCGTTTTTGCGCAATACAAAATAAATTCTATTCTCTCTGTACATGGCGCACTGCACAATAATAATGAGAGTTTCTCTGCACATGGCGCACTGCACAATAATAATGAGAGTTTCTCTGCACATGGCGCACTGCACAATAATAATGAGAGTTTCTCAGTACCGCTAATAAAGCGCTCTGGTGACTACTGTAAGATGCGGCGAAGTGCATGCAGAGAACAGATTTACCACATATCTATCAATGCACGCGCAATCCTTTAATTTATTATTTGCTAAAATTCAATTGCTGAGAGTTACTCTATTTTATAAAACTACAGACCAATGTGTCAGGTAACGGTAATTAAAATTCATAATGAGAACCAGTTGCCTTATGATGTACGAAGCATTTCTCAGAAAAATACACGAGATGTCATAAAAGACTGAACAGAAGGCTTGCCGAACTACATGGCCATACACGAATCCCGCCAATGAATTCGAAATTTATATAAATTGGAGTACATGAAATATCACGAATGTGGCATCTAACAGAGTCCGACGAAGTAATGGGAAACCGTATAAAGTAGATTTCCGCACACAATTTTGCATAGCGCTGTATTTTCAATAATTAAAGTAATTATTTTATATTTGACTCCTCCAACAAACAGTGATTTTATAAGGGTATTCCGAATATCACAAGGTTTCAGAACAGAAGTTTGAGAGAATACTTGACAAACAACTAAATTTCCGCGTTCAAATTCATTTATGCCGATCTGAACAATTACAAAGCCCGTGTTCGAAAAAAGTAATTCCGCTGGTTTTCTATACAAGCTCTATTTACTATCGCTGCTATGCCATGGTGTGGGTTCTTCAAAATTGTTCTGTTTATTAGTTTATTACAAAGGGAATTGATGTAAACTGCGTCAATCCATCCTTAACGACAGTCTAGCAAAAAAAATTGCTAATTGTCGATTGAAGGTAACATATTCCAGTTAAGATAACAAATTCTTAATGCCAATTAGATACGCTAGGGAATACTCTAACAATTCGTGGTGCCGAAGCTTTGGAACTACCGTAAATTGTTTTTAGCGGAATTTATTGAATTTCTGCTAGACTTTTGAATAGCTATTGTTTGTTTTTCACATTTCTAGAACGCTACACCCTCAGGTAACCTATTCATTATTTTTAATTTTACTTTTAATGGATGCGGTGCATGATGGTCAGTTGACTGGTACACGTTTGGCACTGATAAACAGGACCACGTAATCACTCTTAAAACAGAGGTTTCTCTGGGTTTTTAATTCTCGTAGAAGTGAACAAATACCATCTGTATCCATACACTATGTTATCGATTTTTGTGGTTTGGCTTCTATTCAAAAATGGCCAAAATTGCGGATAATGATAATACGCTTAGTAAAATAATGAGTACTAGCGGGACCTGTGAATTTTCATGGCTTGGCCTAACATGCTGAACTCTTGGAAGTAACACGGTCATGTATTGATTTTTCCACCCTAATTGCAGCGCACCTCACTACGCTATTATTATGTATATATGTTTATTGAAACTAAGTTTCTATTATTATTTTTTATTCAAAAGTTTAAGTCTCCGTTTCCACAAAAGTGGCATCACAGAGGAAGAAAAAAAGGGACATATACTATGACGATTGACACGTGGAACTCATACACGAGAGTGTTCCCACATAATATGATCGAGGCGCATGTGAAAGCAAATCGGGAAAGAAGAGGAAAAACAGATGGACGGAAGATCAGTAGTAAGTAGTAGTAACAGTAGAAGTTTTACTAGCGCATCAGGGACAACATGTCTATACCACACCGAACTATTCCGGTGATTAGTTAGTTATAAACTTTGTTTAACCTCCGTAGCCGCAACTCAGGCGTTCCAACAAAGATGAGTGTGTAGTATTTAAATACCACATAATTTGTCGCGTGGCCTACGTGCGCTACTACGGGCAGGAAACAAGAAGCAAAGCATAGTAGGAGACACTCGAGTGGTCGGCCTCTTTCACGGCCTTTCACACGAGAGAGATTAGAGAAGTCCCGCGGACTAGGTACGCTATCTCGATCGACAGCCCACCTCGCGGAACAGAAAGGGAAATAGAGAGCCTACCTAACTTTACAAAACTAACCTCGTCAGCAGGAACAGCGGCAAGATGCAACATCTCCTGCGGAGAAGGCACTCGAAATCCTTGATTCCTGTGATTTAACACAGGCTCGTGTGCCACTAGGGAGCGTTTTAAATAGTCAATGACTTTTGTCTCGGCTTTTCTGCCGGTAAGTCTCGGTACGGTATCTATTGCATATGCAGTCACGGTTATTACTGCACTTCTCGTGCACCGATAGCAGTAAAAATTCAGTGTTAACTAAAATTTAATCCGAGGTGAACATGCACCTCAGTTTCTGTTTATAACTAGCCGGAAGCGTGGAAATTCCATGGTTGGTTAATGTTCTCACTTCATACAATGAAGCAATCCAAATCAACGCTACTATAACTCACTTAAATTGAACCTAATACAGATCCTCAACCTAACCAGCCACATTTATAGCGCCTGTATCTTAATCCTTGCGAGCTCCGTCTAACCTCTAACCTCAAAACATGGGAACGTTTCTCCCTTTCCTTTCTATTATGCTGCTGTGTATGCAATTTCGGCTTATCTCGTATTATTGTATTTGAAAACTGTTTAAACTCTGAGCCGCGGTAGCTATTCCGCTACAACGAGAGCTATTTGTTCAGTTTCGAATCTCTCTGTGAACTTCTATTGAGTTTGAATTCGCAATTGTACTTATTTAGAATCGATGTGTCTTAATAGGTTCAGCCGTTATCACCCGCACAAAAACATTTGTGCTAAGAACGTGTAGCTTCCGTATTTCGACTCGTACGCATAAGGCCTAACGTAGCCAAGTATACCTGACACTGTAGCACCGGTAGATATTGCAAATGTTTTATCAGCAAAGTTTTCGCCCTAGTATCTCATGATATAACAGCATAAAAACCTATAGACTATGGAAATCTCATGCTTCGGAAGTACTCTTCGTATTGTTTTCTTCTATACTTTGCTAACCTTTATTTATCATCGTCTGAAGACATCATTTAGGCTTTCATATTTTTAATTATTTTAATTTTACATCGATGAATTTGAGCATTTCAATGCAATATCGGGACCCATAACTACTTAGTGCTTTATATGTGCCATAGCTTCCCCAAAAAATAAAATACAACAGACTCAGCCTTTTTTTCAATAATTGATTCATGTCGCCGAAAGTTCTTTTTCTATCAGCTCACGGGATTTCTTTACACATCGCGCTTTCACTTAAAAAAAATGCTTCAGAATGAAGCAGGTCAGAACAGCTCGCTGCACCGTAATCTGGATACGAGTTTACCCAGATTTGGATCATTATGAGACCTCAGTAACGTGAATATTTCAACATAAAAAATTAGAACGATAAGTAGGTATGATACGTGTTAGAGAAATTTCGTGTCTTTGCTTCGAAACTGACTGAAAATTTCTTTAAGAGCAAGCAAAAAGAATACAGATATTATTGAGCGTCCTCCCAGAGAAAAGCAGAACTTCTGGCAAGCTAAATTTGCTCCTAGCTAATAGTGAAAAGCGTCACGTACAGACATCGGACGGAGGGACGGACGGATGGTTGGAGCCTGAAGCAGAATTATAATATAGATGTTAGATGAATTCCCTGAAAACACTGAAGTTTTTGCAGACGGTGAATCTCAACAGACCGAAGTACGTTAAGCTGGTATCAAGAATACAGAAATACATCTAACACTTTTACTGTGCGTTCCCTGTCCCTGCGTAATGACCATTGGCAACATTATATTGCATATTAAGCATCGCAAAAACATTTTTCCTTTGTTTAAACCAATCACCAAGTTTTTTTTTTATTTGTTTTTTAATATTTTGTTGTTTTTTCTAGAGTTCTAGGAATTTTATCAAACATTTAAAGGGCTTTCTACTGAGTAGATACACGTAGTTAGCTAATCATCAACAATCTTAGTCACTTCAGTTCAACTTCTTATTGTAGAAGAATGATATTAAGATAAGGGGGTTACGAAAAAGCAGTTAGCATAGTGCCTGTACATTTGCTATGGCTGCATCTAATATGCAAACTGCAGCTATGCTATTATTCAAATCTGCAAAATAAAATCCTTTGAAAAGCTTGAAAACACTTCAAATTACAAACACAACTTGACAGAAACAACAAGCTTCTAGCTAATTGATAACAGAGTAAAGAACTAAAGCAAGTGAAACAGCTATAAAATCCTCTGAAAAACGTAGAAAAACTGCAATATACAAAGGCATTTTGATAGAAATAGCTACCTACTAGCTAATTAAGAGCAGAGTAATGAACTGAAGAAAGTGATATAGCTATATGCATACATGCTTCTCATAAGCTCACTAGCTATCTAATAGCAACTATATAACTACTACTTCTAATTTTCAATAGCTTCTAGCTTATCAGAATATAATTAGGCATGCATCTCTGAAATGCAATTTGCACCAGAAGGACATGTTGGCCTCCAATCAATGTTGCACGACAGTCGAAGTGTGTGCAGGAGCCCCGTCCTGCTGTAATACGTAGTCGCCATTTTTAGTGATTTTTCTGATCCATGGGAGTACCGTTTCAGTTAAATGTCTTTGTAATCCTGGGGATTTAGCCGATAACCTTCATCAAACCACCCTGGAGGCATCTTTTCTCCATTCGATGCTACGATGCAGACTCTGGATGCTTAGTCGTTGACACTTGAAGGAAGCCTAAAACGTCTTTCCCGAAAGTTACGATACGGTCGTTCTGCTGTTGAAGACTGGATCAACCGTAAACGTCTAGTCGTTGGAAAAAATGATGGTTAGGTTTCCGTGGTTCTTCAAGTCCTTCAAAAAGCGCGTGCTTCTTTCTAAACGCCTTTGGATCATTAAACTACATAAGAGAGGTTTCTTAAGACCTCGTACGCTTTTCCCTCCCACGTTTCTGACCGCTCTCGACACAGTGGACACCGAAATGTTCTTCTTTTAGGCAAATTTGGCCATTTTCATGGTCGAGTCATTTTCGAAGGCCTTTCTGACTGTTTCACGCATGATTGCCTGAGGTCTTTTCGATCAGGGGCGATCCTGGAGTGGTTCAGAGTTCTCAAGACGTTTGGCAACTCGATGAACAGTCATTCTGCTGAAGTTAAGTCTATTCGCAATGTCTGATTTTCCATGACCTCCGCGCAGGAGTGCTGCTGCTGCTGCTACTTAAATTCTTTTGGCTTCCATAGCACTCTACTGACAATTTAGGCTACTTCTGTAATATACATAGCATTAGTTATAGTTTAGAATCATGTACAACAATGTGCTCATTTTTTCAACAGTAACATCGTATTTACTAAAAAGTAAAGTGTAACAAGACTTGTGCAACGCCCGGTATCTTTGATAGAGTTTTTGATCCTATTGTGCGTAAGGTATTTCTAATTAATTTTTTTAGTTTGATTTCTCCTTAACAATTTAAATTTCACCCAGAGCCGAGGCCAAAACGTAGAAACACTCCAATGTACGAAGGCAAAAAAAAAAAGCAGGTGTTATTTAGTTGGGCATAGACCACCCGCAATGCGGCCATCCTCTTCATATTGCAGCCAAATTTGGATCCTAGTGGTTCAACTAGCTGCTGGTATGCAGAATACAATAGGCACCGAATATTTCAGGCAATTTTTTTATTATTAAACTATACTAAAGGGCCCAGCCGTCAAAAATGACAGCAAAAACTTCGTGATTGAGCTTTTTATTATTCCGGTTCCCATTATAGGCTTTACTGTATTATGCCTGCAGGCCTGATCTTCCATTACTGAAACGCAAGCTGTACAACCATGAGTTTTGTACAACGCCTGCAACATAAGGCGTGAATATCAACCTAGAATGGGTCAAACGTTAAGCTGTACTTTGAAAATATAGTTCAATCAAACTATTTCACAGAAAATGCTCAGGGCTCACCGTATTGTGGATACCCACTGATTGTTGAACTTCAAGCGTCGAAATTTGGCTGCGATGTACATTCAATACAAAAAGGCGTCTGCTCAGCGAGAAGATTGAACTGCTACATTATGATTCAGCTAATGAAAGCATAAGTGGAATGGGATTATGCTCCAAAGGAACAAAAACTCTAAGACTGAGGAGAGAGACTGAGCTTCTATATCTGCTACAAAGATATTTAGCTGAAGGATATGTTATGTGATAACATACCTAGCTGATGCCTTACGGGATCTAAAACTCTTGTCAAAGATACTGCATGTCATCTACCATGCTCGAAAAAAGAAGAAGCATCATCTTCATATGAAAAGTACCAAGCTAGTTTGCGAAGCGAAGCAAGATTCAAAAAATGCAGCATTTCCACTTTAGACCATTCTGACCAGGCGAATAAAACTTCAACTCCTTCGTGCACTCGACGTAGCTATGCAGCGCACCATGGTCGGTATTCACGTTACTATGTTCCGTAAATATCCGTCTCGATCAGACTCTTGAACGATGATGTGGATTGTACGGCGGACTCTAAAATTTCCCAGGGCGTACCTCCACCACCGAGGCTTGAATTTTTTTCCCATCTAAAAGCGAAGAAGCTGCGTAAAACAAGACACAAGCAAGGAAGGTTCACAGAGTTTTAGTATCATACTAGAGGGCCCGTGACCCGTTGGGTCGTCATTGCGATCGTCTTCGCTTTCGCAAAAAAAAGCAGGTGTTATTTAGTTGGGCATAGACCACCCGCAATTCGGCCATCCTCTTCTGCCCGTCAAGAAGCAGCCCATTCCGTTCACTATCAACAGATTCTTTGCTTCTCTAATGAATATTCAAAACCCAGGTTGCAAGCAAAGTCAAATTATTATATATGTTACGTATTTCAGTTGTAGTGCCCATGGAACCGATGAATTGATCATGCCCGTTCTTGAGGCCCAGCTCAGTTTAACTTCCGTATCATAGATACAAACAAGTTAAAGAGCTAACCCAAGGAAAGTCCCTCGAATATCTTCCCGTCTAAAAGCGAAGAAGCTGTGTCAAACAAGACGAGTAAATAAACGAGCAAGAAAGGTTTACAGACTTTTAGTATAATACTAGACGACCCGTGACCCGTTGGGTCGTCATCATGATCGTCTTGTCTGTCTTTTGTGCCCATTTTGCTTCTTTCTCACCTGTAACTCATACTGATTTTTCTTCCATCTGTTCTTCTTTCCCAACTTGCTGTTCCCATGCGCGTTGATCGTGTGTGGGAATACCCTCGTGCATGGGTTCCACGTGTCGATTATCACACTACGTGTCCCTTGATTCTTCCTCTGTGACATCGCCTTTGTTGTGGAAACTGAGACCTAAACTTCTGAATATAATAATAAGTCACGATCGTCTGTGCTTACTCATTTAACTGGTCGTTTAAACCACACGCTATTCGGCTGTCC
>LQNS02278091.1:39437012-39447427 GCA_001587735.2 Parhyale hawaiensis | reverse complement strand
ATCTAAAAGTGAAGAAGATGTGTCAAACAAGATCACAAGACACAAGCAAGACACAAGCAAGACACAAGCAAGACACAAGCAAGACCGGTTCACAGACTTTTAGTATAATATAGATAGATAGATAGATTTACTTCATGCTGCTTAACGTTTGAGCATTTCAAAGCTGATAGTCGCGCATTTAATAGCAGGACAGAAATTCTGCTCTCGCAAACTCACGACGGCACAACTTTCGCTCCCTTAATCGAAGATCAAGCCTTCAGGTACCATTATTATTAGGGTAACATGTCTAGTACCCGTCCATCATACTAGTAGCCAACCACTTGGCGCTAAGAAACTTCCTGTGTGAAAACTAGCAGTGCTAAAAAGCCGTCCGTAAGCTTAAACTGTGGGCTAAGTCGTGCCGCACCATCCCTGAAAATTGCTGGCGAAAAAAAATAAATTAAACAAAAAAAATTGTCGTGGTTTTCACATTTTTTTCACTACCTAGTGAAAAAATGTGAAAACCAACTTCTTAGAATACAGCTTAAAGCTATGTACGGCTTTCTATCTCTGCTAGTTTTCACAAATGAAGTTTTTTAATGCCAAGTGGACGGCTACTAGCTTGGTGGACGGGTACTAGACATGTTACCCTATTAGATTCAGTGTTTTACCACCCTAAACGCAGGGAGGCGATTCAAGAGTGAAATTCAACCAAAAAAATACAACGCTTCTCATCAGTAGGAATATTTTATCACTGCATTCCAGCAGGAAAAGCTTGGTAGGCTCAGTGCGCTTCTACTGGCGGGAAAAAGGCGCAAAGAATAGAAAAGGACACTCGAATGGACGGCCCCATTTGAGGCCTTCCACACGAGAGACAGTAGAGAAGTCCCACGAACTAGGTAGCATATATTGATCGACAGCCCACCTCGAGGAACAGAGAGGGAAAAATAGAGAACCTACCTAACTTTACAAAACCACGTCAGCAGGAACTGCGACCAGATGCAACATCCCCTGCGAAAAAGGCCCAAAGGACCCTTGGGTTCATGAGTCCAAGATATAGTGTGGGAGGGATTGGGCCCGCCAGAATATACCCCTGAGGGCCCTATAGGTACGATGAGGCCTATTTTACCGAGAACCCGTACCGCAAGCAAGAACAATGAGCAGCTTAATTAGAAAATTATTGCCGTCATCTTTAAGAGCTGGGTACTCTAGTCTTTAAATCAAGGCTGGCCCAGAAAAGCTGGAAATTAAGTGATGACACAAAGCTGTAACTCAAGACATGGTTCACCTGCAGCTCGACTTATTTTGTCCCGTGTATCCTGCATACCCCCGTGAGAGAGGGTATAACAAAACACAGTTGTTTTTTATACCATATTTGCAAAATTTTTTCTAACAAGCAAAAAATTTCTTTTCACGGTAGTTTGGGTCGCTCTGGAAATAAACAGCTCGGCTTTCCAAAGAGGAGTTGACAGGACTGGCCATTTTTAAAACTTGATAAAAAATCAAGCCGCAGCTGCAGTGAATGCCAGCCAGGCATCCTTCTTGTGACACGAAATTGCCATGACCACAAGTATAAATACTGAAGAGGAGGCGATGCATAGAACAGCCGCCTTCGCAGCTCCGGGCTCGCTCTTCAACTCCTACATACGTGCATCCCTCAGGGGTCCTGTTCCAATATTCTCCATAGCCAGTCTAACATACCGAAGCGTGCCAGTTCCTAATCAATCTACTATAGCTGAATGATCATTATCTGAGCGGTCGTCTCGTTGCTTGCTCATGGATAACCAATATTTTTTATGTATTCGTGTAACGGTGGCAGCTCTCAGCGGGTTGAAGCCCGAGCTTTGTCTCCTCTCTGGGACTAGTCCTATTGGTCCATTTATTAACCGCTTTTTAATCTTATGTTTTCTGATGAAATGAAATTTATGCAATGCCGAAGAATGGCCTTTAGTGTATCCATTGTACATCGAATACAACAATATTTACCACGTTACCCACCCATTGAAGTACCTCACAGTATCGCTAAATAAATATCTAGAATAACACAATACGGAGACTGATCCTGTTTTGCTACTGTCAACTAGGCTAGGACACACTTAGCTTGTGTTCAACAATCACTCCTCTCCCTTAATTTAAATAGAGGAATGAAAAGAGCAAGCAATTTTGTTGCTCCAATTGTCACAATAGCGCGAGGTGGCATCGGTTTTCCGATGCTGCAGAAAATGGAAAAGAAATATTGACATTGGCGAGAACGCGAGCGATAGCGTGGCTGGTGTAAGAGGGTGGACTGAAAAATTCACAAGCTGGTGTAAGAGGGTGGACTGGAAAATTCACAAGCTGGTGTAAGAGGGTGGACTGGAAAATTCACAAGCTGGTGTATGAGGGTAGACTGGAAAATTCACAAGCTGGTGTAAGAGGGTGGACTGGAAAATTCACAAGCTGGTGTATGAGGGTGGAGTGGAAAGTTCAGAGTATGGTGCACTCTGGAACTGAAATATCGCACACCTTGGCCATACAAACATGCAGCTAAAGGCGGCATTGCACAGACGCAACATGGATATGTAGCACGTGACTTGGCTGGCTTGCAATAAATATGTTAAATGCGGCTTTCATCAAGAAGACATGTTGCTCGCGACAAAGCAACATCATTGTTGTTTGCGACGTGCTACATGCTATGTTGCCTGTTCAAAGCCACCAAACCTTTGCCACCAATTCAACAAAAAATAAGCAACACGGTGTCTCAACACATGCTGGTGGCTCAGTCTGAAGCTCAGCTTGAGACGAGTACTCAGGCCTTGGGATATCCACTTCCATGAGCAACAAAAGTAGGACGTAAGCAAACCACTTGCGTCTTTTGCCGGGAGAAGATCGAGATATATTTTGGGTTAGACTTATGTTTTTTCGCGGTGAAAACCTGCCCACAAATTATGTATCTTTTACTTCACCATTTTCAAAATTAGATTTACAGCTAAAAATCCCTGCAGTTAATCTAATTTAGCCTGATTATCCTTGTATTCTTGCAAGCGTATATCCCACAGAACTGCAAGTTTTCTACACTCTTCTATGAATTCTACGTTTGTTTCTTTCCTTTTGACCAATTCAGGTTGTTGCTTTCAACACGGAATCCTTCCCGCGACAGGAGGGAAGCCGTTCAACACTAGGCAACCGGCTAAATCTTAGCACATGCGTAAGGCAACACGGCAACATGTTGCCACCTGTAGCCTTGCCGCAGAGACGCATGCTGCAAGTTTACTTCTGTTGAACTGGTTGAAACACACCTAGCTCATGCGACAATGTAGCATGTCACGAATTGCTAAAATGTTGTCTCGGAGGAATTTAAGAAGTCACAAACTAGGTATATTTTCTGCCTCGACAGAGATTCGTAGCAAAAGAGTGTGTTGCACCGGAAAAGTTGCATTGTTTAAACGGGAATAACATAAAATGAGCGCCCCTAATCTAGCCCAAAGGCCTATGAAGGTGAACGTGAATGTTCTTAGGCTGAACGCGAGACACCGTAGCTGAAATGATCATATGAGGCTTCCTTTGAACTGCTCCACAGAAGGAAAATCATTCGCTGCATTGAACTAAAAGTTATCAATCACACCGTTCAGTATTTTCTAGCAGAGCTGTCATACAAGAAAAACAAAATAAAATATTGTTATAGACCTAGTTACGCAGTTTAATTTTAAACTGAGCAATCACCTTTCTTCGATCTCAATACGTCGTGTGATATAGCTAGAGGATGCGGAAAAAGATACAAGAGTAATTTAATAAATTGCAAATACTTCAATAGTGAACAGGACAAGGAAATTTTGTAAAATATTACACGTAACTCTTCTCACAAAACATTATCGCAGTCTGTTGCTAAAAATTATCGTTATTTATCAGAGTTTCTCTCTAAGGTCTCTTTCTTAAAATTTTCATTGATACACGCAGTTTCTCCAACGGAATTTTATCCTATGCATGCCTACTTCAGGGACAGTTTCAAAATTGATGACAGTGGCGTAAGACAACGCACAGACATCAGATGCCAATACGGAGTAATACTGAAGTCTAGGGGATTCACATCAGGGTAGAATGTAGATGGAGCCCACTTTTCTGTATTCCAAAATCTGAGAAAATGAAAATAAGCTTGATACCATTCCTGAGTTTAAGGACGGGTGCAGAGGCTTGGCGTGTATCTTCATTTCAAGAAAGGCAGGGACCATGTTTTCATCAATGTATATGGTTTAAGTTTCGCGCCGTTTTTGATGAAAATGAGAGGTTTTCCCGTTTTGAAGGAAGCTCAAGCTATAACGGAGGTCAAATTTTGACAACGATAAATATTTCTCATACCAATCAATTGCTTTTCCAGCCAGATCTCATACAGAGAATTGAATTTTGCTGCCTCTGAGAAAATACTTTTCATCGGCAGAGACACTGACACCCTTGAGTACCACCGTTCAAGAATCTCAGAATAAGCGCAGCTCTGTTGGCTCGATTCTGTTTCTGGAGGTCAATGTGTTATACTGGCGCTTCTTTAGCTTGAAGGGAGAAACTTGAGGTCAGTTTTGACAATGGCACCGCACTCTGTGAACTGCGTAATTATGGCTGTGCTCAACACAGATCGATCCGTGGCTCACAATCCATATACAGGGTGTTGGAAAATTCAGTGCAAATATTTCAACAGCAAGTAAAGCCATCATAGCCGTACCCAGTGGTGTAATTTTTTGGCAAAATTCAGCTTTTTGAAAAAGTTTTAGCGTTTTTAATTTTTATTCCGAAAAACAATTTCGCAGTAAAAAATTCAATATTGAAACGATTTCGACGAGAATTGGTAGTAAAGTAAACCTTCCAATGCTCTATGCGCACATGTCAAAATTTGAAAAATGTGTAAAATAACTAGGAAAATGACGCTCAAATTTAAAATAGGCTACTTATATTAATAGTATCACTCGTGAAAAACGAGACTCCTACGATGAAAGCCTGTTTCAAGATCTTTCAAATGATGTAATGCATGCCAAAAAATAATCAGATTAGGTGCATTTGCCAGGAGTAAAACTGATATAAGTTCACCAGTATTGACGCGCACCCGCATGTTGCACTGTCACTGCACCAGATAGGCGTGGCTAGACGAACGTCAGCGCTGCGGTAATTGGTCTTACTACGTTTGAGGAAGATTTTTGGATATAATCCAAGTTGTACTAGTTAGAGTTATTCAGTATGGCAATATTTACATACATTATATTTGGGTAATTTTTTACTTTAGGCACGTCATTTTATTTTCGTTATTTTTATTCCATTGGTTATGAAACTCGCACAGTATTCGTAAAATTGAATTTAAAGAACATTTTATTCATGAGCATTTTCCGATTTTTTCTGCACTAGTTTTTAAAGAAATGTTGTTATGATACCCTCTGGACGTATAGCAATGTTTGTCGGCACACTAAACGATCTTGAAAAGTACACAAATTAAAATGATTTCCTGTAAAGGTTCTTATTAAGAAGAGAATGGCAAGGATAAAAACTCGCAAAGAAAGCATGATTGATGGTTTACAAGAAAACTAAAGTTCATATCCATAAAATTTGAACGTTTCAGCCTTCAAGGCCATGTGACGCCGTCCGTGCACCATTCCGTGATCAGGTGACTCTATATCCGGTCACACCTTGTCTGTCGAGCTTCAGCTATAAAAGGGCTGACCCGCTTCTCGGGGCAGCCCAGATAGAGTCCAGAGCTCCGTTGCNGATGTACAAGATATACCAATACAGAGAGCCGCACTACGATACGTTTCCTTCCAACCCTTGACTAAGCCATCGTCCGACCCGTGGATATCACCCGCAACCGCAATACCGCCGGTTAAGCCCACTGCACACTATAGAGCTGCAACACATTATCAACATCTGGAATTACAAAAATGAAAAACAATTTAGCACAAATTTCATCTATCGTTACTCTATCTACTATTATCAAGGCGATCTAAAAGGCAACCTATACTGCCAATACAAGTAAAATCTATCAAGAAGCTAAGAATTCAGAAGTTGCAGTGGGTAAGCAGATTGCATATCATTTAGAGGTGGCTTAAGACTGGAAGAAAAGAGATTCTAAAATACGTAGGAAGATAAGTGAACACGAAAAACGTTCCGAAGGTCTAGCTAACGGCTAGCGTATAAACCTCCTGGGTGTGGGCACTGCTCCCCAGATCTGGGATTCGGTAGTTTTTCTGTACCGCCGTATCGGTATTCGGTACTTAAGAAAACGATCATTCAGTTCGGTATTTCGGGATTTTTCCAAAAGATATACCGAATGATTCGGTATTTGGTTCGGTATTATTCTTAAAACTTCGGGTCCGGGCCCATGCGGACAGGAAGCATAACCCAAATGAAGCACTTTGCAAAAACGGGAAACCCGAACACTGCTAAAGGAAATCCAACAATAAACCATTTGCAGCTGACTTGAACGCCTGCAGGCCAATGAAACCAAAAGCCGATGCTGATAATGAGTTCCAAACTCTTACAGACCAAGTTACGAAGCGCCAACCGAATTGATTAGTTCAGCACCTATCATTCTCCAATGTGAAAGAGTGCGCACCGACCGCAGCACGTGTAATTCTCCTAGAGATATTGAGGGCCGGACAGAAGAATACAAGCAATGCCTTTCATTATTGTACACCTTATAAAACATAGAGTTCGGCCACCCCTCTCCTGTGGGACAGTTTCACCCGATCATTATCTGCTCACAGCCTGCTGGCCGGATTAACAAGTCGGTGCAACACACGTAAGTGACTGTCAGCTGCTGAAGCCCAGACCGGTGAGCAATACTCTAACACAGGCAGCAAAAAAGTATAAAATCAACTGCGGATAACCTCATTCTCATCAAACACAGAATTCACTTAACGCAGCAGCCCAATCTTACTGGAAGCACGTGGATCCAGTTGCCTAATATTCGGCTGAAAAGTAAGCTTCTCATCAAAGACAACACTAAGAATCTCCAAGGAGCTACACTCCTAAAGCAATGTGTCATCTATCTCCAGATGTGGATGCTGCTGTACAAGTGTCCTAGACAGACTGATAATCATCGACTTAGTCTTACTGGCATTCAACTTCGTACTCCGAGGCCGAGCACCATGCACTATTGCGTGACAAATTCCTATTCAGAGACTAGACGACAACGTTACGCATGCGGGAAGCAGGTATCACTGCTATGAAAGTGGAATCGTCGGCACAGCTGATCATCGTGTATTCCAGCGAAGAGAACATGTCAGTAGTATACAGAACGAACAACAGCGGCCAAGCACACTGCCCTGAGGGACGCCAGACACCACCCCGACTGAGGCGCTCAAAATGCCGTAAACAGACACACTCTGCGTTTGCTCAGAAACAAAATCACGAATGGTTGACAGAACCCTACCTCCCACACCAACCGACTCCAGCTTGTATAATAGACCCCTGTGTTTGACCCTGTCAAACGCTGAGCTAAAGTCGACTGTACGAGGCGTGCCTCAGACCGATAATCCAGCGCAGACTGTAAACTTTGTGGCACCGACAACAAGGCGTCACAACAACCGAAACCAGTTCTATTCGCAAACTGACCAGCTGACAGCAAACCTATAACCTCAGTAAAACGACCAAGCGTACAAGAGATCAAGTTCTCGAACACTTTCTATAAAATGGGCGTCAGCGTAATGGGCCGGTAGTTGGCGATATGGGGCGACACTGGACCCTCGGAATGGGAGTAATAGCCCCAGTATGCCAACAACGGGGGAAATTTCCTAACCGTATTATGCGCCGAAAGATCACTGCTAGCTTAGGGGCAAGAACGCCAGCAAGCTGCTAATAAAACAGAGGAAGCATGCCCACCGGGTATGTAGATTTAAAAAAAATCCTTGTGTATATATACATATATATTTATTTGTGTACGTGGGCAGCAAATCGTTACGGAAACATGTTTCGTTGAACGAAAGATGACATAGTAATTTGATCTCCTTTTTTTCCAGTCTTTCAAGAGTTCTGAACCTTAGTTTTAAGTAAGGAGAACATGTTCTGAGAGCAGTAAAGACAGCCATTTGATTAAAATCGTTTTAATGTTCATAGTGACGTTTCGGGTTAACGTAATCCATAATCATACAGAGTAAAAGCGTAGACTGACGCTCGACAGGTGCCACCCGGCCTTATACCTTCCGGTGAGTTGCCAGCTAGTGATTTTGTGGTAATTGCAAAGTTGCGCAATTGGTTATAGTCATCCTAAACGAATATGTGGCGAACTCCTAATGGCTAATCTATATTAAAATGTAACAACTATATTTATTGTCTATCGATTAAAATCTATCGCCGTTTGAGTAAATTGAACAATGGAAATTATAGCACATGTACGTAATTCTTCTAATTAAAATGAATGGCTTAAATGGCTTAATTAAAATGAACGACGCACACATGTTCTCCTGACATAAAACTAAGGTTCTTGAAAGACAGGAAAAAAAGAAAATCAAATTACTATGTCATCTTTCGTTCAACGAAACATGTTTACATATATGTATTAAGGCGATACAATCTGCCATAATGTTTTCCAGAACTCATCAGAAACGCGTTGATGCATCGCTTATAGTTAGTTATATGTAACAATAAATCATAAATAAACTACATATATTATTTTGAAATGTGCAAACAATGGTAAACAAAATATTGATGCCTTAAGAGTAAAATTCTTCTACAAGAAGAGGTAACATTAGTTTCAACACAATAAATCTGCAAGAATGTTCCAAAACTCCTCAGAAAATATGCTAATGCATTGCTCATAATAATTTATATCAAATAATAAATTCATAAATCAAGATAAATGAACTTAATAATTGACTCACCTATTCAATTGCAATAGAAACATCTTCAACATCATCATCGGCACCTAGCTGTTTCTTTAGCAACAACTCCTGTAATGCGGCATGTGGGCGAGGTAGGATAGAATCTTAGTGGATCCATTGTTTACATGAAAGTTTTGGCGAAATAACCCACTGTATTACACGAAGGACACTAGAAAATTTACCCTTATCACTTTATAAAATAAAGTTTTTGATATATATATTTTCTTCAAAGGAATGCTGAAACGTTTTTACATGTGCATGAATTATTGCGGCACTCTATATTCAAGATTAGCAAAGAAATTAACAGAAATATGCGGAGTGTATGATCACTCAATGGCAGTTCACGCTGCACCAAGTTCGGAAGGACGTTACACTTGAGTGAACTAAACATTATGACACACTACGCCCAATTCTCACATCGCAGCATCTTTTCTCTTCAATGAAATGCAATACAGCGTGAAAAAGCTGAACTGAACGAAAATCAATGGGATTTTCCTAATATTTTCCAGGACAGATGGTGGTCGGCCCGGGAAATTCAAATGTACCGAAAAAAGTCATTCGGTATATTCATTCGGTATCGGTAGAAGATTCAGAAAAGATTCGGTATTTCGGTAGATGAAAATGCCGTGGGTACTACCGAAATACCAAATTTCGTTCGGTAGTCTGCTGCTCGGCTCCCCATAACATAGGATGGGCGAACTTGACAAACCAAACCATGGCATAGATGGCCCATCCTATGCCCCGTGAGAAAATATTGAATATTAAAAGAGAACCCATTCTTTAAAATATACGACACGCTCGCCTGCTATCGAAAACTCAACAGTGGAAAAAATGGAGCTATTGTGTCTCTCGAAAACAGCTGACCCCTCCAACTTGAGAAGATCCAGGACGCCAGTAGCAATACACGTAAGCCCGACTGTGCGAAGAGGCAGACATGTCTTCAGACGTTATTCCATTACTTTTCAACTTCGTTTAGGATATTTTACTCAATTCCTTGAGCATTTAGTAATGGTTGGAAAACCTGTACATACTGCTGAAACTTATATAAGTAACAATTTAACAAATATATAACGGTGTGAAGTGTAATATCGTAAATAAACTGCTTATGACATTTTTTGATTATTGCAGCAAACTAGAATGATTTCGCAATAGTAACAGAAACAGTCTCATGTGATAGAACAGAAGCTTCTGAATTTGTGGAATCCTCAAATTGGTAATGAAATACCACATATACAGCTGATGAAGTTGGAGTTAACGAGAACTTAGTTTAAGCGCTAAGCGAGAAAATTAGTCCAGACTGTAGAGCTGAGGTGTGAACTGGAGCAGCTGGCAGCCATGAAGTGAAGTAGCACTGACAGCCATGATGTGAAGTGGCATTAGTTAGTTAGTTAGTTATAAACTTTGTTTAACCTCCGTAGCCGCAACTCAGGCGTTCCAACAGAGATGAGCGTGTAGTATTTAAATACCACATAATTTGACGCGTGGCCTACGTGCGCTACTACGGGCAGGAAACAAGGCGCAAAGCATAGTAGAAGACACTCGAGGGGTCGGCCTCTTTCACGGCCTTCCACACGAGAGAGACGGGAGAAGTCCCGCGGAATA
>LQNS02278091.1:39398063-39420193 GCA_001587735.2 Parhyale hawaiensis | reverse complement strand
GACAGCCCACCTCGCGGAACAGAAAAGGAAATAGAGAACCTACCTAACTTTACAATACTAACCTTGTCAGCAGGAACTGCGGCCAGATGCCACATCCCCTGCGGAGAAGGCACTTGGGACCCTTGGGTGCGTAATGCCCAAACATATTGTGGCAGGGATAGGGCCCGCCCCAATATGCCCCTGAGGGCAAAGACAGGCAAAAAGACAGGCAAAAAGACAGGCAAAAAGACAGGCAAAAAGACAGGCAAAAAGACAGGCAAAAAGGCAGGCAAAAAGGCAGGCAAAAAGGCAGGCAAAAAGGCAGGCAAAAAGGCAGGCAAAAAGGCAGGCAAAAAGGCAGGCAAAAAGGCAGGCAAAAAGGCAGGCAAAAAGACAGGCAAAAAGACAGGCAAAAAGACAGGCAAAAAGACAGGCAAAAAGACAGGCAAAAAGACAGGCAAAAAGACAGGCAAAAAGACAGGCAAAAAGACAGGCAAAAAGACAGGCAAAACGACAGGCAAAACGACAGGCAAAACGACAGGCAAAACGACAGGCAAAACGACAGGCAAAAAGACAGGCAAAAAGACACAGACAAAGAGACAGACAAAGATACACACAAACAGACAAACCCGACGAAAATATAACCTCCTCGGCGGAGGTCATAACCTGCATTTTCCGTCAAGCATGATATGACAATTCCAAATCCTCAAAATCTAGCTATATATTCAAATCACACTTCCAAGTCTTTCATCAAAACTCAAAAGAAATCTTCATATGAACATTTCGCTCTATTCGTCTCGGTCTCTCAGATATCTCTCAACTCTGTTTCAGACGAATGCAGTTTTTATATTGACTCCATCTACAATTTTTCGCGTTAATACATCAACATTTTCCAACTTTCAGTGCTCTCCACGGTCGACAATTTTTATTATTATTATTATTTTTTGGGGGGTAAAACACTATTCTGGAATTTTCTTGTAAAACCTAATGAAGTTTTAAAACCAGATTCTCAATTATTCGTCAAAACCAAGCACAATTTTCACGTTAACTATTCCAGTATTTTCTCATCAAAAACACGACGGCATATCCAAACCTAAAACTTTTCGATTTTTACAAATAAGAGCGACGCTCTTGGCAGGATTTTGACTTGCGTATATGCCGGCGACAGCCAATTTGAGGTGCGGAATAAAATGTGCGAAGCGAACGACTCCTCGGCCGTCAACAGCTCGGCGGCAGATAGCAGCCGCCGCGTGCCGGCCAGAAAGACATTTCAATTCCACAAAAAAAAACCGACGTCGTGTTATTGAACTGCGGCGCCAGGGACCCAACCAATATTCGAACCTGTTCGGCATGAGAGAACTCGACGAAATGCGAGCGAATGAAAAAGACAATTATTATTATAATAATATGGTGAACATGGACGGGAATGAGGACTGATTCTATTGAAGGGCATATCAAGACTCAATAATAATGCGGAGCGTCAGCTCGTTTCTAGAAATGCCTTGTGTCGCGGCCACACCAGAGTCGCATGCGATATGAAATGCAACAAGCGTATAGAATTATAATATTTTGACGCACGACACACCACATGACGTCGGTTAACTGTCCCGCTGAGGCGATACGTTGAATTGCATCGCTTGGCGGGCCAATATGGCGCACGTGGCATTTTCGTGTGACACGATCGGTTGCCTCGTCTGTCGAAACTCGAAAGAGACTCTGATTGGCTGTATTACAATATTGCCCCGAATATTTACAAAAATGGAAACCATTAACACAACAATATACAATTTGTTCGAAACACGTGGAAGTGATTTCATGAGATAAAATGTACTCTCTTGCGATACATTAAACATTAATTTACCATGGTCTACAATGAGCACACATTGACTGCGTAATGAAATTACTTAATTCGTTCTGAAAAGAGCTAGCTTAAATTATACGTAGCGATAACACTTATTTTTGTTTTTTAAATTTTTGAAGAACAGGTATATAGTTCTGAACAGAAGTACCTAAGTAGCTTTTATTAAGTCGCTAACAGAAGAAGAAATTCAGCCGCTGTCAACTGCTGAGAACAAACCGATATCAGCTGCTGGCACATGTAAAGGATGACCAAAAAGTTCTATTACAAACATTAAACAATATAATTTAACCAATTCTCCAGCAATCTAGCCGAAATTGTTGTTGTTGCTTGTCATACCTCTAGCATTGTCTTACTGCAAGAAATTATTCCAAAAATCGACTTCGTTTCTTTATTACAAGGTTCAGTCTACCAGGCGCTGCTCCAACGGCAGCGTCCACGACATGTGATCGTTAGTTCCATTCACACTCCAGACTCTCGCAATGCTGCTGCTTAAATGGAGAGACTAGGCAAAACAATTAGAATCCAAGTTGGATCCGATGCTGATGTCCATCGAATTCAGCTCATGACTTGAGGTTGGTCATTCGTCCTTCGATAAAAAAAAACGAGTATGGTTGCGGAACCATTGATGAGTCCCGTTGGTAGTGAGCAATCGCTCCGACTTGCTCAAACGGCCCAACATTGACCAAGTCATGGTTCAGGCTCTTTCCACAGGATTTGTTCCTCATAACTTGCAGCTTTGATCTTTCGAAATACCTAAGAGAAAAACACGTGAATTTTTCTGAGCCGTTAAGTGTAAAGAATTTTATTACAGCTAATGGCCAACTTTACAGGTATTGTAGCTCTTAGATAAAAACACAATCAAACGTACGATCTAGCTAAATATATACAAGCAGTGTCGACCCTCCAATGAAATATAGTCGTAGGTACGATTTTCTTATGCGATGAAACATATACAAAATTAAACATAATATTCTACAATATAATAAAGACCGATATGTATTTATTTGTTTATCCATTTTCTCTCACGCTATAACAAAACAGACGGAAATTAGCCCAGGTTGGAGGCTCTGGTCGTCCTCTCAAGCTCCACTGAAAGTGATAGGTAGAAAATAGGCCGGGTTGCAGAAGATGGCAAACGTATCTTAAGCAGGGACAGGTGAAATTCAAACAATGAAGGCATCGCAGGCTTAGTCTGATTTGTACGAGTATTAGCTTCTCCATACATCGAATCTATGGCAAAGAATAGGGCGACCTTATATTTGAATGCACTTCTTGCATTGCCGAAGTTGAAATCGCAGCACTGAAGTTATCTGAAGCTTCCATTGACACTCTCATGCATCTTGATTCGTAGTTTCTTCCCACAGATTATTTCGTTGCTTCAACTATTTTAACAAATTTAATTCAATGGTCGATGAAACAGCTTTCGCTGAGTAAAAACCAGTGGACCTGTATAGGCTAGCCTACCGTATCCACAATACTGAATCTGAGCTATTACACTTTCAGCGTTGCTGATCGGGCGGCAATAAGCCATATATTTTCTCCATTTCAGAAAAAAAAGCTTCGATACTGAGAGGCTATGAAGCCGTAAACGCTCTTCTCAGGGTGCTTCTTTTAGTAGTTGTAATAACGAATATCGAATCAATAAAGAAGGTCATCACATATTCTTCGCTGTCATTTTATGACAGCGCGGGCCTTCTAGTATGATTATAATGGGGAAACTGTCGCAACATTCAACACACTTCGTTTACAGACGAATTTTTTTTTAATAAAGTACACTTGAGTACTTTCTTGCAGCACGTGCCTACCGTATGCATACACATATACGTTCCTTCATGCACGCATGCATACCTGCACATATAAATATATATATCAAGTAATGTTCATTTACAAGTTTACTGTAACGATTTGCTTCGTTTATCAACTGTTACGGCGTTTTAAGGGTGTTTGGTAATATGTATATGACGCCATAATTTGGGCGAGGCGGGTGACCTCCCCAACATGATATAAAATAATAATCATAATAATGCAAATAATAAATATTGAAATTGCCAAATGAAAAACAAATATCTTAACCTACTACAAAAGAGCTCTATCATGCATGCTAAATGAAACACAAAAAGAGCAATAAAATAGTTTATTGTAATCAAGAAATTAAGAGACTGAAATATGAGCAAGGGAAAAGTTAAACTAATTACGCATCATTGAAATTTTGTGAAACAACCTAACTCGTATATCTCGCTCGGCTACAAGAAGACGGATTAAGCGAAGGACTACATCGTAAAAATGATTTTTCAGTTTGATCGCATAATTTTTTACAATATAAGTTGTATAACACACTCTCGCAAAGCTCAAGCATGTGGCAAAATAAATTATGTTCGTAAGTAGAGAGGAATATCGATTAATACCGCGAGAAATAAAAAACAGTACCTCATTCATCCATGATGGGAAGCTTGACGTTTCACATCATAGCGAATTTAGGAGGCTCTGCCGAAAAACACAACTCACGCCTTAGTAAATAAGTTCGCAACGCATGATTAGGCAATGACGCTTATAGATTTTACCGAGTAAGGGCAAATAGTAAAAATTTAATTTGAAGTTAAATTTACAAGAAAGACACTTTCTGATATATGGACAGATGTGGCCAGCATATCCCGACAAACCAGGAAGGTCGTAAAGAATGACACATTCTAATCGTGTTAAGGTTGTTTCATTTCAAGTTTCGCATTCACATCAAACGAGGTTTATGCAATTACTTGAACACATCTTAGTCTACCCCACATTTATCTTACTATTTTTCTAGCAGTCACATACCTTTTTCTATTTTTTTACGCCTTACTTAGAGTTGGGACATGATGACTTCGATGACACCCCTCATCTTCTAATTTCGTCGACACAACAAAACTTCGTTTCTAAAATCTCCTACAGCCCGGCAGTTCCACCTCCCAAGGATAGCAATCCTAGAAGCCCGCACCAAGCGAACGATGCGATTAGTTGAATTATCGACGAAGCTCTTGATTAAACGTGGCATGATGACTGCAACTTTTGCAGATGAAGAAACGGGGGGACATTGCAACGATATATTTTCGAAGCCTTCGAAGGCTCCCAGCACGCTGAATACAAATTCTATTGATGTAACCCACAACGCAGCTGCAGGACAACTCCCGTTGAACAGCTAAATTTCCCGTATTGCTGCCAAGATACAGCTGTTCAAGGGCCAGGTGATTATCGGCGATGTAATTTTGTTAAACAAGCTCTCGATGTAACTTGCAACGACAGCGCCAAAGACTTGTAAACAAGGGCACAATTCTCCGTAATAAATCTCTATAGTTAAGCAGAGTAAGTAATGGTTTTGGAAGCCTCAGTTGCTCGGTATCAGAACTTTTTATGCCCATGAAGGGCTAAGTCACTTTTTTCAATCTGATTTCTTTCAATCGTAGATCTTTTCACAACTCCATTGACGAAATGATTTTTTTTTTAACACCGAGAATACGTTCGGTATAATTGTATTTGCAGTACCTAGGCTCCTTCCCTGGGCTGCTTAAATTTGACGATGATTCTGTTGGTGAGCTCCTTACTGAGACTCACGAAGGCTGAAGGCACAAACTATATAACACCTCACACTAACCGAATGAACGGTAAAACAGCACAAGACCCCGCGAAGAGACTCGCGCACTTGATGCTCACAAGTATCCTGCCTGAACTATCTCCCTCGAACCAGATCAAGTTGGCAGCCCACAAGTCCTTCCCTTAACTTTTTTATATCCAATCGTATTTCAGCTTCGAAAAGTCTATCCCTTTTAGCTCAACTCACCATGTTTCAATCCTGCGACTATTGGCTCAACTTGCGTAAAGTTTCTCCTGCAGCTCTTCATATGAACAATGGTAAAATTTCCCATCGGCCCTACCTGAAACAAAAGTGGAAGACAAATCCTTCTCACATGCTTCGTGATATCCTGTTTTTACAGGACACACCGTTTGTGTGCCCAAACAGATTCCTTTATCTTGTCGCGCAGTCACCTGGACAATCTCAACCTCTCAGAAATCTTCTAGACAATGACGCGACACATACTATGGCTCTCGCTTAAACAAAAATAAGCGACACCTTTGCAAGTTTGTTCAGAATCCTTTGAGAAGTAAACGCGACAACAGTTTGAGTAATAAATTTATATTGATACAAAAAGTCGGAATAAATCTTTGTTCATTAAACAGCAATATTAATTAACTGACGAGGCAACTTGTAAGAATATAATTTAGGCTACATAGAGTATAATATTCATAACACAACGTCAACAACGAAACACGACGCCTGGTTGCAGGATAATTTCCGAGTCTCTTATCGGTAACAAAACCTTTTAATATAGCATTTACGCGGTGCGTCCAGCGCTATCAGCGACACAAGCGGCACCACCCCGTGTCGCTGCTCCTGTCAAAAGTCAGCACATGTACAGTACCTCTACAGCACAGCGCACCCAAAATATGCATACACGGACGGTGCAGATAACATTGAGAGCAGCTGTGAAGCTGCAACGCAAAATGACATGTCGTGCTTGTCACCAAAACTGAGATTCGGAGAAAAACCAAACGCGAGTAAGCCGTGCAAAGCGTGCAGGAAAGTAAGGTAATACGTATGTCATGGCTTACGGGTCCCAAACGACAGTATTTTTTTCCCACCGATTGGCCTGTGTTAATGAATTTGTGTCTCTCGCTAATGAATGCATGCTTTGTGTCTCCATAAAGTATTGTGTTTGTTTGATTATATTGAAATACTAGTGTGAGCAGTAATGAAAAATAACGGCAAAGAATAGATTACATTTTCCTAGCAGATTTTCTTATGAGGAGGATGAACTGCAACTCCCATCTCAAGGAACGTAAGAGAAGAGCACTTTCGGCTTAAATTCTGCTGAGTAGCGAAAGCCTTCGTTTCTTTCGGTGACTTGCAGCAAAATTAAACCCATTTTAGAAAGCCTTCAAGCGTCACTCATGATATCAATTTTAGCTGCGTAACCTTGATATATACGCCATATCATATTAGTCGAACTTTATTGCTCAAACGTAAAGCTGCTTTATAAAGAAAAACAAGTGTGAAAACTACTTTCTGCAACGAAATTCTTGTGTTCATCCCATCTCGTTACACATCTATTTTACTCTGAAAAACATGATATTCCTTGCTCGGTTAATTATCTTTCTAATCAATGCGCTCGAACTCCGAGTAGAAAGTAAAAGTAAGGATGCATGAGAGAGTCATGAGAATCTGTGGATGGCATCATCATCGCTCGACTTTCAACATGGAAAAGCAAGCAGGTGCAGAAATGAGGCTACCAGCCCATCACCTGCAGTAGGGTACAACTTTAACGAAGTCATTTTTGATGAACGAGTTGAGCGCACAGCCCCCCAAGCCTTTAGCCCCAATCCCTCTTCAATAATACAGAGGAAAACATAAAATGAAGCGTGGCATAAGACGATCTGCCGCGGTGGATTCAAATTCGCCGCAGTGGAGAAAATTCAACGCAGTCATTTTTTCTAGCCAGCTACGACCAGGTTTTCGACATGGGTCACTTCTAGGACAACCCTCCAAACTCCCTATAAAAAATTATGGAGATTGCTCAAATCCTTCGACCACTTGTTGGGTGGACAGACATACAAATATATATTAGATGGCCAACAATCTTTCTATATGGCCTGTTAAATGGCCGGCTTCTCGATAGTGGTACCAAAGTTTTGGTACGTCTAACTGCCTGTTAGCTTCAAATCGCGAAAAAAGTATTAAAACACAATAGATTTTTTCACGCTTGGTCTCAATTTGAAGGAAAATTACGTTCGAACGCACGCCCACTTCTCGCAATATAAAGGTCTAAAATATTTTGATGCTGCGCAACACCACCGACCACCACCCTAGTACGAGGAAAGGAAGCTTGCCAGCAATGAGCTCTAGAGGTTAGGCCGATAATCTTGTAGGTTAGGAGGCAAGGACTGGCTCTGCTAGTGTCCTAATGATGTTTATTACATAGTAAACCCGTATATATACTTAGGATATAAGCAGAACCAGTCCTTGCCTGATAACTTACAAGGTTTTCGGCCTAACCTCGAGAGCTCATTGTTGGGGTGTACCTCTATTAGGCTAATCAGAGTATATATATATATATATATATATATATATATATATATATATTATATATATATATATATATATATATATATATATATATATTTACATATATATGTATCTAATTGCCCTAATAGAGGTACACCCCTCCGAGAACCTTGTAGGTTAGGCAGGCAAGGACTGGTTCTGCTAAAATCCTAAGTATTGTAGGTTATATACGGGTTCACTTCATATAACACTAGCAAAACCAGTCCTTGCCTGCCTAACGTACAAGGTTGGCGGGGTAATAGCTCATTGGAAGGGGTGCTGTACTAGGGTGGATGGTCGGGGTGGATGGCACAAAAAATTTTTGGACGTTTATCAGTCGAGAAGTGGGCTTGCACTCCAACGTAGACTTTTTTTTTCCTTCAAAATGACACCAAATTTGCGGAAATCTAAGGCGTTTTAATGTTCTTTCCGTCATTTGCAGCTAACAAGCCGTTAGGTGGCCTGGAATTTTGGTACCTCTATCGAGACGCCGGCCACTTAACAGGCCGTATAGGGATATTCGTGGCCATCTAACAGGCCGTATCGAAATATATATATATTATATATATGTACTTAAATCTTCAACGAAAACATTATCACCTCGCTCTCTTCGTTCGCGGGTGATAAATATGTATGTATATACAAAAATTATACTTAAATCTTCAATGAAAACATTACCAGCTCTCTCACTTTGCTCGCCGGGATAACTAGAACGCCTCGGTGGCGTAAGACCATTACCCGCAGTAGGGGCAAATTCAACGAAGTCATTTTTGATGAACGAGGCTAGGGCACAGCCCCATTCCTTCCCAGAGATTAGCTCTTCAATAAAACATACTTAGGAACAAATAAAATGCCCCGTTCTGCAGACGATCTGCCGCGGTGGAGGCAAATTCACCCCGGTTGAGGAAAATTCAACGCGTTCATTTTTTATGGCCAGCTAGGTCTAGCTTTTTGGCATGGGTCACACCTAGGTCAACCCATCAAACTCCCTGCAAAAAATTATGAACATTGCTAAACTCCTTTGACCATTTTTTGGGTGGACAGACAAATTTACATACCTAAATCTTCAACGATAACATTATCACCTCTCTCGCTTCGTTCGTGAGTGATAAAAAGAGACGTACAGTATGTCGATAGTAATGTGGAGCGCCCACGGTAAAAGTAATTCGGGAAAGAAGAGGCAGAACAAAGCACTAAGTAAGAAGTATGAGCAGGAAAATGGAAGGAAATTAATTGAGCCGACGCAAGGAAGGGCTAGTATACCTATGGAGTCCCTATTGGGGCACTGCTCCCCCTAGCATAGGATGGACATACCTAACCAAGTTAACTGTATGGACCAGCCCATGTCCTCTGGGAGTGTTTGTTCTATAGCCTCACGTTAATTGGGAAAGTTTTCCTTGATGTTACTGAATTAACCTAAGAACTCCTTTGCAATATAGTGAACAGTGAAGTCTATGGGGCTTTATATCAACTTATGTTGTTAGGATCATGCACTGGCAAACACTGCACTTCATTTAAATCAACATGTCTGGGTAATCATATTCGTATATCTGCGGAGCTCACACACATTCATAATATATGCTATATCGGTAAATGCATGGGAACAGAAAGTCGAGGAAAAAAAGAGAACTAGCAGAATAAAAATTATTAGTAGGAGTCGGAAAATTAACAACTGAAATTAAGGACGGAAAAATGGTATCCCATGTAAGCAGCTTATTTCCGGCTATGCAACGTATTTTATTTTCGTGTGCTTTCCCGCAAGATAGGATGGGAGAGCCTATATTGCTAACCTAATGCTATGGCTCGTGGAATCCGCTCAGATGGGTGATGAACAGTCAGGACGCAGGGTAAAGAAGTAAACAAATTCTACAACGGCAGCAGCTTCAATGTAAATAATGAAGAGAAACACTCTGTCTCAGACTGATAGAAACATTTATGACATTACTCCTTGCATGTACAGACAAAAAAGACAGAAAAGGTATTTGGAAATTTAACCTTCCAATGGCCATGCGGCGAAAAAGAAAGCTGTTCACAAATGACGAAGCGGATTTATGAAGCAGGCGAAAACACTTTTTCTTCAGCAATTAATTTAATTTTGTACTTGGAGATTTTATATGGGAATAATATTCAAGAAATCGCTAAACCACAATTTGTAGCGAATCATTCAGGCCTGCTAGTCTATCAAAGGCGGCCACTTGTGGCCTTGTTACAGGAGTAAAAATACTTCAATTCTGCGGCCGTTTGTGCAGTTGATGCTTGGCCGCAGGAGTAAAAAAAAGTACTTTAGCCTGCGGCCGCTCTTCCTGCCGAGGCCCGGCCGCAAGAGCCGATCACCGCTTCGCACAGGGCTAAAAATTTTCTCGCAAACACGCACCTCCCCGCAAATTGCGCAAAGGCTGGAACATTTCAACTCTCGCACAAAAACAGGAAACAAACTTTAATAAAAAACCCATTTCCAGAACCCGGTGAATTTCCCTCTCTATCGGTAGCGCGCGCTCAAAACGCAAGCCGCGCGCTTCTGCCGGAGCGATGCGGTCCAAAACCCTTCACGGTTTATCAACACGCCCGAGCAAAAGTCAGAAATAAAAATATTGTGTCACCATGCGCAATGGACCTTGACGCACCTATCGTCAGAGAACAAATGTACGAAGAAAAAAATTCCTACCTGCCGCCCAGTGGCTGCTATCGCGCATCAAAAGTTTTTATTATTATTCACTTCCCTTTTTTAATAAAGACCGAATGTCAAATTGTCACATCGGTAAAGAATTTTACGAAGTAAATAGAAAAAGAGAAAAAATACCTACAGCCAAGGCTGCCACGATACATCAAATGTTTTCCCGAGTTAAAATAGGACGTCAATTTGTTGCACTTCAAGTGAAGAGTTTCAGGGACACAGAAAAGCCGCAGCTACGTGAATGCTCGCTTTAGCTGCCAGTGCGGTCGAGTTCTGCACATGGGAATATTTACATTCCAACCTTGTAGTTGCACAACAAGTTTTTGTTTACTTTTTAGTTGCTTGCTAACGCTCTTGTTACGTGTTACAAGTGCAGCAGGTGGTCATAAATAATAGAGGAAGAAACTGTTTTGGACACACTAATTTTCAATTGGTGATTCTGTGACGCCTGATTTGTTTTTCAATCAGATCAACGAAAACGTAAGTTCGGCCAATTTCTACTCTTCAAGCGCTGCCTTCTTAAGTTCCGTGCTGCCAAGAATAAAAGTAACGTAATTTATCTCTGAAGCTGGAGAAAAATGTTCGCTCACATATTGGCCGGGTCTCACTTGTTGTATCCATGCTATAAAATTCAAGTATTGCAGACAAACAAGGTTCTAATTTTCATCTAACTACCTGGATCACATACATTTAGCCGAGAATTAATATAGGAGCACTAGCGTACCCGACCGTCTAAAATTAGATTATTACGCCCCGGCCCTCTATGAGCTATTGCCATTATGTTAGTAGGATGAAGAGGACTGGAGAAACGAGAAATAAAGGGGGGGGGGAAGAATCCCTGCCAAAGCGACGATCATGAATGCACTCAAGAACGATCAAGAGCCGCTGATATGCGGAGCTTAGAGACGTCAAACTGTGTAGTTGGAGCGGGAGAGAGAAGAAGACGGATTACGGTGGCCTCTGAAGCTTTAGCCGTTAAGAGTTTGAGACTCTTGAAGGATGAGTTCTTAGCTGTGGAGGATGTCTCTCCCAATGTATGTCAAGACGATTTTTAAACGCATTGACTGACTCCAAACTAACAACATCAGAAGGGAGTCTGTTCCAAATACTGACTATGAAATACGAAAAGAACTGCTGACTTAAGGTGGTTCTTCGAGCTTTATGCTTGAGTTATTGACCGTTGTATCGCTAACGATCATTGAGGTCTCTTTCAAAGAGTCCCGTTGTAGTACGTCGTTGAAGCCCTTCAAATACGTGAATGTTTCTCTTAATTACTCACTGAGTCGTCTTTGCTCGAGAGAGCTCAGACCCAGTTCCTTTAGGCTACATTCATACGGATTGTTTCGCGGCTGAGGCATCAATTTCGTAACTGTGCGGTGGACTCTGCTTGCCATTTTCACACTCTTGTCAACTTGCTGACAGTGTTATAGTTTGTCTGTAACAGTGATTCCCTAGTCACGTTGTTGGGAGACAGCAGCTAATACGGACTCGTTCGTTTTCAATGGGGTCGAAGGGTTCACCATCCCTATGTGCATTACTGAGCATTTGTCGACATTAAGGTCATCTGTCACGTTGTGCTCCATTCTAAGGTGATCAAGGTCTTGTTGAAGCTCGGCTCTTTTCGTAGAAGGATGACATAGTTTAGTATCATCCGCAAATTTACTGATTTTACGACAGATGTTAAGATCGAGATCATTGATGTAAATTGAGAACAAAAGTGGACCAAGCACGCTACCTCGTGGAACCCCTGATGATACCTGCGTCCAGGCGCTAGTCTCTCTTTGAAGCTCTACGCGCTGCTGCCGACCCGTAAGCCATGCACTGATCCTTCGTAAATAGTCTCCCTGGATGCCACAGGCTTCCAATTTTTTCGTTTGTCGTTGATGGGAGACTGTGTCAAAAGCCTTTTAGAAGTCTAGATACACAAGGTCTAAATCCTTTAGTTTATCTTTAATATCTGTAACTTTTGAGAAAAAGTCCAGTAGGTTTGTGGTTACTTTCTTATTGTTTTTTACTGTGGCAGAGATTTCGCTGTAAAAGATACATTATTCCTGCAGGCTCGACCTTCTAATTCCGTAAAATTTGAGATCGATGACAACGTTAAGTTGGAGGCAACAGAATTTCCTTCTTGACAGCAAAATCCTTAAATTAAAACGTTTTAGTCCTATCTGTAAAAAATTTCTACGTTTTAAAGTAAAGTTCCACCAAGAGTGTAGATTTCAACGAGAAAAATATACCAGAAGCGCCCAGCAGCGCATTGTGGATACCAGCAATGACAATGTTAAGATCAATCCTTTGTAGTAATAAAAAGTGGAAATATTTGGCTTCAGCTCAGCGTGAAGTTTCAACTGCTAGGAATAACAGCTCAAAAAGAAAACACATAAAGCCGGAATGGATTATGAACGGAAACACAATCGTTTAATAAACGTGCAGTAAGGAGAAGACCCCTGAAGATTATATACATCCACGGGCTATCAAACTATGTAAACCTAAAAGTGCCTTCGCTTTTGAGACACACTCACGTTTGCCCTCATCTAAAACCTCCTTGCCCCTCAGTAGACGAATACATTCGACTATCTTATCCTTCAGAACGGGTTGGGGCGACCAACCAATAATGCATGCATCCAACAAACTGTGCATTATTGTATAGTAGATGAACATGATTATTACGGTGACATGCCGCAGCCATTTAGAGCAGAGAGTAGCATCAAACAAATTCTGGCGTGGCAGTTCAAAGAAAAGTAAAATTCAATAAATAACAACTAAACTGATAATAAATTCAAATAATAACAAGTTCATACAAATACGAGGACTAGTGATGGCATGAAAAAAGTTAATTGCATGCAATATACTCGTAGATGGCACACAAATGGAATCTATCCTACTCAAATAATACTGACGACAAGAAGAACGCTACCAAATAATGCTGATGAAATGAAAATAATAGAGCACACTGAGACAACATACATCTGCCAGGCAATGCAGTATTAACGAAAAATTAAAAACCGTCTTGAAACCAGGCTTTCCTTTTTATCATCCCCAGAATTTGGCCGTTTGTGGCACTTCACTCTGGTAACAGCTCCTTTAATTTTTTGAAGATCCCTCTGTAACTTTTTACAGTTATGTTCTTGAAAATATATAGTCGAAACACAAAATCGAACTTTCCGATCATCAATAAAATTTGGCCTTCGGTGTCATTTAATATATCTAATAATTCCTACAAATTTAACGAAGCTGCGTTCATAACTTTATGAGTTACGTTTCTGACCATAACGAAAACAGATACAAGCCAACGGACAAACAGATCACAAAAAAATTGTCATTTACTCCTCGTAACATTCCTAACAATTTCATGCAAATTTCATTAAAATTTGTCCTTAACTTATGGAGCTGTGTTATCAACAAAAAGTGGTAGGCAAAGAAACAGCTGAACGCATCGTCACCAAAAGTCAGTCATTTGTTCTTCTTAACATACAGCGGTGGTAAATAAACATTCGTAGACCATGAAATTGTTTATTTAAAAAAATCTAGCGAACTAAAAATAAATATATTGATAAAGAATTTGTATTTAAGTGATATCAATTGATATATGTCAACAAAACCAGAAATTATACTTAACGAATTATATAATTATAAAATATTTCACATATCTGGGGATGATAAATGTATTCGTGCTAAATGATTTTTTTCATTTTAAAATTAATTTCACTGTTCAAGAACTTTCCAGAACCTTCTAGATTTTGCGTTAAAAGTCTACTGCAGACCATGAACAGTTTTGGGGGTCATTATTTCGTGCGACATCGTAGAAGAAAGATGTAACCATAGCAACTAGCAAGGAGCATACGAATTCTGTAAAAGAGTTTATTATTAAAGAATGAAAATCCGGGAAAAGCTACAGGCAAATATCACAACACTCGAAATACCTTTAACCACCATCGGATCATTTATCAAAAGGTTTAAAAGTTCGGAAAGCGTCGAAAACCAACTGAGATCTGGAGGGACGCGGAAGATTTCCCCTAGAGCTTCAAGAAAAATGGCCAGGAAAGTGTACGAAAATCCCATGACTACTCGCAAAGAGCTTCAGGAGGACTTGTTAGCAGCAGGGACAAGCGTTTACTTCCATACATTAAGCCTTGAGGTGCACCAAAACCGTTTACGTTCTCGAACTCCTCGCGAAAACTTCCCTGCTGTCGAAATGAAATAGGGAAGCTCGTCTCAAATTCGTCCGCAAGGAAAAGCCTGAGTCGTTCTGGGAAAACCTGTTGTGGTCGGATGAGACTAAAATAGAGCTATTTGGACGAAATTCAAAGAATCATGTGTAGAGGAAGGATGGAATGGCATTCTCTCCAAAAACACCATTTCCACTGTGATATTTGATGGTGGTAACGGTATGATTTGTGGATGCCTTTCATCATGTGGAACAGGTAACATTCACATCATAGAAGGGAGGATGAACGCTCAATGTATCAGAACATTTTGAGGGAACATTTGCATGGGCCGGTTCAAAAACTTGGGCTAACGCAAGAATTCGTTTTTGAGCAGGAAAACGACACAAAACATACAGCGAAAACCACGAAGAAATGGTTCACCGATAATCATGCACAAGAACTACAGTACATAGAATGGCCAAGCCAGTCTCCGGATGTGAATCCGATACAAAATTTGGGGCGATTTAAGAAATTAAACAATGCGAGGAGGCCAAAGTCCATTCCGGAACTCAAAGAAATCTGCAAGGAAGAAGGAGCTAAATTCCCTCAGGAAACATGTCAAGGCTGGTTAAAAAAAACTATAGAATTAGAGATTAATTACCGTTAAGCTGAATAAAGGCTACGCCACAAAATATTAAATGTTTTAAAGTTGTTTTTTTGTGTTGTACGAATACTTTTTTGAACCCAAAATATATATTGTAATCTAATTTCTATTAAAGAGGAATTTACTTGTTTTGTTGTTGCGTGTGTGTTGCTTGCGCAAAATACAAATACCATATCAATATAGTTTTGGTTCACTATATTTTTTAAGGAAACAATTTCATGGTCTACGAATATTTATTTCCGCTATACCTACCTAACGATTCCTGGAAATTTCGTACAGATCCGTCCATAACCTTTTGAGCTATTTAGGTGGCAGACGGATAGACAAACTCGACAAAAACAACCTCCTTGGCTTAGATAAACATTACAAATATTCAAACAATTTTGAGTATACATTTACTTTTATCGGCATTAACATACTGTGACGCGCAAAAAGCTTCATAATCAAACAATATTTATGGTCCTCACAAAATGTTTCGCAAAGAAGGTTAATTATAACAAATAACAAGCGTGGCTCATAAATAGAGTACCTATTAACGTAGACTCATAGATCGCAACACAGTACAACATCACGCAACAACAATGACAAACACAGATTCCTATGCTCTGAGTAAACATTGTCCCCCCGGTCAACGGAATTTGGACGGAAACCATAGCGTCGCCAATACGACCTCGCTTCTGCGGTAACACACAAAGGCTCAACTCGCACACCAGGGATCACCAAAAATTTCGCCCCCCCAAAACAAGTGGGGGAAATTTATTTTCAATTGAGCACGCGAGTTCGACTGAATTGGAGGAGCATGGATGAGTCTCGGTAGCAGTTCGCAGAAACAATCTTGCCGTGCGATGCCCCGTAAAGCCCTGAAGAGAAAGGATGGTGGCGTAGGTAGTGAAATTGGATAGTATGTCAAACATGGTTGGCGTGATGGCCAAAATTATTGCACGCGTAAAGTCAAACGTGACAGAATAGCATCGATATCTATTCGCGGTAGGCGTGCATAGGTAATCGTAATATACTAATGTAGCACGAATGTAGCACGAATGTAGCACGAATGTAGCACGAATGTAGCACGAATGTAGCACGAATGTAGCACGAATGTAGCACTAAAGTAGCACTAATGTAGCACTAATGTAGCACTAATGCAGCACCAATGCAGCACGAAACTTCTCGCGCATTCTTTCCTACGCTATAGAGTCAAGAAAGATATGATATAGGTAACTGTTTAGCAAAGTCATTATTGCTACATGCAAACCAAGATAAATAAGGTGTGTTTGGATTAACGGCCGTTCGCTCTCATCTGAGCTGGCGGTAGCGAATTTTTGAACGCTAGCAGCAGACATGAAGTCAGCCTGTTCTGTGATCAACATTTGTTTGGCGGAGAAAAAAATATATTTGTATAATAGAGCAAATACCCGTAATAGACTAGGGTTGCGTTCCAGACATGGCTGATTTGGCTTTTGAGAGGTTTTGTCTCTTACGAGAACAGCAGTTTTCTGCAATAATGAAAGGGATATTGCAATAATTTCAAGTTTCCATAACAAAAAGTGCACCCATTATTATGAAACATTGGCAACCGAGTGTTTAATTTGTATTATTTGATATATTATTGTTATCTATCAAAATCTTTATCTTTTTTGTTCATATTTTCTGAAACAAAAATGTTTTTTTCTCCTTGTTCTTTATAGTCACAATAAACTGTATCTAGAGACAAGATAGAATACTTTGCACTATCGTAATTTAATCACAGTCCGTCCGTCATAACCTCACTGTATATATTATAAATGGATACCTTCTTGTAAACACACATGTTGTTTTTCCGAGTTACTTCTAGAATTTTTCTTGCATTAGCTTTTTCAGAGGCAGCGTCAAGTGCCGATGAGGGAAAGAAAACAGAGCTCAAATTTAATAACGAGCCTCTTACATGTCACGTAGAGTGGATTCATACGAATAAGCGGCGAAATCAATATAGTAACCAGCGAAATGTTGTCAGACTTAACGTAAAAAAACACAACCTGAATTGACGTTCCATATCCATCATTTAATAAAAAAAAGAGTATTTTAATTTAATCAATGTACTTTGATCTGGTACCGTTTCCCAGTACTATGATTATTGTCAACAAATATGCTTTGTAAGTTAAAAATGTTGGTTTATAGCCAGAGAAATATTGTTAATAATACCCATTGTATACTTTCAACAGAAATTTCACCAGCCACCAGTATTAAACTTTGTCTCTTAAGAGCTTTTCCGGTATACAGTCTCAAAAATTTACATGTCTACGTGGAGTTATGTCTAATACGAGGTAGCTCTATTAGGAGTTTTTGCTGTTCGAGCAGCTAATAATTTTTTTCAAGTTTAGTTGACACGTATTGGTGTATGAAATGCTAGAAGCTAATTTATGTCACCTCTCTTGCTGCAATGACATTTCAGTGAGCAAGACAGTCGTAGTATACCGAGAGAAAATGCGGAACCCTTGCACGAGGGTGTTCCCACACTGGATCAGAGCGATGGATACGGCAGGTCTGTGAAGAAGAGAAAGGCTAGGGAGAGAGGTCGAAACCCAACAAATCAGGTTAAGTTATCCTTAGTTTTGCTATCCCCAAGATGTGCGACTCTACATAACATTAAACCGAACCTATCTTACGTAAAAGTATTTTATTATTTTAGTCATTATTTTACCGTCGTACTCAATGAGTTGTCTTAGCAGTATGAGCTCGATCTTTCCACAGTTTCAGCTGAAATATTTTACAACAACATTCCTACCGGAGAGGCCCAGCTGACCCAGCGCGCTACTACTGGCCGAAAGTTTTGACGCAAGATGTCTCTATGAGACAAACAGACGGCGAACCGCCTCACGGAACAGAAGGGGAAGCGTCGAGGAACTACCTAATTTTGACAAACTAACATTCTCAGCATGAACTGCGGTCAGATGCAATAATCCTTGCGGTAACGCACTCGGGTTAATTTTCGGGGGCGTAGGGCCCATAGATATTTGAAAGGGATAGACTGAGCCAGAATATGTCCCCGAGGGAACAGCGCCCTGTGGCCTATATGACACATGCTAATCCTCCTGATGGGGTTCTTAAAGTCAGTGTCACACAAGGAACATCTGCAAATTATACACGGGTGTTTGATTTCTATGCAATAAAAACATTTAAAAGTTTTTGCTTAGAGAAGATTTACTCGTATGACAGAAGAAATACC
This sequence comes from Parhyale hawaiensis, assembly GCA_001587735.2. Taxonomy (NCBI): domain Eukaryota; kingdom Metazoa; phylum Arthropoda; class Malacostraca; order Amphipoda; family Hyalidae; genus Parhyale; species Parhyale hawaiensis. The sequence goes on along the minus strand of LQNS02278091.1, from coordinate 39,401,535 downwards.
TATTTAACTTATTCGACTATTCACACATACAGTATATTTTGTGCTTGCTTATTCCTATTTAAATCAACCACAAGTCGTATTTAGACACATTCCTGCAGTTCCCTTAGTAGTCGTTAACAGTTGCTCCAATGCAAGTTGACCGCGATTTGCGCCATATATGGTACAAGTCATATTCATTCTGACATAAAAATATGTCCTCTGAGACACTTGATGGAAAACTGAGAAAGGCGATGATAGTGACTTGTTTCAACACCATCACCTTTCCTCTTGAATGTTCAAGTAGCATATATCAAGCATTATTCTGGTGGTCGTAAAGGACCATGGTGTACGGGTGGATGGTGGTTCATCGCACGTTTCGGGATCTCGGTCAACGTGTTGATAGGTCCATGTACTAAAGACCCGACTTGAGTTAGATTATAGCACACAGACTAGTCATTTACATACTTTAGTTATCAGTGTATTAGCTATGATTACATGTAGACGTATTTCATGCCAAATGAAATCGAAACTTATCTTACTAGCTGCGTTGAAAAATGCAACTTTCTACGACTCGTAATAGAAAAATAGGGAGTATGACGATTGCCACATGGAGCCAATGTATGAGGGTGTTCCCACACAGAATCAACACGCTTGGGCACAGCAAGTCGGGAAAAAAGAGGAAGAACAGATAAAAGTTGAATCAGTAGGAGCATGAAACGGGAAGGAAGCGAAGTGAGCCGACAGACGGACGTCCCGAAGAAGAAAAACGTTCGTATTACAGTGAATGTACTCCACGTGCCTCGCGCGTATAATTGATACAGATAAATTGATATTTTCATTGCTGTATAATATTTATAACTGCACGCGTATATTTCAGCCTCATTAACCCACCACAAAAAACTGATCATCAATGAGAAGAAAAGGAAGAGACATATACTACGCAAGAGTAACTCCTACATGACTGCGTTCCCGCACTTGATCAACGTGCATGGGAACTGAAAGTCAAGGAACAGAAGAAAAGATCAACGGCTGGTGTATGAAAATACAAAGAAGCAAAGTGGACACGAAGGAAAGACGTTTTTCCAATAGCCAAGCTAACGCTATGGTAATCAATGGGATCTTCGGGGGCGACTTCCCATAACCGAAGGGCGAACTTTTTACTAACCTAGCAGCACTAGGTAGGGCTTATGACCCACTTTGTGCCATCTGAGGAACAATTGAACCATCTCAACGCTGCTGAAATACGGTGCTGATCATGAGCCGGTCATGCCATAATATGAAGCCGGATGTTAGCTTTTCGAAGACAAATAACTATTGTCCGTTTGTATTCTTGTATCCTGGCGACCCTAATTCTTGGTGCAATTATATGTTGAAGGAGGCCCAAGAAAGGGAGTTTCACTCCATTAACCAGAGCGATTAACATTTTACAGCACGAGTTAACCGGCTTGCTGACTGGCTGGTGGAAATGGCTTGCGTACCTGACTATGAGTGAGCACACACTTGTACTGGGATTCCTTGTAGCCTTAAATCAATTTACGCTCAACTGTCTTCGCTACAGATACCGTCCACACGTACCAAATTTAAAGACTGGAATTCAGCTGTCCAGTTCTTCAGTACAGTGGTCTCCGGGCTCCGGGGCCACGGACCAGTACCGCTCCGTGGATCAATTGATACTAGGCCTCACAAGAAACATTTAATTATTTCCGTTTTATTTACTCTCCGATTCTTACGATTTTTTATTTTTAATGATAACCCGGTCAATCTACGCCGCTTCTCGGGTCGTAGGGATATTGTCACACCACACGTTGAACGGTCCGCAGAGACTTAAAGGTTGGGAATCACTGCTTTAGTGGACCCGATCCATATAGCACTCAGTATCAAAGTTACCATGGACAATATATTTCCACATCAACAAATACGTTAACTTTTTACCAGTAAGTTCCGACAGCCAGATAATACTTGAAAGAGTGGCTGATGCGCAGTATGCCTGTTAATTATATCTCCTATATCCACACTGACTACAAGAACTGAGCTCATTCGCCACTTCAGGTCAACAAGCCACCTCGAACTTTTCAGACCCACTGCCTGGCAGTATCATCACCTCCATCTATATTTATTACGAGGTGTAACTCACCAGCCCAGCTTGTGCCGCCTGAGTTCACGGTACACCCAAAACTACTGCATAGTTTCCCCATCACAAGCAGCGCAATACGACAGCGCCACAATCAAAGCTAAGCAATAAATCAGTCGAGGAAAGTTGCACAGCAGTAGCACAGAACTAACAAGCTGTCGCGCATTTATTAACTCCCGTAGCCAGTATACGCTGTGAGCTTTTAAAGGGCGAGCTGTTGAATATAGGAGAGGGACAGACGAGCGGATAGCAACGCTCTCTGCTGCACCGAGGGAGTGTACGGAGGATGTCCTGGCAAGCAAGTGCGCTCTCTAGACCCCTGTCAGCACAGTTTAGTGCGGCTGGAAAATGTGTTCATGTCACACTAGCTGCATCCGTGAAACTTTCACGGTCCGGCGGGGCCTTTCAGTTTGGACTCCTGAAAATTCCACGGTACTAAACAAATATCAAGTTTTATGTTATACTAAACTGCCCGTGACCCGTTGGATCATCATCACCATCTTCTTTCCTTTCGCAAATGCCAGTTGTTATTTAGCTGGTCAGAGACCACGCGCTATTTGTCCCCATTCACTCCTTGCCGTGTGGGTCATCATCACCAGCTTTTTTGTTGTTACAGGTGTGCTCAACACTCTGCTCCGCGCAGGAGAAATATGTATGTGACGCATAGTCCAATTGTACTTCCCGCATCACCATTAAATGTACGTGCTAGTTCATGTAGCCGAGCTCAAATTCATCTTCCGTGAATCCCGTGAAACTTTCACGGTCTGGCAAGGCCTTTCAGATGTACCCTTGCATTGTGGTACCTACTTCACAACAACACTGATATCTTAAGAAAAGCCTCTTTGCTACTAATATATCCTGTAGGCTGCCGTATTTAACGGGACCCGTGCAATTCTCATGGTAGCAACGCACGATCCAGAATCTTATTCATTTATACCTAAAAGCTAAGGCCATCATATTATAATTGTGCTTATTCCTCCCTACGTTCCTTCCTTCGTTAATTCCTTAGTTAGTACGACCGTTACGCTTTCACAATTAGATAGGAGAAAATTGCGGTATTTTCGAAGCCATTTCAATAGGGAAGAACCCTAGCCAAGCTTCCTTTTCATTAAGCTGCTATTGCTCGTAGGTCGTAGTTTGATTTGCTGTCGGACGATGAACTTGTTTCACACATCTTAACACAGTGGTTGGTAGGCATGATATATACGGTCTGGAGCATGGCTGAACTACGTTAACAGGTTGACTCACGCGCAGGTCGGGTTGCCAGATCCGCCACTTCATCTCAGCTGTGACGTCACGTGGGGAGATGGACTCCAGTCCGTGTTCATTTTTTCCTACCCGTCTCTTGCTTTATAAATACCG
>LQNS02278091.1:39382680-39395072 GCA_001587735.2 Parhyale hawaiensis | reverse complement strand
AGTATGTAAATGACTAGTCTGTGTGCTATAATCTAACTCAAGTCGGGTCTTTAGTACATGGACCTATCAACACGTTGACCGAGATCCCGAAACGTGCGATGAACCACCATCCACCCGTACACCATGGTCCTTTACGACCACCAGAATCATGCTTGATACATGCTACTTGAACATCCAAGAGGAAAGGTGATGGTGTTGAAACAAGTCACTATCCTCACCTTTCTCAGTTTTCCATCAAGTGTCTCAAAGGACATATTTTTATGTCATAATGAATATGACTTGTACCATATATGGCGCAAATCGCAGTCAACTTGCATTGGAGCAACTGTTAACAACTACTTAGGGAACTGCAGGAAATGTGTCTAAATACTACTTGTGGTTGATTTAAATAGGAATAAGCAAGCACAAAATATACTGTATGCGTGAATAGTCGAATCAGTTAAATAAGTATTTTTTCTGTCGTACGAGTAAATCTTCTTTAAGCAAAAACTTTTAAATGTTTTTATTGCGTAGAAATCAAACACCCATGTATAATTTGCAGATGTTCCTTGTGTGACACTAACTTTAAGAACCCTATCAGGAGGATTAGGATGTGTCGTAGGCCACAGGGCGCTGTTCCCTCGGGGAGATATTCTGGCGTAGCCTATCCTTTTCAAATATCTATGGGCCCAACGCCTCCGAAAATTAACCCGAATGCGTTACCGCAAAGATTATTGCATCTGACCGCAGTTCATGCTGAGAATATTAGTTTGTCAAACTAGGTAGGTCCTCGATGCTTCCCCTTCTGTTCCTTGAGGCGGTTCGCCGTCTGTTCGTCTCTTAAAGACATCTTGTGTAAAAAAATTCGGCCAATAGTAGCGCGCTGGGTAAGCTGGGCCTCTCCGGTAGGAATGTTGGTGTAAAATATTTCAGCTGAAACTGTGGAAAGATCGAGCTCATACTGCTAAGACAACTCATTGAGCACGACGGTAATATAATGACTAAACTAATAAAATACTTTTACGGAAGATGGGTTCAGTTTAATGTTATGTAGAGTTGCACACCCTGCATGGGACAGCAAAACTAAGGTTAACTTAACCTGATCTGTAGGATTTCGACGTCTCTCCCTAGCCTTTCCCTTCTTTCCAGACCTGCCGTATCCATGTGCTCTGAGCCAGTGTGGGAACACCCTCTTGCGAGGGTTCCGCATTTTCTCTCGGTATACTACGCGTGTAATGCTCACTAAAATGTCATTGCAGAAAGTGAGTTGACATAAATTAGCCTCTAGCATTTCCTACACCATTACATCTTAACTAAAATTGAAAAACTGTGTTAGCTGCTCGAGCAGCAAAAATTCCTAATAGACTTACCTCTTATTAGACGAAACTCTACGTAGACGTGTAAATTTTTAAGACTGTACACCGGGAAAGCTCGTAAGAGAGAAAGTTTACTATTGGTGCCTGGGGAAATTTCTGTTGAAAGTATACAATGGGTATTATTAACGATGTTTCTCTGGCTATAAACCAACATTTTTAACTTACAAAGCATGATATTTTTTGTTGACACCTTAGTGACAGATATCATAGTACTGGGAAACGGTACCAGATCGAAATCTGAACCTACCGTACTCTTCCGATGCATGAGAGAAAACATGTACATTGACTAAATTAAAATACTCTTTTTTTTTTTATTATATGATGAATATGGAACGTCAATTCAGATTGTTTTTTAAGTTAAGTCCGACAACATTCCGCCGGTTAATATTATATTATATCGATTTCACCGGTTATTGATATGGATCCACTCTACGTGACACTAACGAAGCTCGTTATTGAATTTGAGCTCTGTTTTTTCCTCGCCTACACTTGACGCTGCTTCTAAGGAAAAAAAATGTAAGAAAAAGTTTTAGAAGTAACTCGGAAAAACAACATGGGTATCTATTTACGATATATACAGTGAGGTTATGACGGACGGACTGTGGTTAAAGTACGATAGTGCAAAGTATTCTATCTTGTCTGTAGATACAGTTTATTGTGACTAGAAAGAACAGGGAGAAAATAAAAACATAATTGTTTAGGAAATATGAACAAAAAAATGTAAAAGATTTTGATAAAAAGCAATTGTATATCAAATATTACGCATTAAACACCCGGTTGCCAATGTTTCATAATAATGGGTGCGCTTTTTGTAATGGGAACTTGAAATTATTGCAGTATCCCCTTCATTACTGCAGAAAACTGCTGTGCTTGTATAAGAGACTAAACCTCTCAATAGACAATTAAGCCATGTCTGGAACGCAACCCTTGCCTATTAAGGTAATTTGCTGTATTATACAAATATATTTCCTTTTCCGCCAAACAAATGTCGATCATAGAACAGGCTAACTTCACGTCTGCTGCTAGCTTGTGAAAATGCGCTACCGCTATCTCAGGTGGGAGCGAACGGCCGTTAATCCAAACGCACTTTATGTATTTTTCTTGGTTAGCATGTAGCTATAATGATTTCGCTAAACAATTATCTTTGTATCTTTTATTTAACACCATGGAATTATCTTTGTCGTATCTTTCTTGACTTCATAGCGCAGAAAAGAATGCGCGTGAGGTTTCGTGCTGTACAGGTTCCTCCTTAACGAAATTATGACTGCCTACGAACACCTACCGCTAAGAGATGTAAATGCAGCCTCTCTACTGTCTCGTTTGACTTTGCGCGTGCAATAATTTTGGCCATCATTACAACCATGTTTGATATACTATCCAGCTTCATTACCTACGGCAGCATCCTTTCTCTTCAAGGCTTTAAGGGGCTTCACACAGCAATAATGTTTCTGCGAACTGCAACCGAGACTCGTCCGTACTCCTCCAAATCAGTCGAACTCGCGTGCTCAGTTGAAAATAAATTTTCCCCATTTGTTGTGGGGGCGAAATTTTGGTGATCCCTGGTGTGTGAGTTGAGCCTTTGTGTGTTACCGCAGAAGCGAGGTCGTATTGGCGACGTTATGGTTTGCGTCTAAATTCCGCTGACCGGGGAACAATGTTTGCTCAAAGCTGAGGAATCTGTGTTTATCAGTGTTGTAGCAGGATGTTGTACTGTGTTGCGATCAATAAATCTACGTTAGTAGGTACTCTATTTTTGAACCACGCTTGTTATTTGTTATAATGACTTTGTCTGCTTAATATTTTCTGCAGACCATAAATATTGTTTGATTATGAAGCTTTTTACGCACCATATTGTTATTTTAATGCCGATAAAAGTATATGGATACTCAAAATTGTCTGAATATTTGTAATATTTATCTCCGCCAAAGAGGTTGTTTTTGTCGAGTTTGTCTATCCGTCTGTCACAAAGATAGCTAAAAAGGTTATAGACGGATCTGTACGAAATTTCCAGGAATTGTTTGGTACAGTGGAAAAAAATATTCGTACACCATGGAATTTTTTCATTAAGTATTTGTATTTTTGTGCATACAACACTCACGCAACAACAAACAAATAAATTCCTCTATATTTGAAATTATAAAATAATTTACATTTGGGTTCAAAAAAGTATTTTCATGCCATCACTAGTCCTCCTATTTGTATGACAACGTTATTATTAGAAGGAACTTCTGGTGCCTCCAACTTACGTTGACATCGATTGCGAATTTTACGGAATTAGAAGGTCGAGTTTGCAGGTAGCCACAATGTATCTTTTACAGCAAAATCTCTGCCACAGTCATGAACAACAAGAACGTAACCACAAATGAATTATCTAATTTCTGACGGTTGGGTACGCTAGTGCTGTTATATTAATTCTCGGCTAAACATATGAGATCAAGGTAGTTCAGATAATAATTAGAGCCTTGTTTGTATGCAATATTTGAATTTTATATCATGGAGACAACAAGTGAGACCCGGTGTATATGTGAGCGATTATCTTTCTTTAGCTGCAAAGATAAATTACGTTACTTTTATTTTCGACAGCACGGAAATTAAGAAGGCAACGCTTTGAAGAGTTGTAATTGGCCGAAGTCACGTTTTCGTTGATCTGATTGAGAAATAAATCAGGCGTCACTGAATCGCAAATGCGACCTATAGAATACTAGTTTGGCTAAAATAGTTTCTTCTCAGTTATTAATGACCACGTACTGCTCTTGTGACACATAACGAGAGCGTTAGCAAGCAACTACAAGGTAAACAAAAACTTTTTGTCCAACTACAAGCATGGAATGCAAATATTTCCATGCGCAAAACTCGACTGAACTGACAGAAAAGCGAGTATTAACGTAGCGGCAGCTTTTCTGTGTCCCTGAAACTCTTCACTTAAAGTCCAACAAATTGACTTCCTATTTTAATTCGGGGAAAACATTTAATGTATCGTGGCAGCCTTGGCTGTTGGTATTTTTTCTCTTTTTCTATTTGCTTCCTGAAAGTCTTTACCGATGTGACTAGTTGACATACTGTCTTTATTGAAAAATCAAGTGAATAATAATAAAAAAAAAACTTTTGATGCGCGATAGCAGCCCATGGGAGGTAGGTAGGAATTTTTTTTCTTCGTACATTTGTTTTGTGACGATAGGTGCGTCAAGGTCCATGCGCATGGTGACACAATATTTTTATTTTTGACGTTTGCTCGGGCCGTTGATAAACCGTGAAGTGTTTTGGACCGCATCGCTCATGCAGAGGCGAGCGGCTCGCGTTTTGAGGGCGCGCTACCGATAGGGAGGGAAATTCATCAGGTTCTGGAAATGGGTTTTTTCATTGAAGTTTGTTTCCTGTTTTTGTGCGCGAGTTGAAATGTTCGAGCCTCTGTGCAATTTGCGGGGACGTGGGTGTTTGCGAGGAAATCTTTAGCCCTGTACGAAGCGGTGCTCGGCTCTTGCGGCCAGGCCTTAGCAGGAAGAGCGGCCGCAAACTTAAGTACTTTTTTCACTCCTGCGGCCAGGCCTCAACAGCAAAAACGGCGTCAGGACTAAAGTAAATTTTGTTTTACATCTGCGACCAGGCCTCAACAGCAAACACGGGCGCAGGGCTGAAGTACTTTCTTATTTCTGCAGCCAAACCTCAACAGCAAACGCGGGCGCAGGGCTGTTTTTGCGGTAGCAGCAGACTAAAGCGTCTCAAGGCCGCAGGCTCAAACCTCGCTCCGAGCTAGGCAAGATCTTTGCACGCTTGATGTGATCGGTCAACATCCAGTGTGCATACTGCTGTGGGTTTACGGACCTTCTCTAGCAATGGGGAGGGTTGGGGTCGCAGATATTGTCGTGTGAAGTCTTCGACTATCTTTGATCGACTGCAGCCGCATACTACTGGGGCCTGTTGGTCTATATCTGCAGCACAAACCAGTGCATGCGGATTTCCCAGTTAGGGATGCGATCAAGTTAACTTTACCTTTACTCCTGCGGCCAAGCATCAACAGCAAAGACTGCCGCAGAAATGCAGTATATTTACTCCTGTAGCAAGGCCGCAAGTGGCTGCCTCAGCTAGAAAGACTAGCAGACCTGAATGATTCGCTACAAATTTTTTTTTTGTGATTTTTTTGAATATTATTCCCATACAAAAAATACAAAATCACCGTATACAAAATTAAATGAATTGCAGAAGAAAAAGTGTTGGCCTCCTTCATAAATCTGCTTCGTCAAATGTGAGCAGCATTGCTTTTCCCCTCATGGTGGTTGGAAGGTAAAGTTTCCAAATACCTTTTCTGTCTTTTTTGTCTGTACATGCAAGGAGTAATGTTATAAATGTCTTTATCAGTCTGAGACAGAGTGTTTCACTTAATTAGAGACATAGAAGCTGTTGCCGTTGAAGAATTTGTCTACTTCTTTGCCGTGCGTCCTGACTGTTCATCACCCATCTGAACGGATGACATGAGCCATAGCGTTAGGTTACTAATAGGCTCTCCCGTCCTATCTTGCAGGAAGGCACAGGAAAATGATATACGTTGCATAGCCGGAAGTAAGCTGTTCTCTTGGGATACCCTTTTTCCGTCCTTAATTTCAGTCGTTCATTTCCGACTCCTACTAATAATTTTTATTCTGCTAGTTCTCTTTTTTTCCCTCGACTTGCTGTTCTCATGCATATATCGATATAGAGTATATTATGAAAGCGTGTCAGCTCCGCAGGATATACGGATACGATAACCCAGACATGCTGATTTAAATTAAATACAGTGTTTGCTAGTACATGATCCTAACAACATAAGTTGATATAAAGCACCATATACTGTACTACTCAGTTCACTATATAGCAAATGAGTTCCAAGGTTAATTCAGTAACGTTAAGGAAACCATTCCTCAAATAACGTGTGGATATAGAACAAAACCCCCCAAAGGATAGGTATGGGCTGGGTAAGGTATGTCCATCCTTTGCTATGCTGAAGAGAGCAGTGCCCGGACAGAGACTCCATAGGTATAATTAGCCCTTCAGTGCGTTGGCTCAATTTATTTCTTTCCATTTTTTCGCTCATATTATTTCCTTGTGTTTTGTTCTGCCTCTTCTTTCCCGAATTATTTATGCCGCGGGGGCTCCACATTACTGTACGTCTCTTTTATCCCCCATGAACGAAGTGAGAGAGCTAGGTGAGAATGTCATCGTTAAAGATTCAAGTACATATTTGTATATTTGTTTCTCCACCGAAAAATTGATCGAAGGAGTTTGGCAATGTTCATAATTTTTTGCTGAGAGTCTGGTGGATTGCCCTCAATGTGATCAATACCAAGAAGCTAGTATTAGCTGGCCATTAAGAATGACGGCCTTAAAATTTTCTCTCCACCCAAAAACAAATAGAATTAGTTGAGCTATGTTCATGATTTTTGTAGAAAGTCTGCTGGCTGTTTTCAATGTGACCCATGCCAAGAAACTAGGACTGGCTGGCCGTCAAATATGACGACGATGAAATTTTCTCACACATTGGGTGAAGGTCTTACGCCGCGAGGCGTTCTAGTTATCACCCGCAAACGAAATGAGAGAGGTGATCAAGTTTTCGTTGAAGATTTTAGTGTGTATATTTGTATATTTGTCTGTCCGCCCAATAAGTGGTCGAAGGAGTTGAACAATGTTCATAGTTTTTCGTAGGGAGTTTGGTGGGTTAACCTAGGAGTGACCCATGCCAAAAAGTTAGATCTAGCTGGCCATAAAATGATATAATTGAATTTTCTCCAACCGGGGCGAATTTGCCTCCACCGCGGCAGATCGTCTGGAGAACGGGGCGTTCTATTTGTTTCCTATGTTATTATTGAAGAGCTAATCCATGGAAAGAATGCGGCTGTGCCCTAGCCTCGTTCATCAAAAATGACTTCGTTGAATTTGTTCCCTACCGCGGGTGATGGTCTTACGCCACTGAGGCGTTCTAGTTGTATATATATGTGTTTGTCTGTCCACGCGAAAAGTGGCAGAAGGTGTTGAACAATGTTCATGATTTCTTGCTGGGAGCCTGGTGGATTGTTCTTGATGTGATCCGTGCCAGAAAACTAGGATTAGTTGGCCTTCGAAAATGACGGCCATGAAATTTGCTTCCACCGCTGGTGATGGTCTTACGCCACGAAGCGTTCTAGTTCTTCCTCTGTTGAATCACTTTTACAGTTGTGACTGAGGCTTAAACTTTTCAAGTAAACACTATGATAATAAAAACTTATGTGCGGTATCTGTTTGGCTGTTTATTTATCTGTTCATTTTCTGTAGCCCTTTAAGAAAACAGGGTAAACTAGGCTTGGTTGGAGGCTGTGACCTTGTTGTGAAGTTTTGGACCAGGTTGTAGGTGATGGTCTGGTAGCCTCATATTTGAACCTGTTTGCTTTTCAATGCTGAAAGTCAAGCGATGATGATGTCATCCACAGATTCTCATGACCCTCTCATGCATCCTTGTATACTTTTACTTTCTATTCGCTCGGAGTTTACGCGCATTGATTAGAAAGATAATTAACCGAGCAAGGAATATGTTTTTCAGAGTTTAGTAGATGTGCTAAGACATGAGATGAACACAAAGTAAGAATTTCGTTGCAGAATATAGTTTTTTGCGCTTGTTTTTTTATAAGACAGCTTTACTTTTGAACAAAAATATTAAACTAATATGATACGGCTTATATATCAAGGTTACGCAGCTAAAATTGAATCATGAGTGACGCTTTAAGGCCTTCTAAAATAGGATTAATTCTAAAGCAAGTCACCGAAGGAAAGAAAAGCTTTCGCTACTCAGCAGAATTTAGGCTGAAAGTGTTCTTCTCTTACGTTCCTTGAGCTGGCAGTTGCAGTTCATCCTCCTCATAAGCAAATCTATTACGAAAATGTAATCTAATCTTGACCGTTACTTTTCATTGTTTCTCACACTAGTATTTTAATAATACATAAACAAAAACAATACTTTATGGGGACACAAGGCATGCAATCATTAGCGACAGACACAAATTCATTAACACAAGCCAATGGAAAAAAATACTGTCATTTGGGACCCTTGAACCATGGCGTACGTATTACCTTACTTTACAGCACGCAAATTGCACGGCTTACTCGCGTTTGGTTTGTCTCTGGATCTCAGTTTTGGTGACGTGCATGACATGTCATTTTGCGTTGCAGCTTCACTGCTGCGCAAAATGTTATCTGCACCGTCCGTGCATGCATATTTTGGGTGCGCTGTGATGCAGAGGAACATGTGTTGCGTTTTGACAGGAGCAGCAACACGGGGTGGTACCGCTTGTGTCGCTGATAGCGCTGGACGCACCGCGTAAATGGTATATTAAAAGGTTTTTGTGACCGATAAGTGACTTGGAACTTGTCCTGCAGCCAGCCGTCGTGTTTCGTTGGTGACGTTGTGCTATGAATTTTATGCTCTATGTAGCCTAAGTTATATTCTCACAAGTTACCTCGTTAACTAATTACCTTCGCCAAGGAGGTTATGTTTTCGTCGGATTTGTCTGTCTGTGAATCTGTGTCTTTGTCATCAAGATGACTCAAAAATTTATGGACCGAATTTGATGAAATTTACAGGGATTGTTAGATATGTTAAAAGGAACGGATGATTGATTTTTGGTGAAGATCGGTCCATCCGTTTGTTTGTCTGCTTCATTTTTCTCAATGTTACAACTCAAAAAGTTATGAATGGATCTTTGGGAAATTTATTGGAGTTCTTACTAATGTTAAGAAATATAAATGATCAATTTTTGGTGCAGATCGGTTTGTTCGTTTGACTCAGGTTTGTCATAATGCTTGTTAGCAGCATAACTCAAAAAGTTATGAACGGATCTTCAAAAAAATTACAGAAGCTGGTAACATTATTGAAGGGCACGAATTATTAGATTTTGGTGTTGATACAAAGAAAATCATAGTCTCAGAACCAATTTTAATTTTTTGTATCCGTTACCTTGCTTGGCGGAGGTATATGCGCTCTTAGAGTGCTCTAGTTAATATTACTTTTAAATGAACAAAGCTTTACTCAGACGTTTTGTATCATTATAAATTTATTACTCAAACTGTTGTAGCGTTTACCTCTCAAAGGATTTTAAACAAACTTGCAAAGGTGTCTCTTATTTTTGTTTAAGCGAGAGCCGTAGTATGTGTCGCGTCTTTATCTTAGAAGCTTTCTGAGAGGTTAAGATTGTGTAGGTGGCTGCGCGACAAGACAAAGGAATCTGTTCGTGTACACAAACGGTGTGTCCTGGAAAAAAAAAAGGAAATCACGAAGCATGTGAGAAGGATTTGTCTTTCACCTTTGTTTCAAGTAGGCCTGATGGGAAATATTACCATTGGTTATATGAAGAGCTGTAAGAGAAGAAACTTTAAGCAAGTTGAGCCAACAGTCGTAGGGTTGAAACAGAATGGGTTGAGCTAAAAGGGATAGACTCTTGGAAGCTGAAATACGATTGGATATAAAAAATTAGGGGATGGACTTGTGGGCTGGCTACCTTGATCTGGTTCGAGGGAGATAGTTCAGGCAGGATGCTTGTGAGCATCAGGGCGCGAGTCTCTTCGCGGGGACTTGGTCTGTTTACCGTTCATTCGGTTTGTGTGAGGTGTTAGCTTGTGCCTTGAGCGTTCGTGAGTGTCAGTAGGCTATGGAGCTCACCAACAGGGTCATCGTCAAATTTAAGCAGCCCAGGGGAGGAGCTAAGTTACTCCAAATACAATTCTACCGAACGTATGTATTCTCGGTGTTCAGAATAAATATAATTTCGTCAATGGAGTTGTGTAATGACCTACGACTGAAAGAAATCAAATTGAACAGTGTAAGTCAGCCCTTCATGGGCATAAAAAAGTTTTGATACAGAGCAACTGAGGATTCCAAACCCATTGCTTACTCTGCTTAACTATGGAGATTTATTACTGAGAATTGTGCACTTTCTTACTAGTCTTTGGGGCCGTCGTTGAAAGTTACATCGAGAGCTTGTTTAACGAAATTACATCGCCGATGATACCCTGGCCCTTAAACAGCTGTATCTTGGCTGCAATACGGGAAATTTAGCTGTTGAACGGGAGTTGTCCTGCAGCTGCGTTGTGGGTTACATCGATAGAATTTCTATTCAGCGTGCTGGGAGCCTTCATGGGCTTCGAAAATAATCGTTAAAATGTCCCTTGGTTCTGCATCTGCGAAAATTGCAGTCATCATGCCACGTTTAATCAAGAGCTTCGTCGATAATTCAACTCATCGCATCGTTCGCTTGGTGCGGGCTTCTAGGATTGCTATCCTTGGGAGGTGGAACTGCCGGGCTGTAGGAGAATTTACAACGCAGTTTTGTTGTGTCGACGAAATTAGAAGAAGTGGGGTGTCATCGAAGTCATCATGTCCCAACTCTAAGTAAGGTGTAAAAAAAATAGAAAAGAGTATGTGACTGCCAGAAAATAGTAACATAAGTGTGGGATAGACTAAGATGTGTTCAAGTAATTGCGTAAACCTCGTTTTATGAGCATGTGAAACTTGAAATGAAACAACCTTAACACGCTTAGAATGTATCATTCTTTACGACCTTCCTGCTTTGTCGGGATATGCTGGCCACATCTGTCGATATATCAGAAAGTGTCTTTCTTGTAAATTAACATCAAATTAAATTTTTACTATTTGCCTTTACTCGGTAAAATCTATAAGCATCATTGCCTAATCATGCGTTGCGAACTTATTTACTAAAGCGTGAGTTGTGTTTTTCGGCAGAGCCTCATCAATTCGCTATGATGTGAAACGTCAAGTTTCTCATCATGGATGAATGAGGTACTGTTTTTTATTTCTCACGGTATTAATCGATATTCCTCTCTACTTACGAACATAATTTATTTTGCCACATGCTTGAGCTTTGCGAGAGTGCGTTATACAACTTATATTGTAAAAAATTATGCGATCAAACTAAAAAATCATTTTTACGCTGTAGTCCCTCGCTTAATCCATCTTCTTGTAGCCGAGTGAGATATACGAGTACCTTGGGATGTTTCACAAAATTTCAATGATGCGTAATTAGTTTAACTTTTTCCCTTGCTCATATTTCTGTCTCATAATTTCGTGATTACAATAAATTATTTTATTGCTCATTGTGTGTTTCATTTAGCATCCATGATAGAACTCGTTTGTAGTAGGTTAAGATATTTGTTTTTCGTTTAGCAATTTCAATATTTATTATTGGCATTATTGTGATTATTATTTTACATCATGTTGAGGAGGTCACCCGCCTCGCCCAAATTATGGCGTCATATACATATTACCAAACACCCTTAAAACGCCGTAACAGTTGATAAACGAAGCAAATCGTTACAGTAAACTTGTAAATGAACAATACTTGATATACATATTTATATGTGCAGGTATGCATGCGTGCATGAAGAAACGTATATGTGTATGCATACGGTAGGCACGTGCTGCAAGAAAATACTAAAGTGTACATTATTAAAAAAAATTCGTCTGTAAACGAAGTGTGTTAAATGTTGCGACAGTTTCCCCATTATAATCATACTAAAAGGCCCGCGCTGTCATAAAATGACAGCGAAGTATATGTGATGACCTTCTTCATTGATTCGATATTCGTTACTACAACTGCTAAAAGAAGCACCCTGAGAGGAGCGTTTACGGCTTCATAGCCGCTCAGTATCGAAGCTTTTTTTCTGAAATGGAGAAAATACATGGCTTATTGCCGCCCGATCAGTAACGCTGAAAGTGTAATAGCTCAGATTCAGTATTGTGGATACGGTAGGCTAGCCTATACAGGTCCACTGGTTTTTACTCAGCGAAAGCTGTTTCATCGACCATTGAATTAAATTTGGGAAAATAGTTGAAGCAACGAAATCATCTGTGGGAAGAAACTACGAATCAAGATGCGTGAGAGTGTCAATGGAAGCTTCAGATAACTTCAGTGCTGCGATTTCAACTTCGGCAATGCAAGAAGTGCATTCAAATATAAGGTCGCCCTATTCTTTGCCATAGATTCGATGTATGGAGAAGCTAATACTCGTACAAATCGGACT
>LQNS02278091.1:39295300-39320166 GCA_001587735.2 Parhyale hawaiensis | reverse complement strand
GTGGCTGGGCACATCGATCCGCACTCTGCAGTTATTGAGAGTGGTTTTGAGGTGTGGCTCGCCTCAATCCTTCAGGTAACTTATTTTCTGTAGCAATTTGAAGGCGCCAATTCCTTAAGAGGCCGATCGGTGTTGTCTCTACCCTATCTATAGGTAACTAGAACGTTCAAACCACAGGTAATGAACACTCAACGCGCCACCCGGCGTGATAATGTCAAACTGGCGCCTTTTCAAATTTTTTTTCGGCAATTGAGTGCATTCGGGAATTGAGTAATTACCCTAGTCTTAAACTCTAGGGTACTACTTAGCCTACAGTTTAAGCCTATGTACGGCTTTCTAGCACTGCTAGTTTTCACACAGGAAGTTTTTAAAGCCAAGTGGACAGCTAGTAGCATGGTGGACGGGTACTAGACATGTTACCCTATCCATTTTCTGTCACGCTTTAACAAAACAGATAAGCGGATATTAGCCCAGGTTGGAGGCTCTGGTCGTCCTCTCAAGTTCCATTGAAAACTGATAGGTAGGAAATAGGCCTGGTTGCAGAAGATGACAAACTTACCTTAATCAGGGACAGTTGAAATTCAAACAATGAAGACATCGCAGACTGCGTTTGATTTGTACGAGTATTAGCTCCTCCATCCTACATCGAATCTACGGCAAAGTATCGGGCAACCATATGTCTGAATGCGCTTCTTTCATTACCGAAACTGAAATGACAACACTGAGGATATCTGAAGTTTCCATTGGCCCTCTCATGCATCTTGATTCGTAGTTTCTTCCCACAGATGATTTCGTTGCTTCTGCTACTCTCCCAAATTTAATTCAATTGTCGATGAAACAGTTTTACTGAGCGAAAACCATTGAACCTGTATAGACTAGTCTACCGTATCCACAACACCGAATATGAGCTATTACTTTGAGCGTTGCTGATCGGACTGCAATAAGCAATGTACTTTCTCCATTTCAGAGAAAAATAATTCGATACTGAGCGGCTGTGAAGCCGGAAACCCACATCTCAGAGTGCTTAGGCTAGGAGTTGTAATAACGAAAGTATGATCAATGAAAAAAGCCATCACAAATTTTTCGCTGTCGTTTTATGACAGCGCGGGCCCTCTAGTATTGACAATATTTTATATCGTCTATGGGCAGCTTGAATTAGAGTACACCGCGTCACTTGTTCACTTGGTAGGATACGGCGCGTCAACGATGAGAGTAGGCTATTAGCGCTCGTTGTACGCAACTTCGGTGTAAATATGTATCCCAGAGTACAGGAAACTGAGAGCTAAAAGCAAATATGGGGGTTGGCACGGCCGCTCCCAGCTGACTGTTACGCGTCACCAGCATAGCTACCAGAGATACGAGAGCAACGGGCACAATACACAGAAAGGACCTGTTTACTGTGGCAATGGGCAATGTACATTTTTATTGTACAGCTGGCATGATCCCCAGTGTGATCGTTCTCTCCCCAACTGTTTTTCCAATCAAATATGCTTGAAAAACCGCCGTTTCGAGGTTATCAAAGTTGCTGAGATATTACTGTATGCAGTGGAATATATATTGATATTTCATTGTGCCAGCAAGGTTATTGTACAGCTTTTTCTAAGAGTAAAGCAGTAGGACCAAGAGCTGTCTGTGACGTAACCTCTCACCTCTGCTTCTATTTACTGACTGAGATGCGGTGGTACTTGTGATTGGCTCACTGACGCATGCATCACCTGCACCCAAATTTTGTGAACATACTCCCCTTCTCTCTACTGTGATGTACTCCAATCGCGTCTCCCACAACCATTCACTTACTAAAGAAAGTTATGTCAGAAAATTATTTCGTGCAGTTGTAGTACAGTGACATCACAGAAGTATAAGCCAATAGCTCAACTCGTTTCAAACGCACATAGCTCAGCTGCTTCCTGGAATGGCGGCGTGTGGACGACTCAAGACGTGCGCATTTTCACACATATTCATTACGCACACATTTTCAATACGCAGTAGATGAATATGTAATGCAAGAAAGCAGTCAATCTATGTCAGATTATGCTACTTCACGTTTTGTATCATTGATCAAAGTTGCGGAATCGAGTTTAATTTGGATATCATTAAAGTCTGATGTAACTTTCCCTGTAGTAAGTGAGCTGTGTCTCCCTATGTTTTTTCTGCAGCCCAATGACATCAGAGTCAAGGCGGTCGCTGATTAGCTGAGAGTTGCTGCCCGCACGCTCGCTAAGATCTGACATATTTCTCTTAGTAAATGAACTGTGCTGGGCGCACAAGCACGTAATTGGTGTTGCCACTGGCACGTTGGCGGGCCCCACTTCATCCTTCATCCTGCGATATCTAGGTCACTCTCACTAGTTTACACATACAATGTCATTTGTTAAAATAATTTATAATATGGACATGATCAGGACAATATTGCGGCACGACTCGACACCCCAGCAGGACATGGCAGTAGAATACTGCACCATGTTCGCTTGTGGCTGGGGAAAAATGGTCCACAATGCTGGCCATTCTTCATGTGGGATTTCCGAAGATCGTTGCTCACCAGAGTACAAACTGCCGAAAGCTTGGATTTGGTCTGCACATTGCTGCACTGTTCAAAAAGTTCATAAAAATCTTAATTGCCGTCGCAGCTTCCACGCTATATAAAGCTAGTGCCACTGGTGCAGCTTCGAATATCTCACATAATAATGAATCTGCTAAAAGTCGTAAAAACGTCTGTAATGGTGTGCGCAGGCGAGCATCATCTCCGCAGATTTCTATAGAAAAAACTTGTCGGATCATCAATCTTGGCGGGACATTTCAATCCACACCCTTGGTAAAATGCTTCTAGCAGGCGCAAAGCCTTAAGGAAAATTGGTACAAACTGCATAAAATAAAAATGAAAATATTGACTTCATAAATTTTATTGCTCATATTTATACGTTGTTTTTTATTCTTTTTTTATAGTACTCAGCGACTGTGTGGTTTGTACGTTCTCGAAACTTATAATGAATTTTTGACAAGTACACTACGCTTCTGCTGGCTACTACATATTGTTGTAACTCAGGCATAAGTTCTTTCCAAACTAAATTCTGACATTTCAGATGGAATCGTATCCATTTGAAGTGAAGGTCTAAGAATAACGCAGTCGTTACATATCCTTGTAGTAAATAGGTAACGAGGAAACAGGACTGCAAGTTGCTTTGAATTGCTCGAACCCGACGAAAAAGATTGGCCGGGAACCATCCTGGTGAATTCGGTCCCCAGGGAACTGTCTTTGCCGAGTCTGGTTGAGCATTTGTTGGCGAAATGCCACCCTATGCAATTTTTGTTTCTCGTCTACATTGAGTTTAAAGGCGTGCGCAGACGAACGACATTGTCGCTAATTTCGGTGGGAGAAAATTGTCTACTCGTCAAGCTTTGGCACACGCAACGGGAGACAGGTTTTTGCAGCTGCAATGCCTTGAGCCCAATGCAGACGAGAAACAAAAATTGTCGCAAGTGGCATTTCCCACAAATGCTCCACCAGACTCGGCGAAGAAGTTGCCTGAAGAGCGAGTTCGGCAGGAGGCGTCTGAGCGAATTTTTTCGTAGTTTTGGGGCAATTCAAAGCAACTTACAGTCCAGTTTTCCCTATTATTTGTTGACTATTATGGTATGTAACGCCTCCGTTTTTCCTAAAACTTTACGTTAAATGGTGGCGATTGTAACTGCAACGTCAAAAGTATAAAATGCATTTATCTCCAGGTTACAACGATGATAGCCGCAGAAAACTTACATCTCAAAATTTTGTTTAGAATATAAGAGATAGCACAAAACTTTCAGTTGTTGAGTACTATGCACGTTGACTAAAAAATCGGCGTGTAAACACGCAATAACATTTATTAAACCAATGTTTACAATTTCTTTTCCATGCAACTTCTAAAAACTTTACCCTGGAACATGGTTTCTCCCGCTACGTGTGCATGAAAATGTCGTGCCAAACTTGACGAACCGACAATTTTGTCTGGTCGATATCAGCGATGATGTCGCTCGTCAAGTTTGGCATGACATTTCAATGCACACGTATGAAGCGGAGGAAACATTTTTGCAGTGGCAGTGTCCTAGGGTACAGTTTTTAGGAGTTGCATGGAAAAGAAATTATAAACATTTGTTTAATAAATTTTATTGTTTGTTTACACACCAGTTTTTTAGTCAATGTGCATAGTACTCAGCAATTGAATGTTTTGTGCTATTTCTTAGATTGTTAGCAAAATTTTGAGAGGTAAATTTTCTGCGGTTAAGGGGATCAACCCAGCGAAACCCAGCGATTTTGTCAAAATTCTCCATTTTTTCTTTATTGCTGAAAAATGTCCTTGGGTAGTGGGAAAGTTTGTCCTGAAATTTGATGGGACTAGGATCACTGGAACAACCCCTCCCCCTCTCTCTTCCCCAAGATGGGTCCAAAGGGGCGGGGAGTAGGGTGTTAAAATTATGAATTATGGACCGATTGCATTGTCCCTGTATACTACAATACCAAATCGGCAGATTCTAACTCAGTCTGTTTTCTATTAGCAGGGCGTTTAAGTGAATAAACTGACGAATTTCTATGAATTTCTAGGAGTGAAAATTATTAGTATAGATTCGATTATTTCAGTTTGAGGGATCGAAACAAAGTCACTTTTACTGTAACGTGGTGACAAGTCTGCTAGATGCGCAGTGAGCAGCACTGGGCCAGTTCTAAATTGCAAGTCATCAGATGGATACTAGCGGTATCTTAGCAGGCCTGCTAACTTAGCTGTTCTCCGTCGCACCATTTGTTTACTTTCTTTACTCCAAAAGTGAACACGAACCATATGAATGTTGCGTGGTCACATCAAAACCACGAGTGACATCACAGCCAATAACGCAGATTCTTGACCAATAGAAGATAGACTCCTCTGATTGGTCATTATGTCTGAAGGTCAGTTCACACGTTAGTCCTTTAGCCAATATTCATGCTTCAAAGTTCCATCGTCTCCTTTCAAACACAGCTGTGTATGCATTAAAAGATTTGCTTTAACGTTAGATAGCGGTTAATTACGTCAGTTTGCAATAGTAGAGCTTAGGACATGTCTTCGAAATGGAATGAACTAGAACAAG
This sequence comes from Parhyale hawaiensis, assembly GCA_001587735.2. Taxonomy (NCBI): domain Eukaryota; kingdom Metazoa; phylum Arthropoda; class Malacostraca; order Amphipoda; family Hyalidae; genus Parhyale; species Parhyale hawaiensis. Next base: position 39,315,069 of record LQNS02278091.1, on the reverse strand, counting down.
TTGAGCTCTGCGATTTTGTTCAATTGAAAAGGACTAATGGAATTCAAAAACTTGCTAGATTCTCATTTAAGAAAATACTGGACAGACCAGCGGTCAGCGGTTACGTGGACTGTAAAGATAATTCACAGCTGTCTCTATCAACGAAAGAAGCCCAGCATCACGACACCTCACGAGTGAAGTGGTGCGAAGAACGGCACCTGGACTTCGTCTGAGGACGCACAGGTTGTACCGCAACACAATCAGACGAGGAGCTGAGGCAACTCATTCAGCTGGCTATCGTGTGCACCCTCCTTTGGAATCGCTGTGCTTCACTACCCTACTCACACTCAATCCCCCCCCCCCATCGGCACCTGCCCAACATAATGGAACTAGGACAAGGTCAGCAGATGGGCTACAGCTCGGCACCGTGCCAAGTGGGGGTAGAGGGAAGCTTAAGAGGGTAGGGGGCGGTAGGGGGAAATCCGCTCCAGGTCCAGGTAATCCAAAGCCATCGACGATCCTCAGGGGCCGCGCTCTACAGTATTTGGTTTTAGATACATGCAGCTGCGCAGTGTTGACACTTTCCGTGCAGGTCTTTGCGCAAATATTGCGAATACCTAAAGTTCGGTGAGAGCAACTGCTTAATTTCTAGTAATTGACTCTTTATTTCCAATAACTGGCGCTCGATGGAAAGAAACTGTTGTTTAATGCAGAGTAGTTAACTGACTTTACATATACTGAAAATGACGTTTAATTTAAAGTATATTGCTGATAGTTGATTTACAGTAATTGACGCTTAACTGAAAGTAAATGTCGTTCAATGCGCCGTAATTGATATTGAACTTGAGATTCACATTTAGTTTCCTGGAATTTAAAGATATGAAATACACAGTTAGAAGGACCTACGTCTACAGATCAAACGAATCCATTCTTAGTGTCAAATGGATCCTCTGTACAATAAGGGTGGCTAGCAATCACTACAGAGTTTTTACAGTATAAAAAATAACAGAAAAGCGAAACGTGAAGGAAAAACGTCAGTGCCCCAATGTGCACGGTGTTGCATGAGGACGTAGGCGACCGTATGCTGTTATGCTGTACAGGTCAAGACTCGGATCAAATAAATGGTGGTGGAACTTGTTTACTCGGGTTCTAAGCATTATAGTTGTAGGAGATGAATATATGATCACGACAATTATGGAAATAAGTTGTCCCATTTCAAGTTGAGGAAAACTGTTCCCGAGTCACTTGTGAAATTGTACGATGACATCTTAAGGTGAAATTGTACGATTTCATCTTAAAACTATTTGTTTCGATAACTATATGAAGTAAACACAAGTGGTTAGGTGTAAAGAAAACTGTGTCCATGGTTCATTACAATCATTTTTCATTTTGATCCAAATTATCGAAGATTCCCATTTTATACGCACGGGAAATGTTAAAGGTATCATATGAGAATTACCCAATTGTCGAACTCTATTTCCGAACAAACAGCTATTATTTGATAAAATTATTACACAAACCTATCAAACAATATCTGTTTGTTCGGAAAAAGAGTTAGTTCGGCTATTGGGTAACTTCCCTAGTTGAAATAGATAATGTGCAAGACACCCACGGCCATACACCCGCAGAGACACAGGGCACAGTCCGCCACAGCGCAGGACCGACCGCTGCTGACAGTGGATTAGTTTACAACTTTTATTCCGGGGTCTAAAATAGAACTCAAGAAAGTGACCATTGCACGGAAAATACGATCTAGAAGTAGGAAATACAGTATACTCAGACATTTTGGTCTTCACGATTGTACAGGCCAATTGTGATAGCTTACTAACTTTATCACAATCAAGTTATGTCAGTTCAGGTGATCCCCGCTATAGCGAGCAATGAGGATTTTAAGAACACTTAGACGAACAACATTATTTAAGAGGAGGGTGGCGAATGGTGCGGAAAGTTGCTCCGAATATTATGTGTTTTGATTACGTTATTGAAATGAAATATCAAAATGGAACTGCGTACAAGTGTACTACATAAATTGAAATTGGCATATTTTAATTCAATGAAATTCGCATTTGCAGAGGATTTAGGCGAAAGACGTTTATAGTTATTTTTCAATTAATAAATAATCATTAAAAATTCCCTTGAATATACGTATCGTCATTGGTAATACATTCTTATGGTCATTATATATAATTTGCATCATAAAATCTTTTATTTGAACGACAGTGCAAAATAATGCTACATATTGATTCCGATTACAATCCAACATACATGAAAAAGAAGATCTTATCAGCTGCTAGAGTTACATCGCATGGATTAACACCATGGTTAAAGCGGTGTTAATCCCAAAAGTTTCTTTGACTGTTACCCTATATGCCGCATTTGGCTATTAAGTCCCTTTTTCTTACTGTGCTGAGCTAAAGCTTCAATATGCGTACACTAGCGAACAAGGTTCTTCTTTATGGCCGGTATCACCTGCAGGAGACCATGTGTTTTTCGCTAAACTCAGTTGAGCTGAATCCAAAAATAAAATATTTTTAGGTAAGAGCGTGACGCCGATATCAAAGTAAAACTGCTTTTGTACTATTCACTTGTGTATATGCACAATCAGTTGAGTTTACACCAAAACCAAAATTTATGTCAACAATCAGTTGCCTCTTTCCAAAACCAAAGTACCTTTACAAAGCAATACAATATTCGACATATGCCTATTCATTTAACAAAAATATTTCTCGCTCCTTATGAAATGTTTAACTTGCCTGTGATTAGAAAATTAACATTTTGTTATTGGCGCGTGATACCGTCCCCGCGATGACTGAGCGAGTTCTGAAAAATAACTCAAAATTACTGATGCTACGAGCAATTAAACGAAGCAAAAATTCAGTCGATCGTTCAGTAAAAATGACATTTTTTTCTGTACTGCACAGCATTTTTACGTCATTAATTCTCATCAGCTTCCGGATACCCGAAGAAAAAGAGCTTGTTGACTGCAAATGTTACCTTGACCATTCCACGTGCCGTTCTTTTTGTACTTCGTTGGAAGGAACAGGCACTAATTGGTTGGAGTCAAATCCACGCTGCAAGACGAAGGCAAACGACAAATACAGACAAGCTCCTGCATATGGTAAGTGGGTTGCACGGATGTAGAGTTTTCAGCGTGTCTGTGTATCTGTCTTTTTTCACCCACTGCGGTCAAAGCGTGGGTTTTCCTCCAAGATCATGGGTTTTTTAAAAATCCCATTGGCAGCCCTGGTAATAGTATGGTGGTAACGGCTCAATGACGGCATGGCCGCTGTCCAGTGAGAAGATGCAGGTGTTGCTGCTGCAATTATCCTCCTGGACTATGTTGGAAGGGTACGCGAGGGCAGTTAAGCAGTTGAATATATTGCTAGCGGGACCCGTGAAACTTCCACGATTAGATAATGTTCTCACGTTTCAAAATGGAGCAATCCTAACCTACGCTTCACTTCACTTCACTTTATTGCTCTCAAAATTCAGGCAAAATTTACAATATACAGCATCGATAAAACACATCATACAATAGAAAGGTTAAGAATAATCGAGAACAACCCATTAACAGCTTCTAAAGCTTATAGGGTACAAGTCATATCAGTCAACGTAACGTCCTACACAGAAATCGGTAAATGTACGCTTAAAATTGTAGTTCGACATAGGTTGAACGAGATCATTAGGCAATTGATTGTAAGCTTGAACACATTGAAAGATTGTAGAGCGTTTCTGCACCTCCAGCCTGATAGATGGAAGGTTAAATCTATCATTTCTCGTGTTATATTGATTATCTAAGAGTAGAGGACCAAAAGATTTGAGAAAAATACCAAGCTCTTCTGTCATGGCCTTGTGCAAAAATTCAAGAATGAAATACCTATGAACGTCTCTAAACTTAAGTAACTTGAGACTACTGTACATAGAATTGGTTGACATTAAGGGGATGTTATTATGATCTCTCTTTACATTTAGTATTATTCTAAGAGTTTCATTCATTGTGGTCGAGATTTTCTTAGCTGCATAGTCACTAACCCCACCCCAGATAACGATACCGTATATTAATTGCGAATAAAATAAAGAATAATATAAATCTAGCAATGCTCTTCTTGGCAGTAGTTTTACAACTGAATAGAAGGCGCCTTTTGCCTTGCTCAGTTTACTGCAGAGATGAGTTATATGACATGAAAATTTGAGTTCATGATCTAGTGTGACGCCCAAATATTTAAAAGAATGCACCCATTCAAGGGTAGTATTATTAAAAACAACTTCCGGTAACTGCAAGTTTTTGTAAGAGCTGAGTAAAATGAATTTGGTCTTTTTAACGTTTGCAGTAAGTTTATTCGCTGTTAGCCAAGTCGATATACTAAAAATCAAATTTTCAAGTTTTAGTATTGTACCATCGAAACTTCTGTCATTCACATAAAAAATTGCGTCGTCCGCAAATAAAATAACTTTTGCATCAGGCACGAGAACAATATCATTTATAAAAATATTGAAAAGTAGGGGTCCAAGCACAGACCCCTGCGGCACTCCAACTTCAATAGAATCTGTCCTGGACTGTACATTATCTATGGCAACAAATTGTTTGCGATGTGTCAAATAACTTCTCAATAGATCATTGACCGTACCCCTTTTTCCATAGTGATTTGGTTTCTTTAATAAAATTTCCCTATCAACAGTATCAAATGCTTTTTGCAAATCTAAAAATAAACACACAGTAAAAGTTTTCTCAGTAAAGGTAGGTAATATATTTTGTACAATGTTAAAAATAGCCTGAGTTGTGTTTTTTCCTGACCTAAAACCAAACTGAAATTCAGAAAGTACATTGTTTGTTTCACAAAAATGATACAGTCGTCTATGGATAATTTTCTCTAAGATTCCATTGAAAATCGGGAGTGTCGAAATCGGTCTAAAATTTGATACTAGATTAGAATTGCCAGCCTTATATCTGGGTATAACTCACTTTAGGTCGATTTGATGCAGTTCGTCAACCTAACCTACCCCATAAATAGCGCCTTTCCCTTAATCCTTGGATACTGCGACAAATCTCAAGTCTGCTGCACACGGGAGTCGAAGCATGGGAACTTTTCTCCCTGTGCTTCCCATTACGCTGCTGTGTATGCAGCTGCAACTTGTATTCAAAAACCGCTGAAACTCCGAGCCGCGGCAGCTATTCCGCTGCAGCGAGGGTCACTTGCTCAGTTTAGACTCTCCCTCTTTGAATTGCTGTTGAGTTTCAATTCGCAAGTGTACTTAATCGAAATCGATGTGTCTTAATAGATTCAGCCGTTATTATGCGAGCGGAAACATCTGCTCTCAGAACGTGAAGCGCTTCCGTGTTCCGACTCGTACGCAGCGGGCTTCACGTAGCCCTCGTAAGCCAAGTTGCTGCCCGTCCATCCTAAAGTCACCCTACACAACCTATATAGACACTATACACAGCATGCAGTGTTTCCCATTGGGGTGCACATGAACCTACGGACCCCCTGTTTGTTTATGCACGGACCCCTGACTGGTTTATGACGTTTGAAGCTTCTATAACAATATTTTATTGCTGTTATCGCACTGATGAAACTGAATAATAACTTATTTCAAGGTATAGGATGACAAAATATGTTTCATTGAACTATTACATCCTTACATCCCTATTACATTCTTTTATCTATTTTAAAAGTTTACTATTAGTCTCATGTTGATCATACAAGTGATGCAATATGATAGACATCGCTTCCGTTAATTTCGAGCTTTTTAATGTCAAATTTGTTAATGGAAGCAATGGGTGGAAATTTGCTGAAGCTCCCTTTCAATGCCCCTGTTTGCATCATAGAAAGCGTTGGGATTGTTTTTAATAACGATGATTGCAGAATAAATTTACGTTAATTCACTGTAAAATCATCTGAGGCAAGTCCAAATAGATACGTAAGAGTAATATAGGAACAATTACTGCCTGTGATTAACAGTGATGTCACGTATAGATATGTATATATATATATGCTTGGCGTCTTTTATTATGTTTTGAATCGAAATATTAGTTAAATGACATTACGCTTGACGCAGTATACATCTACAGAAATATACTGTATTCATTCAGTACATAATCTACGAAGCTAATGCAATTTTAATGTCATGTCAGGAGGTCCGCGAGTTTCAAGCAGTTTACTCGGGGTCCGTAGCAAACTTAAGTTAGGGAATCACTGTACTACGATTATCACCGGCGGATATCGGAGATGTGTTACCTGTAAAATTTTCACCCTTGTATACCATGGTTGAGACAGAGAGACAGCATAAAAACAAATATAGCAATCCAATCTCACCTTAGGAGGTACTTTTCTTATTGGTTTTGTTTTATACTAGTGGACCCGTGCGTGAAAAAATTCACGCGATAATCGATACATTTGCTCTCTTCTTTGACTTGCCGTTTCCACATTTTCCCGCTCACGCTTATTAGCAACTCTTATTTCATTCTGTAACCCTCTGCTTCAAGTCTTTCTTGTCACTGTGCCCCATAGGTGCTTCACCTCTCCATTGATAGCACGTCTTCGATCTTGAAACTGTAGTAGTCTCCTTCTTCTTTTACGTTCCCTATCCTCTTTCTTAAATGAACGAACGTCTTCCGAAGTAAAATCCTAAGTAAAACACGGAAATAAACTTGAATGCTCCTCCAGTCAGCTTACCTATGAGCAATGTTAATGCGCCGTATCCATAATACCGTCTTCCACACTTAACTCTGCTTAACTGAATTGCTGAAATTTCTGCCTCTGAAGCGAAATATGCACTCTCAGAGAAAGACGGTAAGCTAGATGAAATACAGTACGTTACCTTTGATTATGCAAATACAACTTTTTTACTTATTTTTCAAGATAAATGTCAAACATTTAATATATTACAGTAAGTTAGTGCAGAGGTATGTAGTAACTATAAAAACAATTATAGAGAAATAAAACGGAACCATTTCCCACGTTTTGGCAACATTTGCTTATCGCACGGGGTTCTGCTGTTACCCCAGATTATGCAACATCACTCTCTAGTCAACATGGGCAAGAAATGCGGTATAAAAAGTAAAGAAAAGATCAAAGTGACCTCGTTATTGGCATCTGGTAAGACAGCACTCGAAGTTTCCAAGGTATTACAGCGTGATCGCCGAACAATTAAGGCTTATGCAATTGAAGGTAAAGTCAACAGGAATACTCCGGATAGAGCCTCTACGAGGAAGTTGACTGCTCGGGATATGCGTCGTTTGAAGGTTTCTATCGCTAGAAAACAACTTTCTACAAGTAAGGCGATATTTGAAGACGCTGGAGCCCAAATACAAAGCAGAACGACAAGATGTGATGTTCTGCAGAAGCTAGGGAAAGTGAAGAAGGCAATTAAGCGACCACTTCCAACAAAAACTCATAAAGAAAATAGGGTCAAATGGGCGGAAGAGAACATGAAAACTGATTTTTCCAATGTCATATTTACTGACGAATGCAGAGCCACTCTTGATGGTCCAGATGGATGGGCGTCTGGATGGCTCCTCCATGACCGACCTCAACAGACACGGCTTAAGCGTCAACAATATGGTGGAGATATAATGTTTTGGGCCGGGATAGAAGATGACACCCTTATTGGTCTTTTTGAAGTGGCAGAAGGAGTTAAACTGAATGCAGAAAGGTACTGCCAATTTATTGAAGCCAACTTGATTCCATGGCTTGATGAGCAAACTATCGCACGCAGATCCAAATTGGTATTTTGGCACGATCACGCTCCCTCACACCGAGCACGGTACGCTGCTAACTGGCTTTCGGATGGAGGATTCAAATCAAAAAGGATTATGACCTGGCCAGCGAATAGCCCCGATTTAAATCCCATTGAGAACCTCTGGGCAATGATCAAAAGGAAGGTCTATGAATGTGGTCGGCAGTTTTCGAGCAAAGTAAGCCTGTGTAATGCAGTAAAAACAGCTGCAGATTCTTTTCCACCATCTGAAATATCAAACCTGACAAAGTCTGTTGATAATCGCCTTACAAAAATCATGAAAAATGGAGGTTGCCATGTTCAAAATTAACTTGTTATGTTTACCACTACTGAACACTTATTTCAGTGTTTGTTGAAATGTTTTGGTTATAATGTCTTGGTTTTGGACGTTTAATGAAAATAGTCCTGTTCACTTGTATTTATTTCCTCTTTATGACGTTTTTATTAGCTTTTTGCATAATCTGAGGTAACAGTAAAAGACTCGTAAATAAGCAAATTGCATAATAAACTTAACCAATGGCTTAATATTTATTTCGCAAGTGCTGTTTATATTGGCAACATAGCCTAACATTTAGTTAATATTGATATTTCAAAGTTAGACACTCATCTTCAAAAATTAAGAAAAAAAAATTCTATTTGCATAATCAAAGGTAACGCACTGTAGTTGTCTACTGCCTAGTGCCCGTGAAATACTCGAAGAGAAAGCTACATCGTCAAGTAAGAAAGACATTAAGCTAGAAGATATAATTGTCTACTGCCCGTGAAAATCATCACCTCGTGAGTGCCCCGTTTATTTTATGCCGAATTTATACGTTGTGACCTGAGCGAAAAACATAAAAGATCGGACTCCAGAAGCTGCATACATATACTGTCCCGATTTCGATAAGTGTTTCAAAGCAAGATGTGCATCCAGATGAAGAGATAAGGATCCAAATTTCACCATCTCCTGCAAGCTGATCATCGATCTCTACGAAATCATAACTGAATTGCAAAATCTGCAACCTTACTTATATTTCGCCCATTTCCTTCAGAGCGGGCACGAAATAAATTAATAAATGCACCATGCGTCTTATTATATTAGGATTTACACGCCTTCGCTAACCTTTGTTTCTCATCGTCTGAAGATATCTAACATAATTTCCAATTTCACATTTTTAACATCTCCATTTTTAATCGTTGTGTTTGATTACCTCAATTCCGTAGCGGAACCCATGGCTGCTATGTACTTCATGTGTGATAGCTTTCCCAAAAGATACAACAGATTCAGCCTATTTTTTTTTTTTCTTTTTTTAATAACTGATTAAGCCGCTGAAAGCACTTTTTCTGTCAGTTTACGTGCATTTCCTCTAAACATCGCACTTTCACTTGAAAAAATACAGATTAAAAGGAAGCAGTTCAGTACAGCTCGGTTTGCGCCGTATCATGGCTACGAATTTTACCATTTTTGGTTCGATATGCGACCCCAGCAACGTGAATATTACAAGATATAAAAACCGATATCACGGTATTTATGTATGCATGTATGATACGTGTAAAATGGACTTCATGTCTTTGCTTCGAAACTGTTTGAAAATTTTTTAAAAGCGAGCGCAAAAAGACAGCTATGGTTGAACTTCCTTCGAGCGAAAATAAGAGCTCCTTGCAAGTTGAAGCTTCCAATGATACTGAAAAAGCGTAACGTGCAGACACATGGACGGACGTACACGCGGACGGACAGAGCCTCGAGCAGAATTATAATATAGATTTCGTAGGCCGCAGCCAGTCCTTGAAGACGGGGTGCGGACTAGGAGGTTCAGACGTACGTCGGTTCCAGTTCAATGAGTTTAGGCCTTGTAACATTTTTTGGCAAATAAGGCACATTGGGAGACAAATACACTGCCTGGGACTGGCCAATAAAGATGAAGATGCATAATTTAAAATTATTTATTAGTCAATAAATCAACTACTAAACTGATTCACAACCTTCATTCTGCATAGCAAGGATCTTCTGTAGCTCCACTTTTGGCCATAATTCCAGTAACCTTTCTCTCAAAGTCTCTAATGTTTAATGCAACGGCGTAGAGGCCAGTAGGTTCCTAACAAGCTATTCCCATACATGCCATAACTTCTCAATGGGTTTAAATCTAGAGATTGTGGGGGAGGCAGTTCACGTGGTTTAATGATAACCCCCAATATCTAAAAACCAATCTAGAACAGTTTTGGCCTAATGATTGCAAGAAGTTTTGTCCCGAAACCTGTCGTTTCCAGAAGGAAAATAATAGTCCATAGATAGATGAAGGTGGCTACCATGCATGAACAAGCAAATAGTCATGCAACTTCATTTGTCACTGCAAAGAATCACAGATGCAACTCCATCCCAGCAATAACAACCTGAAGTATTGCATTATCTCCAGAAGTCTGAACGGTGTATCAAACCTATCATTATTTTGAAGTTGAAAACTGCAGTCAGGACAAGAATGGCCGGCTTCTTCTTTGAGCTCATGCTGCGACACATCTGCATTAAGAGAAAGCAGAAGTCGAGCTCTGTGCCAGTCTGTGGATATTGCATTTTTCAACAACTTGCTGAATAACAATGAAAATTCTCATTAAAAAAAAAAATCAGTGAAAAATGCGCCGAATCTAACATATTCGTGAGATCCATCATGTACACTGTTAAAAATACCAGTGTTTCCACGGACAAAATTCGAAGATTTTACTGTAATTTTTTCCGTTACTCTCTTGTCTCTGTCGTATTGACAGAAGAATTCCCTAAATAGTTAATCTACTGACNTTGCACTAAAAGTACGGAGGGTGAAAACGGTCCGGTGTTTCAACTGAATACAAAAAAGTGTCTGGAGATTTTGCTGCCAGACATTTCTGTTTATACAACAGATTTTTTTTTTACAGTGTAGTAGCTTTCTTTATGCAGAGCTGAACAAGGCCATTGCAGGTGTGAAAGATTGCTTCAGCTGAGTCACGGGTCAACTGCTCTTGTCTTTTTCCTTGTTTGCCAGCAGTCTGTTTTGCCCTTTGTCCAAACTTGAGGAATTGAGGACTTGAGCCATTTGATCGGGTGAGGTATATTTGGCGTGTTGGAGCTCTTCATGAGTTTGCCTTGGAACTGGTACGATACTGTGCAGGCCAGTAGGCCCTATTCTCGTTCGTTTTTTTTCTATCATATGTCGAAGTTGGAATACTATTGATGGCTGTGCATTTGCTGGTACGATCATTGGCAGCTTTAAGCAATCTATAAACAGATGCATTCTGTCGTCGCTCATCTTCTCTTTCTTTTGTTCTCTTTCACTTGCTGGACTGGGGCGTGGGGACTTGTCAACCATATGGAGTTTCCTACGTTCTCACGTCGCCAGTCTAGTGTATCTTAATAATGATTATTATCTGCAGGCTATCATCCTCAAGATTACTAACTACTGCTTGCAGCTCATCTCTATGTCTGACATCATTACCGTTTGACTTGACATTTAATATCTTCCACCAACACGACACTTAGGCCTAGTAGATAAACAAGGCTGTGTCTGCAACACCTTGGAACTCCTGCACCCCAGGAGGGTTCAGCAAGGCTTGATGAGAACAGAGAAGTTAACACCATCCCTCTTCAAAAATTTCTCAAGTTGATCCAGTTCCAAATATCTGTGAGAACTTAAAGTTCGTATGGTAGGGCGAGCAGGCAGAGGAACTCTGGGAATTCGGCTAATTGACACAGTTGGCCACACAGGAGGATTTTTTGACAGCAGCAGTTTTCCGTTGATATTCACAGTTTTAAAATCAGATAACCAGTGGAGCTCACACACAACAGAATCTTTCGTTGCTTGTAGGTCTGCATTTTGAATAGCAGTAATCGACCTTTGTTTTTCATTTTTATCTTTTGGAAACTGAAACATAGATATTTTCTTTTCTGTTTCTACACACATTTTAAGATTTGTAAATTAGTTTTGCACCCAAATACACAACACTGCTTTCCCATTTAATTGTCAGAGCTGCGCCAGAAGAAATGATATTGAAAAACTGCCTGGCCTCGAAGAAACCTAAGTGGACGCTAAAAGGCAAAGTGAGATAATTAATGTAGGGAATAAAATAATTTTTTATGAATCAGCCTAAAAAAAAAAGAGACTTTATCGTCAACTACTATTATGCAAAATATTTCAAAGGTTGTGCTCACACGTCACTCATGTCAACGCGTTCACTCCAACTGATGGACGCGTGACGCATTGATTTGATAGCAGCAGCTGCAGTAAACGCGTGAGACAAAAGGACGAACCGTGTTCGTTTTATGTACACGCTGTTCACGCTCGGTGAACAGACTATAAATGCAGAATTTATCCTCTATAGCGTTCTCAAATCATGAACAAGTCCACAAAAACATATTTTTTTTACCTTCACTTTATTGATCAGATTCACTGTTTTTCTGTTTAACACAAGAAAACTAGATAAGCTGAAAATGTTGTAAGAATATGGACACCATCTTCATTTTCTGAATGCCGAGCCGATTGTTCTGATTTTTGTTCTATCGGTTAGTCAGGCTATAAACTCTTTAAAATTAGGCTGTTCCTCTCAAAATCAGGCTATATGATTATGGGATATGAATATAATTTCAAACACCCATAATACATCGAGAAATAAGGAATTACAGTAAGCACACTACCGGACATGGAAACAACACCTCACACAACAAAAGTCAGGAGGCAACTGCGGGGCCGGCCCGAGCGTCGTGCCGACTCGTGCGAGCAGTGAGTGACTGCGGGCAAAAGGTCGGCCCCCAGTCAGAAGCCATACTTGCACGTTGAGATGGCCTGTGTTAAGTACGCTGTGGTACCGATTTAAACAGCAGTGTGCCATGCTAAACGTGGCCTACAAAAAGCATATGAAAAGACAAGAAAGTCCCAAGGCTAGCCCGTTAACATTTGAATATTCAACTACTTACGACATGCAGAAAAAGAAATTGGCGCAAGGCAAGCTCAAAGATAAAGCGCATTCTTATTTCAACGGTATATAAGAGCATGCAGAAGAACATATGGGACAAGGGAATTCCAGAGGTGGAGCTCATTAATCTTGCTACAGTAAGGACATAAGTATGAACAAAAAGGACAAGGGAAGTCCAAAATCCAACAATAAGCGCCTTCATATTGTAGCAGTTAACGATACATTGGCCATACGGAGGAACTAAGGGAAGTCCAGAGGCAGGGCGCGTGGGTGGCTGGAGCAGAGATGAGGGAACAGCCCTCACATCCTGTAACCCGAGGCTCGAGAGGTCCTCTGGCGGCCCTACAGTCTGGTCTCATATGGAACATAATGTACCGTCTTAACAATAACCACTGAAATGCCAACGTTTATACCATTGAAAAGAAAAATTTGGAGAACACGTCCCAAGACAGCATTGTTGACACATGTTGAGTCCTTACATGATATATTCACTGATAGATTTTATATGTTTACAAGCTTATTTTGCATTAACTATCATTTACCTGCACTTTCCTTAAGAGAAGAAATAAAACTCGAATAGGAAGTTGTAAGAAAATACTTTGGAGATGTTTACTACTGAAAGAAAAAACTTTTAGCTGGAATGTGGCAGAAGTGAATAAACCTATGGTTTGAATTCATTGTACATCTGATACTTTTTTATCATCGTGAACAAATAAGCAATTTCAAACTGGAGAGTTTCAACATAACTGCTCCAAAATATTCATCATTTTCCTAGAGATAAGCTGAAAAAATTAATAATATAGTTGGTATCATTTTCGATAAAATGAGAATCCAGGAAAACAGTGACAAGATCGGCAGGGTTCAAGAACAAAAACTCTACGGAGTTTGCGCCTGAAGTATAACTATCTAAAAAGAGGGCCGAAGAAGGATAGTTAATTTGTGCCAAGGCCAGCCTGGATTCTATCAGCTCAGTCTTATCAAAAGTCCTTATTATTCCTAAGTTTTGAACTAAGCTGAAAAGGACCCGCTACTTAAAAGGCCAATTGATCAACCCAAGTAACAATGCAGATAATAACTAGAGCACTCTGGAAGCGCATACCTCCGCCAAGCGAGGCAACGGTAGCAAATAATTCAAATTGGCTCTGAAACCATAATTTTCTTTGTATTAACTCCAAAATCGAATCATTTGTGTCTTTTGATAGTAATAACAGCTTGTGCAATTATCATGAAGATCCGTTCATAACTTTTTGAGTTACACTGCTAACAAACGTTATGACAAACATGAGTCAAACATACAAACGAACAAACCGATCTGCACCAAAATTCAATCATTTATGTCTTTTAACAATACTAACAATTCCTTTAAATTTTATAAGGATCCATTCATTATTTTTGAGTTGTTGTGCTAACAAGCAAAAAATTAAAAACAGTGACAAACAAACGAATAAAGAACGGATCATTACCAAAATTTGGTCATTTACTCTTTGTTATATAGTTAACAACTCATGTTAATTTCATAAAAGCCATCCATAACTTTTTGAGTTATGGCAGTGAGAAAACTGAGGCAGACAAACAAAGAAATAAACGGATGGACATATCTTCACCAAAACTTAATCATCTGTTCCTCCTAACATACCTAACAATCCCTGTAAGTTTCATCCAAATCGGTTCAAAACTTTTTGAGTTATCTTGGTGACAGAGAGACAGACAAATAGACAAATAGACAGACAAACGTGACGAAAACATAACCTCCTTGGCGGAGGTAATTACCTTTAGCTTACAGCATATCGTCGACTATAAGCCTTTTGTAACTTGTCACACAGAACTACTGTGTTCCGACGAGGTACCCCAACTGTATTGGACACCTGAGCGTCACCTTCTACCGCAATCATCAAAGCTTACCCGCTGTCCAGGCAGCCGTTGACGATTGCAGGTACCAATTAAAACGCTCAGACATACAAAGCCAGTGGCTGTATCGTTATTACCTCCCTATATGAGATATGTATAAATATATATGTACGTAAGTAGAGAGTTGTTAGAATTTTTAAAAATTTTCCTCAGTTGAGTTAGCTAAAGTCCGATTTCATAAAAAGGCATAAACTTTTTCCAATTGCAAATTGAACATAAAAAAATCAAACTGCACCAGACATTCTGTGGGGAAATTTCTTTCCTCTTCGTTTACGACTTCTGTCAGTGAGCATTGTAACCAGTTGGCGGGGCAGAGTGTTCTCCAATTCCGTTGTCCCAGATTACCAAAAATGAATTGCCGTAATGTTATGAAATTTTAATAAATTTCACGCTCATGATAGCGGAATATTTTGTCTCTATTTCTACGATTCAGCGTTCAAAAATTTTTGACTTGAAATAATTTTTTCCCCGCTCTTTTTGAATATTATTATTAAAATACACCAGACTAGTGACGTGAGAACGAAGGAAACTCCATAAGGTTATCAACCCCCACACAACCATTCTAGGTAGAAAAAAAAAGACATCATGCCGGCTCCAGGACAAACATATGAAGAGCACAAGTACGCCGAGTATGCTGCGCCCGAGCAAATGGCTTCGGAAGAAAAACCACCAATGGATGACTACGACAATTGTATATTTTATAGAGAAAGCCAACCCCACCAGCTCTACGACGATGGGCCAGGTCACAAGGCACAACACCATCCAGCATAAACGCACATCGACGAACGCCTCTAGCAAGCAAACTCAGATGACTATCGGCAGCAGAACCCCAGACTAAGGAGTAGTATTCTAAAAGGGGAGGACATAGCAATTAAAGCAGTGACGTATCAACTCTATCGAACCAAGCACATTCCAAGTACGTCGCATAAGACCGATTTTCTGTGATGGTCGTGAGACAACTGAACGGATGTGGGCCTCAAACGTCAACTTAGGAGCAAAATGAACACCCAAGATTACCAGGTCATTAACCACAGGAAGTGACACACCATTCAGTATGAGTGCGGGGAAAGCAGATCTCACTGTACGTGACCTAGACACGAGCATAGTTTTATTTTTCCTGCATTTAGTCTCATCTCCCACCTAATACACCAGGAATCAATAACCTCCAAATCACGATGAATGGATCCTGAAACTTCCAACCTATTACTAGAATTTTTGCAAACAATCAGCAAAGTAACATCATCATCGTAATCAAGTAAATTATGAACAAGACCAAACAAGTTCGCTGTACATACAATGAACAGTGAGGGACCCAGAACACTACCCAGTGAGACACCAAATACTACATCCAAAGTGAATAGTTGGTGTGAACAGTCTTACCTATACTTGGCATCGGGGTAAATGTGTTTATAGATAAATAGTTATTTAATCATATTGTCAACGAAACAAATTTCAAATCAAATTGCCACTCAGATCAGAGTGTGAAAAAATGAAAAAATTGAGTTAAACATATAAAATTGCACAACTTAAGAGAGTGAATCCGCTCTAAAACAATCACTATTTCTTAGATAATATAAAAATAATCGAAATTATTGATTAGAAGTTCAATAATGTTTAATTTTGAAAGTTAAAGCCTTCTTCAAATAAAACTGCTTGGCACAAAGAAATCATGCTTTCTCCTTTACTGACTTTTTCCTTCTGCCTTGGGAAATTGTGAGAGCGACAGCAGAGTATAATCTCATAAGTATATTGAACAAAAATAATGCCTAGTTACGATATCCGGATATGCCAGAGAAATTAACTCCTCATTATTAAAAATACAGCAAATTAGACTATAGCTAAAGTGAAGAAATTGGAAAAAATTAATTTACTCGTAGCTAGAAGTATGAAAGAAGTAAGGGACAGAACGTTAGAAAATATAATTCGAAGAAGAATATTATTATGATGTGGGGGTGGACGATAATGACAAGAGAAACCTAAATATAAGGATCAGAGAAACAGCAGCAAGCATATGAACATAAACGTCAGGACGAAAACGACTGTTAGGGCGCAAATAATTGACAGTAACGAAGAAGTAAAGCAAAACTTGTGTGAAAATAATAATCAGCTGAGAAGGACAGCGTGAAATTATAAAAATATCAAAGAAAAAACACGTAACGTCCACAAATAAATATTTCGAAAAGGAAGAGAAGGAGGAGAAGGAAGACTGGGAGCAAGCAGGAAGTCAAACGAAAAGAGAGTCTCACAAAAGTCAGAGGCACAAAGTTGGACAAGTAGGAGCAAGTCACAAAGAGCAAGCTGGAGAAGTCATCAGCCAAAGTAAGGTCTGTTGGCACGGAAGTGCACGACAAATATTGAGCTCAGAGTGACGGCGCTATTGCACACGGCATGTCACAAAGAAAACGACGTGGAAGAGAAAACTAAGCAATGAACTTCGTCAAGTGCGGTCACTGGGATTGATATTGATTGAACGGTTTAGAAAGTTGTGGAGGCCACGGGACGATGAGACCATATTTCATGGGGCGTGAATGTTAAGATTTCATGTGTATATTTGGGTACATGAATGATGATTTGTCGTGTAGCATGTCAACCTTCAGAAACTAAACCAAAACTTGGATATTAATTAATATATTGAATGTTTTAACACCAAACAGATGAATACATGTTAGGTCTCACCGATAATTACAGTTTGATCGAATTAAGCTAACGCTTTAGCAGTAACTTGCTTGTAGCTTCAGTCCTGAGCGTTAGTACCGTTACATACTTTGGACCGAGCTTTAAGAGTTAAAATACCAAACCGATTACCTTTGCGTCTGAAATCATCTTGAGAGCAATCGGGTAGGAATTACCACCTGTAACTATCAAAAATGTTTAAACCAACGCTCATGACCAAAGTTCAAACGAGTTAAAGTTAATGAGATCACGTGAAGATCGTTCGATTATTATTATCTATTTTATAATTCTGCTTGAGGTTCCATCCGTCCGTCCATGTGGCTGCACGTTACGCTTTGCAGAATTAGACAGTGGAAAATGAACGCGCAAGAAACTAATTTTCACTGGATGGAAGTTCAACTATAGCTGTCTTTTTTTCGCTTCTTGAAAAAAATTTCAGACAATTTCGAAGCAAAGGCTTGAAGATCATTTTACCAGTATCATATCTAGCGCTTTCCATTTTTCACGCCATATTATGTTCAGTTTGCTAGTGGCGGATGACATTTTTAATAGGGCCAGATGTTTAGTTAAGATACGGTACGAGAGCACAGTGTGGGTAGTGTTGGAACATTTCGACTCTAAGGTATTTTTTTATGCGAATGTGTGTTGTTTCACAAACATCTTGAGAACAGAAGGTCACGCTGCTGTGACTGACACAATTGGCCGAATTTGTTGTACTTTGCTGTATAGCTATCGCCGAATTTGTTGTACTTTGTTCTATAGCTATCGCCGAATTTGTTGTACTTTGTTCTATAGCTATCGCACTAAACAAAGTAAAAAATCATGGGCAACTAATCAATATCCACCGGTCCTTAATAGTGCAAAAAAAATCAGATGCGCCGACAACAAAAATTGAAGCGTGTAAGATTGTGAAGGGCTATATTATCTGTAAAATGTGGGAAACAGAGCTTAAAAAACGTGAATTTGCATAGAAGAACAACACAAGATGTATTTTCGTATCATTTCTGTGCCTTCATCAAGATGAAAATACGGATTCTTTGCTGACAGAATAAATACGAGATTCACACGTGAAATCAGAATACTCAGAGAGGTTAGACGAGGGGTAAGGTAGACGGACTGCGTAACGGTAGACAGGGTTAAGCGGTGGGCATTAGTTTAGACGGGGTGGGTTAAGTTAGAAGTGCTGCCTCAGGTCAAACTAAGGTAAGTGAAAACAGCAATTAACCGTGAAATTTTCATGTATCCCGCTAATTATTATTATCAAAAGTACACGCTCGGGCATCAGGACGGAATTATACGGCCCAAATGAAACACTGAACAGCCCCAGGCCGCTGGGAGCGCTGATCAGAAAAATCAATCAGAAACCCATTCACAGCTGACTTGAACGCCAACAAATATGCTCTGCTGAACACGGAATCCAGCAATGTATTCCATGGCAACACAGCTGTGAACAGGAAATACCGACTGAGCTGACGAGTATGTCACTTAACAGCCCCTAATGTAAAAGGATGTGTACTAGGCGCAGTTCGTGTGCTTCTCCGAAAGACCTATTGTTATCAACTTTGTGAAATGTTTCAATACAATGGAGCTGTCTTTGTCTTTGATGTCGTTTATTAAACATGGATCTGCGACAATTTCTGCTACCAGACGCAGGATAGTGATGAATAGCTAGAAGTAGATGAAAATTAAAACACACACACGCATAAACACGAAGAGAGATGCTCGGAAGACCTCCTTGGCGAATTACTATGTAACCCTATCAGTACAAGGCTGCATCATCACGCTAAATACAAAAAACAAAGGCTTTTTCTCCTATAGGAGTGGAACAGGACAAAGAACCCTTGCAGGAAAGTAATACAGCTTGGTACAAAAAGCGGTAAATACATTTCCCTCCCTTGAATTACATTATTCAGGCGAACTTAGCAGCAAGCTTAGCAGTGCAAACATATCCCGTGTCGGAGTCTCCAGTCGCCCTGGAAACTCTAAGTTCACTCGGTAATGATTTCCTCCTTTAATAGCGGCATTAAATATGCAGCAGACTAAAGGAAGATAATTACAGCGTACTGAAACTCCAACAGTAATGGTAACCAGGAAGCAATGGGAGGATTCACGGCAATGCAGGAAGAGCATGCCTGATGAGGCTATTGAATAAGTAAACTGGAGAAAGTATATAATGAAAGCTCTAAACGCAGTAATTGAGCTCTCAATAAAGTCCCAGCAGTTTCTTTTTCACGGAATACAAGGCTGATACAGAAATTTTAATGTTTTTTTCAATATTTGCCAGTTGCTTTGGCATTTTTGTAAAACTGTAGTTCTACCTTAAAATAGTTGCATGCAGTCACTCGCAAGTATATGATATCTGATAAATATATCTTGATGTAACGCTACGTTAAGAGGTTAGTATTATTGATTTAATAACTATATAATTTTTCAATATTCCGTAATCAATACGTATACGAGTTGCACTATTTCCGTCGGGGTTTATTCAGTTGTTAATGTTGTTTCATCTAATACTAAGAATAACCTTCGTGTGTTTATAAATAAATATATATATA
>LQNS02278091.1:39267687-39286579 GCA_001587735.2 Parhyale hawaiensis | reverse complement strand
CCATCGAATTTCTTCCCTATCTAAAAGTGAAGATGTGTCAAACAAGATCACAAGACACAAGCAAGACACAAGCAAGACACAAGCAAGACACAAGCAAGACACAAGCAAGACCGGTTCACAGACTTTTAGTATAATATAGATACATGTGCCTTTTATTGCACAGTGCTAATAAATATGCTCATGACTGTAGCTGCCTGGGCTAGTGTAGGGATCCCTCCTCATGTGCGAGATTAAGGCAAACCCGGGAAAGATTGAGGGAGGGTGCTGCCAGCGCCGTAGTGGGTCTGCAAAGGTTTTAACTGAAGGACCTTGAAAAGATCTGGGAGGGGGAGGGTATAGTCTACGCCGTATTCAGTCCGTTAAGGCTAACCATTACCTGTTCCTACCTAGTCGTGTGGCCAGACTGCGAGAGCGGCCCTCCCGACAAGTTACCCTTTAGACGTAAGTCGTTCTTAGGAAATTACAGTGCGTTTACCTTGATTATGCATAGTATTTTACTCGGGGAATAACGCCAAATTTTTGCATATTTATATCTGAATTTGGTATAAATGAAATTGGCTAATATTTTAACGATATTTGAAAAACTGACAATCTCCAACCGTTCTACTTGATTATGCAGGGATAAAATTTAACAAAAAAATGGGAAGAAAATCCGTTTTAACCGATCCTGAACACGTGAAAATCACTTCGATGTTTGGTGAGCACATGTCTACACTTGAAACATTGAAGAAAATGCAGAGAGATCTTCGTACACTAAAAGGATACATGGTAGGTTGTCAGACAAGTAGGAAAACACCCGAAAGATCTGATTTGAAGAGATTAAATGAGGCAGGGTATCCATAAAATTCAAAGGTAGATGATCAGAACACCTCATTCAACCAGCACACGAATTTTCAAAGCAGCAGGAGTACCTGAGATGGGAAAAACTTCGAAGTGCAAGATTATTAATACCCTTGGTAAGGTCAAGAGTCCCAAAAAAAATAACCTCCACTTAGCAAGGGTCGCAAGGCTTAGATAGTTGAATACTCAGAAAAGTATATGAATATAAATTTTGGGAATGTTACTTTCACTGATGAGTGTCGCGCCACCATGGATGAACCTGACGGATAATCGTCTGTTTGGATATTGAACGAGCACTCTCTGAGAACGAAGAGCCGCCGCCAGTAAAGTAGTGGAGGAGCGATGTTTTGTGCTGGGATAGTAGGAAATGAGATGATTGGCCCAAATAGAGTACGACGAAGAGTTAAACTAATTTCAAAAACTCACTGCAAGCTTCTTGAAGATTGTTTCTATCCCTGATTATACAGTCAACCTGTATTGAAAACATTAAGGTTTATGTACACTCAGGCGATTCCAGCTCCAGAACACCATACTGTAGTACTCTGGATAAAACTCACTAGATTGATTGCATTTTAAAGACGAGAACTTGACTCCATAAGTGTTTCTGACGCATGCGGGCATTTGCCGGATTCAATTCGTCTGTTCTTTTAGAAGCTTCAAGCGGACGCTCTTTCAAAACTTTTATTCTTTAGAAAGCTGCAAAAATTTGTAGATGCTTTGATACGTATTTCTGTGCAACCATAAAGCCTGTAGGATATTCTCAAGACGCAAATGGGATAGTGAAGAAGCAATGGAAAATAGCAAATTTATCAACGTACAAGTAAAGACCTTGTCAATGTGACATCACAAGCTTATTGCCCGCAGTGTACGACAGCTTGGACAATCGCGTGTGCTTACCTGTTCCGAATCATCATCTATGTCAGCTAATGATGACAGAAAGCGCACGAGTGTATAAGTTAGCAAGCGACAACTTGGTTCGGCCTGATATCGGATGAGCGCTTTACGTGTGTGTACCGGTTCACACGAGTCAAATGATGGTGTTCCTTCTACTCAGCGTCAGAATGTTTGGTTGTGTCAATATAAACGCAACTGTGGGCGGTGTGCCTACCAAAAGGTTTACTACAATGTTAACCGTCATGTCAGCTTGCTTAGCAAATGTCTCTGGTGATGTTTCTAAGAGCTCTTCCAATTCGGAATGAATTAGAACTCTGAAGACGGCGCAGTTTTTTGCTCTGCAGGACACGGCAAAGCATTCGGATTCAGAGTTGAGGGAATACGTTCATTTGGCGGTCGTGAGATCCACTTTCATGAAGTTCATCAAATATTCTAGCAAATACAGTTAACATACATTACAGTCATTGCTGTCAGTGAACGACTTGATCCCTATAACATTTGATCTTCTTTTAAGAAACGAAACTTCGATTGCAAAGTGTAAACATATGAAACTCAGCCATCTACAATATAATAAAGACCGATGTGTATTTATCTGTTTGTTTATCCATTTTCTGTCACGCTTTAACAAAACAGGCGGAAATTAGCCCAGTTTGGAGGCTCTGGTCGTCCTCTCAAGCTCCATTGAGAACCGATAGGTAGAAAATAGGCCGGGTTGCAGAAGATGGCAAACATATCTTAATTAGAGACAGTTGAACTTCAAAAATGAAGATATCGCAGGCTTAGTCTAATTCGTGAGAGTATTATATATTCTCCATACATCGAATCTATGGCAAAGTATCGGGCGGCCTCAAGACTAAATGCACTTCTTGCATTACCGAAGTTGAAATCTCAGCATTGAAAGTATCTGACGCTTCCATTGGCTCTCTCATGCATCTTGATTCGTAGTTTCTTCCCAGAGATGATTCGTTGCCTCAGCTATTCTTCTAACTTTGATGCAACTATCGACGAAACATCTTTCAATAACCAAAAGACAATCGGACAAATATGACACACTAGGTACTAGGGTATCTATGATGCCAAATTGAATCAATTCTTTTCAGTGTTGCTGAACTGACTGCTTAAGTAATGAACTATTTTAATGTGAGAAAATAAGAGTCTTGATGCTCAGTCATTAGGGTAATTAGGATGCCGTGTACCCTCATCTGGATGATCTTTAATGTTGGCAATTGTATGAAGGAAAGCTTGGTTAATGAAGAAGGATCAACACAAATTATTCGCTGTTATTTTATGACAGCGCAGGTACACTATTTAAGCTAATATATAGTCTGCATGCAAACACAATCTGAACTAAATTCCCGACTTAAGACGAAATAGAACTCAGCCCTTGCAGCATGAAACTTTCAAGCTGCAAAACAACCTTCGCTAAATACCAATTTTTTACTCAGCACAAGAACGCGCCCGTTACAGCAGAAGACTTTCAGGCAGCAAAACAACCTGCACTAAATGCCAATTTTAACTCAGCATAAGAACGCGCGGGGGCGTAACAGCAGAAGACTTTCAGGTAGCAAACAACCTTCACTAAACCCCAAATTTTTACTCAACACAAATTTCGTCCGTCACGACAGAAGACCTTCAGGCAGCAAAACAACCTGCACAAAGTCCCCAAATTTAGATGCATCAGAAGAAGTCAAACTTCAAAGAGTACATTTGGCTAAGAGGGAGCACTGAGGAATATCGACACACAGGGGGCCTGCGAGAAGCTGTCAACAAGCCCCGCTAATCTATAGCATCAAAGTTAGCGCGCAGCCAGTGATGGAATCGGCCGCCCGGGCGCTCATATTTACCCTGATGGTGGTGGCTACGGAGGCCTAAAACTTGGAAAATATTGGTTTTATTGAGAGCAAAAACGGGGAGCCAAGAAAAATTTATGAAGATGCGAGACAGGATACTAGGGCACTGAGGGCAGTCATATTTGTCGTGTCAGGAGGGGCTACAAAGGCTGAAAAGTTAGAAAGTACTGGTTCATTAGGAGGTTAAACGGGAAAGCAGGGGAAGTTATAAAAATGCAAGACAGGAATAGATCATAATTACCCTGATGGTGCTGGCGCCTAAGGAAGCCGAAAACTTCGAAGATATAATTTTATTGAGAGGTAAAACGGGGAGGCAGGGGAAATTTATGAAGGTGCAGGACAGGATTTGATCTTATTTATCCTGATGACGGCAGTTACGAAGGCGAAATCTTGGAACATATGGGTTTCATTGAGCGGTGAAACGAAGGCATGGGAGGTTCTTAAAGATGCAGGATAGGACGCCAAGACGATCATTTTTACCCTGAAGGTATCTACATGTATAGTATTTATAAAACATTTAATTAGTCGTCTAAGAATTATAACAGTGCAATAACAGGCTAAGTTTGATAGTACGCAACGCAAGTATGGAAATGCACGCACCTACTGGAAGCGTTTTCCAGACACGTTTAATGTACCGAAATACAGATGTGAAAAATTACTGTTACTGAAACTATATTATGGAATGTTAAATTGGACAAAATGCAAGTGCGAGAATATTCATTTGCTGGATGTATTATTCCAGCAAGCTATGACAATACAAGAAATGGGAAGGTACGAAACTGATTTTATTATTATGACGTTAAGTACCTATCGTAGAAAGCAATTCAGGGAAGTAAGACTAAAACCCAATCCATACTGAGCTTCATGTCGCGTTTGACAATGCACGAGAGCCGTCGCTCTTTGTGAGTTTTCCCAAGACATTGGCACTTCTCTTGACCTTGGGATATTGGTAAAATGTTTAAAAACCATTGGATTGGTGGAAATTTAGCATATATGTGTTCTATATAATCTGCACATTGTATTTACATTTCTAATGTACAGTATGTTTAGGGAATTTAAATATTATCACCGAGCGTAATGTGACCTGGGTGATATACCGATACCAGTTCGCTGCTCGTAGGTTGCAACTAATTGATGACACCTATCGGCGTTAGGGTTAGAAAGAAATCTTGCCTAAATTGGAGCTCAGATAAACAACAGGTTCCAGTTAGTCTCTGATTTAGTCAAGATCTCTTTATAATCCTATCGTCGGTAGTTCTCAAGATGGAAATATGCGCATGTCTCACTCGTACCAGTCGAGTCGTGTAACTCATGCTCACTGTGCTTAGTTTTAATTGTTGTTTTCCCGCTACATTCATGAAAATTATTGTTGAAATATAAGTTGCAGATGACATATACCAAAAATTTCATCAGTTTTTTCAACGCTTTACAAAGATTCCCAAGGTCAAGGCCGAAATTCCATGATCGTAGTAAAAATCCCTAGGAAAGGCAACCTTGATGGTGCCTCGTCACGCTCGACACGAGGCTCAGCGTGATCAAAGCTTCAGCTGCGCACTACAGGGGCTCTGCTATCTGAGATTCCCGTTTAGAGCCCAGACATTGCTTATGCAAATATTTTTAACCAAGGTAAAAGGATATCCTTTTCGGGATAATATCAGATTGCCATTCAATCGACAGCTGTGGGACACAAAGAGCAGCTCTTCTCTCTCTCTTATCAGGTAATGAACGTCATAATTACCTCCGCCAAGGAGGTTATGTTTTCGTCGTGTTTGTCTGAATGTCTGTTTGTCTGTAAGTAGTGGGTAATGATGCGAATTACTCGTTTTTGAGGGTAACCTACTCTCGCGGCTCCCCTCGCGCGTGAGCTTCCGGTTTGTAACGGCCAATACACTACCGGTTTTGCGGGGGTCAGGGGGGGGGGCGCAAACCGTAGTGGGCGGGGCCTGGGAAACCGGAAGGGGCGGCGCGATGACCCGGCGGCGCGAGGGGAACCTACCCTCAAAAACGAGTAATTCGCATCATTACCCACTACTACAAACCTACCCTCGCGGCTCCCCTCGCGCGTGAGCTTCCGGTTTGTAACGGCCAATACACTACCGGTTTTACGGGGGTCAGGAGGGGCGCAAACCGGAGTGGGCGGGGCCTGGGAAACCGGAAGGGGCGGCGCGATGGCCGGCGGTGCGAGGGGAACCTACCCTCAGAAACGAGTAATTCGCATCATTACCCACTACTTCTGTATGTCTGTCTCTCTGTCTGTCTGTCACCAAGATAACTGAAAAAGTTATGAACCGATTTGGGATGAAATTTACAGGGATTGTTAGGTATGTTAGGAGAAATAGATGATTAACTTTTGGTGAAGATATGTCCATCCGTTTGTTTGTTTGTTTGTCTGCGTTATTTTTCTCGATGTTATAACTCAAAAAGTTATGGATGGATTTTGATGAAATTAACATGAGTTGTTAGGTATATAACAAAGAGTAGATTACTAAATTTTGGTATTGGTCCATTTGTTCGTTCGTTCGTTTGTCACTGTTTTTAATTTTATGCTTGTTAGCACAATAATTCAAAAAATTATGAATGGATCTTTATGAAATTTATAGGAGTTGTTAGTAATGGTAAAAGACAAATGATCAAATTTTGGTGCAGATCGGTTAGTTCGTTTGTATGTTTGACTCATATTTGTCATAACGTTTGTTAACAATATAACTCAAAAAGTTATGAACGGATCTTCAAAAAAATTGAACAAGCGATTATTATTATAAAAAGGCACAAATGATTAGATTTTGGAGTTTATGCAAAGAAAATTATGGTTTCAGAGCCAACTTGAATTTTTGCTACTGTTGGCTCAGAGCGGAGGTATGCGCTCTCAGAGTGCTCTAGTTCTGTATGAATTCCGCAAGACATAATAAATAAATGATACATCCAAGAGAAAAGAGAAATTAAATCAATAATAGCGTGCTGCTGCATGGAATCTTTGTTACATTGATTTTATTTGGCAGTGATCAAACGAAAATTTGATCAAATGGACGAGATAAAAGAAGTCCACAATATAAAATGAAACAACATAAATATAGGCAAGTGAATATGAAGGAACTGTGCTGTTAAATGAATAAACTGTGACAACGCCTGAAAAAGAGCCATCCAAGTAAATTCAATTAGACGACGCTGTGTAAATTACTACAGCGACAAAAAATTAGGAAATATTTAAAAACTGGAGCGATTCAGCGCAGCTGTGGAGGAAACGAGCAAGTTAAGAAAGGAGATTAGTTTCTATTAAAATGTGATGAAAGCGGAGGGAAATGCTGGGGGAAGGACTGAAAACAAAGACAATATATGGTGCCAGCGCTGACAAAGATAGCTTGTACGTACGAGACTTAGAGATTACGGATGAGGGTATACGTGAACGGGCTTGGAAGAGAGAACTTACGACTAAGCAAGATGAGGATTATGTGAGCAAAGACGGAGAGGTATGGCTTACCAGTGAGTGTTAAAGAGGAGAACTAATGTTGAAATAAAAAGGCTTAATGCAAGATGAGGTTTACTGGAGAAATAAACCGTAAGGAACAAGAGGATGTTAGAGAAGGTTAAAATAAGGAACCTCGGAAAGAAGGTTTTGGTTAAGGAATAATGACAGTAAAGCTTGTATGTAAATGGTAGCGATCACAGCACCTGAACAAAGGCTTCTTTGAAAAAGCAACCCCACGCACTGAAAAGCTGAAAACAAGCGTGTTGTTTCATTAGCAATAAAAAAGATGAGGTACGAAGTACAGTACAGAACTGGGTCGCAGCTGTACAAGAGAATATGAATTGGTTGGAATGAGATATGTCAGGTATATTACAAATTGGATAAACTATCGTGGATAGAAAAAAACAACCACCATAAACGCAGTTAAAATACGAACAACTCGTATATATGTAGACAAAGTTAATAATACATGTTTTTGTGATTGAGAACGTGCACCTAATTTCAATGACTACATATAACTTGCCTTTAGACTTTATAGAGCGTTAAGATGTGCATAGACACACTATGGTGGCTGTATAAGTGTGTGTTTTACTGTAGTAGACGAGAATACATAGATCGATTACACAGTGGTTTTTTTAATATTCAAATAGCTAGTTTTCTGCATGGCCAAGATCGCTAATTTAAGCCGAGTGTCTGAACACAGCTTATCACCACCACGATATAATTAACAGAGTTACCACAGACATTTCCAACGCGACCGAGTCCTCTCAGAACCCCCCCCCCCACAGTATTGCACAACGTCGAGCCACAACAAGCTGCCATGCAGAAGGCACCTCCTAATATCGCCAAAGGGGCCATGTTTTTAACCTCAAAACTGTGCTCGTAAATAAAAAATTTTCAGATAACAAATTCGTGAGACTAGTGCACAATTTAAAAAAAAAGTTGGGAAGGTGAGGGCAGACCTACAGTTGCTTGCAGTTATAGCGGTGACTGTAAGGTACCGATCTCTTCAGTTCTGTCTGTATTTCATCCCTGGATCAGTGTTTGGTACGGTATTCGTTGCCGGGATCCGTGCTCAGCCGTGTGGATCTGCAGGCGTTTAGATCAGCCGTATTTTATTTGACTTCATTTGATTATAGCTGTTCATTGCTTATAGCTGTTCTTCTCCGCGTATCGTGATTGGCTAATGCCCCATCTGGAGTCCACCGCCCCTTGATGCCCGAACTTGGAGTTTTACTGACAACTACCGGCCGGCCTGCGCCGCCATGTAATGACGGCAAAAAATAATTACTGCAACGCAGCCCAATTTCCTTAGCTGCTCTTGGTGTGGCCTCAGGAATATTTTTCCCTATTCTATTGCTGATCTGCTCAATTTGCCCAAACAAAAAATAGTCTCGGTGGAAGTACAACCTGTAGTATCTACGCTACTACCTAGAGCCGTTTAGTCATCTCCAGACCTTCAATTTTGGTATGGATCAGCCCTCTAGCTTTTCAGCAGACGAATTTCCTCCTATCTAATCCTTCACATCAGGACGGAGAGACAGGCAAGCAATCAACAAACTCCCTTTTATTACCTCCGCCATGGACGTTATGTTTTTGTCGTGTTTATCTGTCCGTTTGTCTGTCTATTTGTCTTTCACCAAGAATACTCAAAAAGCTAAAAACGGATCTTTACGGAATTTACAGGAATTGTTAGGCATGTAACTGTAACAGATGATTAACTTTTGGTGAAAATTCGTTCATCTGCTTGTTTGTCTGCCCATTTTTTCTTAGTGCCATAACTCAAAAAGTTATAGACGGATTTTCAAGAAATTCACATGAGTTGTTAGGTATATTACGCAGAGTAAATGACCAAAGTTTTTATGATGTGCTTTTTCGTTTGTTTGTCGCTGTGTTTGATTTCATGCTTGTTCGCATAATAACTCAAATAGTTATGGATGGGTTTTTATGAAATTTACAGGACTTGTTAATAATGCTAAAACATAAATGATTAGATTTTGGTGATGATCGGTTGGTCCATTTGTGTCTGACTTATGTTTGTCATAATGGTTGTCAGCAGCATAACTCAAAAAGTTATGAACGGATCTTCAAGAAAATTACAGAAGTTGTTACTACTATCATAAGGCATAAATGATTAAATTTTAGTGTTGATACAAAGAAAATCATGGTTTCGGAACCAAATTGAATTTTTCGCTGCCGTTGCCTGGCGAGGCGGAGATGTGCGCTCTGTAGTTATACAGTGGGACAAATNTTGTCGTTGGCTACACGCGTACGTGCAGCGCCAGCCGCCCGCCGTGTTTCTCGCCCTTTGCATCCGCATGAGTACGCAAATTTGCATTTTAAATGTTGCTAGTTTTGTCAGGCGATACAGAAGACCGTGCTACAAACAGGAGCAGTGCGCAATTGATTGCTTGACTCTGACTTCGAAATTTAAAAGCTCAACACAGCATCACACTTTGATGATTAGGATAACAGGGGAAACTGCTAGTTAAAGCCTATTTGATATACAGGATTCGTAAGCCAGAAGTGGGCAATTGCTAAAAACATAAGACCCCAGATCTCCGACAATTAATCATTCTTCGCTTGTCTATCCCGCAGACCACCTCGGCAGCATGATGCGGAATAATTAAATCAGTGCGCTGTTCCATCGTGAGCTGCGTCAGTAACGATATCCAATGAAGTATTAAAAAACTACACTATTGCTAAAGCCATAATGTTATGGGACCGACGATATGATTATGATGTATCATGTAAAGCAATGCTCTACTAATGTTGAATTAAAGATATGAAATGACGATTTACAATGTTATGTAAATTGATTATTGCTCCGTAAATAGAACAACAGTTTGTGCAAATGCTCAATTAAATAGTACGTGGAAGAAACTACTGCTGAAAATATTATTATTCTATACAGTGAATGACAGTTTGAGCAAATTCGTTCGAATTCAATGGAATAGGCTTTAGTGTTCCTCATTAATCTCAAACAAGTACAACACTTGAGTAAACTATAGCAGTAGCGTCTTCACGGTAGAACCAATAGCTATACAATTGATCTGTAAGAACTAAAACAGCTAAGTAAATATACCAATAACTGCACATGCAAGAAGCAAGTGCTGATTATTGAAGTTTAAAACTATGAACAGCTCAAGCAAATAAGTTGATGCCGGTGCTTAAGAGAGTATATGGATAATTGATCTGTAACAAGTATAACAGCCTTGTAACTAGACGTTTAACCTTTGCGCCAGCAGCAGCGATTTTAAAGCTGTAGTGCTGCTGCAGCTGCGATGCCTGGCGCTGCAGCACGAGGAGCTGTTCTGCATGCCGCACAGGGATACTCTGCTGAGCACAGCAGTGCTGCAGCATTGTAGTGCTAACTGCAGTGCAGCTGCAATGTAGTGCTAACTGTAGAGATGCAGTATTGTTGTGCTAACTGTAGTGCTGCAGCACTGTGAGTGCTAACCGTAGTGCTGCAGCATTGCAGTGCTAACTGCACGGCTGCAGCACAACTGTAGTACTAACTCTCTTGCTACATCATTAAGTGCAACCAGAACCCTGAGGTTATCTAAGATGCCATGTAGACTCGAATGTTCTGCTAATGGGATCCCACCTAAATTGACTTTGATTCAGGATTTAATCTCACCTCTCCTGCAGGAGCCGCAGTACTCTGAACACGGCATGTGTTGTAAGCTGCGAGTTAAAGGGACCGCAACTCTCTATGTCCTAAAATACTTCGGCATTCCAGTATCGTTGGAAAATGAAACTGATCAATTAGTTGGTCGCAATAAGCAGCAAGAAAGCAATTGCTTGTCTCTTCATAAGAGGAATATATTGACAGCACATACTGATAGCCATTACTCCCTAAAGCTGTCAGAATTTGATCTCAGTCTGTCTATAATCAATTCCGCCTAAACAAGTCTTACACGGGAGAGTAAAACACTAACGACTCGTCTGTATCGTTGGTGAGAATTCAGTTTCAAACTTACAAACGAAAGTAAAGCAAAAAAATTTGGAATATTGAAGCGCTCAGTTTCGCTTAGTCCTCTGAGGATCAACTAGCAAGTCAATTTCCCGCAGGAATCGCCTTGCTTGAAGTTGAAGCGTCGTTTATGAAGTTCGTTGCTTCTAACGGCGTTAATTTGGTGGCACTGCATAGCGTTTCCAAGGGCTACATCACGTGACTAGCCTTCTTATGATGCAATTGAACAACAATGATGTGTTCCAAAAGCGTCTGTCTCGCTTTCGAAATGAACTCAAGGTCACATTGGCGCGCTTTAGAGGAAACTATCCCCCCAGGGTACTACTAGAGTGCAGTCTTATATTAGAAAAGTTCTAAATAAGAATGTATCTCAAGTGATGAATAACAAAGTTAGGACCGAAATGAAGCCAGAAAAGATCAGCGTCATGCACTGGTAGCTGTGGTAATCCATCTCTTGGCCATCAGAGCTACAAATTTGGTTTTTATCAATAATGAACATATGTAAAAACCGCGACAAAGACGCTGCGTCGGATAACAAAGGCAGTTGGGGAACAAATCTAAAACATGCAGTGACCAAAAATAATAGATTGAGAAAAATACAACGAGCAAAAACTCACTTCCTGCCGAACTAAGCATTCTGTCTGCAGGCCAATGTTCTCCCATATGCGGTGCACGGATGGCAGAGACCTACCTGGAAGAGAGGGAAAATGAAATATTTTCATGTGGAAAATTTGACTAGAAAATTGGGCATAAAAATTAGTGCACCTATACAAAATACTACGTTATAGTTTTTTCCTAGCTGCAATTTGATGTCCAACAACATAGAGAAAACAAATATCATTTGTCCTCTAGAACGTGACTTTTGCAATACCTATAGTTTACTGCGATAGTAAATCTAATGTTAAATAATTTGACTGCGCCACCCAGGATAAAACCATCATATGGGAGAACCGTAATGTTATATGGGTCCGGGAACTGAGTCGTAAATAACCATCTACACTATCGCCACAATCCTATTTTCTCTAGATACCAATGCCGATCGGTCAAAACTTAACCCATTAGCCCATGCTGACCATTTTCTGGCCGGTATTAATCTTTTGAAAAAATAAAGGCTTACTTTGTGTGCTTATGTAAACTGTACAGTTCCTTGAAGAAGTACCGGTATCGCTGCTCAGGATTTTGTCACTTTCTTATACTGATCTTCACAAACTTATGATCAAAGTGGTTTTAACCTCCAACCGATGCCTACCTAAATAGTAGACCGAATTAGATGTTACATCGAGGAGTAAAAATGTAAAACTTCAGCAGTTACATGGTTGCATGCGTGCCTGCAGCTGTACAATAATTAAGATTCTTGTAGCTTTACAAGGCGTTTGGGCATCTGGCCCCAAGCCCAGATTATTACTAAGAGTTACATAAGATACAAAGATCGGGTAATACAATCATTACAAACTACACTGGGCGGCCCACAGTTTCGTCCCTGTTCGGTAATACATTTAGTATATATACTCTATGCACTGCCATCGGCTGTACATGCAAGACAGTTTGCAGCCACGACCATTACGGATCACCTTGAGGAAGATATTACCAGATTTTTCTATCCTGATCTAAAGACTAAGAACGCATTTTCTTACCCTGACTTAGGGACAATCCATATGCTTGTGCGCAAGCATCATATTTTCATCAGTTGATCTCGGCTAGCCAGCCTAGCCTACGCATAGGCGTCAAATAGACTTCTGATTAAAGTTCAACCAAAGCGAACATAGAATGGCAATAGCTCTGAAATAACCATGTGTGTATTTGACCTCTTCCGAGCAGTGACCAAACTTTCTGATTAGCATGGTGCCTACCGGGTGGATCTTTCGTAATTCGTCTCCATATCCTGGTTATCGCGAGAATCGTTAGTGATTTTATGACCCAGGTAAGAAAAGCTGTTAACGCAAGTGAGATCACCATTGAGTCGAGTGACTTTATCGGTAGGCACGTTACTTCTTCTAGGTTGGATGGATATGTAGACAGTTGTAATAGTATTATATTCAATACACAGCTTGCTAGCATCGTTCTCGCAAATTGAGAGCAGGTTTTACAGCCCACTGGAATGGGAAGAGGCAACGACCATGTCATGAGCGTACCGTAGCTATATTAGTGCTTATATGACACCCTACTCCAGCAGTGTTCAGTTAGGTGTGGATACTATCAGTGAAGATATTAAAGAGAATTGGGGAGAGTAGTTAAGGGCCCTAGAACCATAGGGTCGTAAGCACACTTTTTAAAATATACAGGAGAGCTACTTAAAGACAATGCACTGGTGTAAATAAGGTGCAAAACAATCGCCTTTACATACAATTCTCAACCATTTCTACTCGGATTTACGCCTTTCTAACTTCACAGAACGAGAGGTCTCCATCTGTACGATCCGATGGTGCAAAAAAACTTTTGAAAAACCTGTCGCATACGCCACTATTGTTCTAGGGCTCTCAATTCTCCTTGTCATATGCCGTTCGTCATGCCAAACGCTGATGATATGGGCGCTCCCCATTTCACAAAGCCCTTCTGAGTTTGAAACCAATACTTTAGCGTCTTAACAATATAAGGGGTATTTGTTTCATAAGCATACACTTAAATAGAGTATGTTTTAAGAGCTTGCTGAGTGTAAGTATGGCCATTTCTTAGTGTCAGAATTCTTGTTTAATTTGAAGGAAGCGTTGCGCCTATCAAATATATCTATTTTTTTAAATCAAAGAGACAGTGATGGTACCCAGTTAGAAAAATTTAGGTAAACACCCAATTTTAAATAAAAAATTTATCAGAACGATGTACAGGATACACAATGAAAAGAGCAGCTGAAAACGCAGGAATAAGAACAAATTCAAGTTTCTAGCTCTATGGTAGTTAATGCTCGCCATCATTCTCTTTTGTCCACTTTGTCTGCTTATGTAAAAAAAAATCGATTGAAGAAGAGTCATTTCGTATAGCTATTGAATAGCTTGTAGCCCCTGTATTGCCTGTCTCACCATTTGACCACACGTTCGATTTGTAAGCGGACCTGCAGCTCGCACGTTGTCCCATTTACAAGGTAAAGGTCGGTATCGAAGATATCCCAACAAAGTACTGAAGTTGAAGGACTTGCAAGCTGAAAGTCCGTTCACAAGTGAAGCGTGCGACTGGCTAGGGTGGCTATTGCAGGTTTACAGAACAAATTAGTCCGGAGGTAGGTGCTATATAGTGGATATGTAATAGCGTTATCAATTGGGACAGCTCAATCTACATTAGCTCATCTCATTAGCCGTGGTCTCTTTGACACCACAGTCAAGAGCGTTGGTGTCAATATTTTAAATAGAGATTTCGGCGTCAATCCTAAACCGAGTACCCGGTTGGAGACGGCTCTTCAGAGCTGAGCTTAACACCTTTCCAAGAGCAATCGTCTGAGATTACCGGCCGACACTCGATCCGAAGCACGAGAGCAAAGTTCATGGCTGAATTTCCAGAGAATTAAATTTAACTAGAACCAATGTATGTCTGGATCTCTAAGACCGTGACCGTGACCCACCTCAGTGGCCTGACTGCAGCGTACACAATAATACAAACTCCTTGCTTTACCTCACGTGCTCTTCCAGCGTAGTCTAGGAGGGTAACCCTAGTAGTGATACACCGCCGCCTCATTACTGGCCAGCGGTCACCCTCTACTGAGCCGCTACCAGGACTGCTAATAGGATTTTTGAGAAAACCCATGATCATAGCAAACACCCATGCTTTGTCAGCCCTGGGTGACGCAAGACGGTGCCAAACACTCTACATTCTTCTGTACGTTACGGGTTGTCAATGAAAGGACTTGGCATACATTATAGCATATAGTTAGAATTCCTAGAACACAGCTCGTACAATGTAGAGTACAAAAAGTAGTAGAAACATGGATATAGCCTTCTATGCACAAATTTTACCCTGTTTGTTCCCAGGGCTAGTTTTTATAGAAAGACAACTAACTAGCACGAACTCACGAGACGACGCGGAGACAAGGAGCGCTAGCAAAACTTCTACCCACATCCGTGTATCTGTTAAGGGGCATGGGGCACATTCGTAGCGCCAGTATCTCAGCAAGACAACTCATAAAGTGCAGGGTGTGAGAAGAAGAAGAAACATCGCTCCATGCCGGCAGTCTCGCCATATTCTGCCTCGTCCTGCAGTAATGACCGTAATGCTGTGTCCGACGCTACCATAATTCTGGCTAACTGTGAGCAATAGAGCGGACAGCATCTCTTGCCTGCACTGTACAGCCCAGTGGACAGCACCTCTTGCCTGCACTGTACAGCACAGTGGACAGCACCTCTTGCCTGCACTGTACAGCCCAGGGGACAGCACCTCTTGCCTGCACTGTACAGCACAGTGGACAGCACTTCTTGCCTGCACTGTACAGCCCAGTGGACAGTACCTCTTGCCTGCACTGTACAGCCCAGGGGACAGCAACCCTTAGCTGCACTGTAAACCCCAGTGGGCAGCAACCCTTAGCTGCACTGTACAGCATGGCCCTCCATTACTCTCATGTTACCCTGATATTTGCATTCTTTTACCCTCATATTACCCTCTCATTAATTTTCACTACCCTCGTCTTACCCTCGGATCACTCTCATATTACCCTCGCAAACACCTTCCCTCAGTATCATGTTGCTCTTTCATTACCCTCATGTTAGCCTCGCATCACTCTCCACTGCTCCAATGCTGCTGATGCATTACTCTCCCTTACCCTCACATTCACACTCCTTTACCCTCATGTTAGCCTCGCATCACCCACCCTTACTGTCAGCTCACCACCGTTACCCTCACACAATACGCTCTACAGCCCCGCCAGCGTCCGTCCTACAGATCCTACAGCTTTACTCCAGACGCCGTCGCTCCCTTCAGAAGATCCGCTTTAGAACTTAACATCTGCAGCAAATGGCGCAGATCGCGCTATCATCGCCGCTAACTTGCTGGCTTATGAAGAAAATATCATGCCAGCCGTCCGCTTCTCGTCCTGATTTGACGGTAATCCTTGAATGGAAGCAGATTTTGGTTACCCAATTCTCAGGCGCTTTAGACCTTGGCTCGCCGTAACTTGCGGGCCCTTTTGTTCCTGGCAACAGTAATTCATGGTCGCTTTGGTCCTTGGTTCATCGTAACTGTGACGTGCAGTGTTCTTGGCTCAATGTAACAGTTACTCCTTGTAGCTGTGGTTTATGTTCACTCTCACTTTCAGATCATTTTGCTCTAGGTTCAGTGTAAATGTTGGTCTCTAGAACTTGGCCCAACAAATCTCCCAGCTATACTTTCGTCCTTGGCTCGTCGTAACTTTCAAATAGTTACTTTGTTCATGGCTCAGGGTAACAGTTACCGTACTCTCAGTCGCTTTGATCCTCCTTGACTCAAGGCAACCTTCAGATATTTTTTTTATTTGCTCAAAACAATTTTCAGGCACATTCGCCCACTGCCCACCATAACTTATTTCAGGCGCGTAGGCCCTGACTCAGTATAGCGATCAAGTTTTTTGTACTGACTGGTTAGTTTACTCGTAACAACGTTATGTAATTTTATCGATTAGAACTTCTGTCTCTTGAATGCATCTAGTTTAGGCGTGCAACGTAGTTTCAAAATTTCAATTGACTGCGTACAATTGGCTAAGTAGAAGTGCAGTGAATGGCAAGCATTACGATTTGCATAATAATAATATGGGAGAGCGCCAAGGACGAATCTAAATTATTGTGCAGCACTATCAGACTGAGACTGATGTACTGTTGGTCTTGAACGTCAAAAGCAGGGAGACTGCAACATGGCGGGTACATTGAGACTTAGATGTGCCAGTGCAGTAATGCGTCTCTAAACGAGCGGCCATCCAGTCCTGTCGAATGGTGTGGAAACAGCAAGTTGTGAAGGTAACGGGCAGCAAAACTGCCGACGCCCGTGAGAGGAAGCATTGCGTCGGGTGCACAGGAAAGGAGCATGAGCCAACTGCATGAGAAATGAAGCAGACAGTGAAGACGCTTTCGAGGAACCACTGCGTCGGATGTACAAAAGCACGAGCATGAACGAACTGCACGAGCAGTGAAGTCGTGAGCACGAACGACATGCCGTGGCTCAAACTGCTCGCCGTTTGTTTGGAATCCGAGGGACTCCAGGGGCAATTTTGAATGGAGCATAAAGAGAGGAGAACCTCGCTTAACGAACGTCACTCGCTCCGGAATCTTAATCGCAATACACAGGAGCCGTGCAGTGAAGCACTTGTCTCTGACATTACACAGGCCACACGGGAAGAGGGGCATCGCGACGTCTACAAGGGATCCTACGAGGGGCCCCTCGACGTCTGAATGAATATCCAGGCAAGCCGTCGCTCATTATAAACAAGCCATCTTCACTATATTGTCTCTATACCCTACTTTCGCTAATCACTCGTTTAAGCGAAGTGTTTCTTCCTTACCGTTTGTGTCGTAAGAGTCACCACAGTTACCATATAAATAAATACTCATTGCTATAGTATGACGAGCTTTGGATTATAAGCAATGCGTACCAACAAATGGGCTTCAACATTTGCATCTACAGCATACGAAGCCCAGTGCTGAGACTCCATTATACCAATTTTCAAACTCTTTGATAAATAGTGACGGCTTAATATTTTCCTAAGATGAGGGGCCGTCAAAATAATGGCAACGCATGCGTGTTAGCCTCTTTCCTGCTAGCTTTCTAATAATACAATAACAAAGAGTTTCAGAAAGTGTCAGTTTTGTCACAAGTGTGTAATAGCGAGTGATTTCTATATCAAGTCCAGAATAGTAGCGAAAATCAGTAGTGCGATTCCGAAGTCTACTTTGCGTGGACAGCATCACTTCTAGAGTAGATGCTTTAATCAAAGAAGAAGAATGGATAAAAAAGCAAACACAATCGAAATAAAGTGAGCATTTGATACTGCGAAAAGATATGCACCGCTAATGTACATACAACCTGCGGGAAATTGGGAGCAAACCAGCGATTTGCAAAAGAGCAGCTTCTCATCACCAAAGCTCACGAAAAACACAAGAAGTAACTAGCAGTAATAAGTTCAAGGAACATATTTACTCTTAATTTGAGGCCCAAATTTCCTCCTATCTTATCTCATAATGTTCAACAGTTGAATTTTCTCCTGTCTAAGCATTCTGATGAGTACAGAGGGAAACCAACCAACCAAGCACACAAGAAAGCAACCAACACATTGTGGATCATTTCGGCACATAGTAGATGATCACTATAGTGAGCTATAGGGGGCATATCTTTCGCTGGACTCTTCAGCAGCTGAAACCATGAACATTGAAGCAACCAATGCAGCAGAGTTTCTATGCATGTGACCACTGTAGTTGCTGGGGTGGCTTTTTTAAAATGTACGGAAACACTTGTGCAGTTTACAGAAGGAATTCATATATGCAATTTCACTAGGATGACAATAGGTATAACATATAATACTCAAATTCGAGTAATGTTCACAGCGAAGGCAAGACCATCGTTCTCGTACGTTACACTAAATTACATTAGAATAATTTTGGTGCTTCATACCGAATTAGATTAGCTGCGCAGCGCAGTTGTCGATCTTTGTCGCTTGAAACAGTATCATAGATACGCGCGTAATTATGAATACAAACGGACGTACGGCAGTACAGAACTGACTTGTTCTACTGGATATTGTGTACAAAAATATATAGTACTAGTGGACCCGTGCGGGAAAAATCACGCAGCGATAGCTATGTTGAATGAAATAGCAGACATCATCAAGATCTTAATTTTATTGACCCAAGCTTTCGTTTTGCTCAACGCAAAACGTTTTCAAGGGTGAAAAGCAAGAATGCGAGAGGATATATACACCTAGCA
>LQNS02278091.1:39184829-39204379 GCA_001587735.2 Parhyale hawaiensis | reverse complement strand
TATGTCTGAATGCATTTCTTGCATTGCCGAAGTTGAAATC
Source organism: Parhyale hawaiensis (assembly GCA_001587735.2). Classification (NCBI taxonomy): domain Eukaryota; kingdom Metazoa; phylum Arthropoda; class Malacostraca; order Amphipoda; family Hyalidae; genus Parhyale; species Parhyale hawaiensis. The sequence continues at coordinate 39,204,339 of LQNS02278091.1, read as the reverse complement.
GTAGCACTGAAGATATATGAAGCTTCCGTTGGCACTCTCATGCTTCTTGATTCGTAGTTTCTTCCCACAGATGATTTCGTTGCATGAACTATTCTTCCCACTTTGATGCACTTGTCAACGAAACCGACGAAACATAAGTTTTCACGGGCAGTACACAATTATTTCTTCTAGCTTACTGTTTTCCTCTGACGAAGCAGTTTTCTCTTCATAGGTCAAAATTTGTGCACCTCAAGAAACAGATATTTGAGGTGGAATGACGGTATCAACGATATCTTTGCTACGGAGCGAACACGTTGTATATAAGCTGCTATTTTGTTTAAGTTTGTTGGAGTGTTTTACTCAAGATGTTACTTCTGCCTGTCTATATAGAAGACCTAAGGATGTCAGCACGACAACGGATCAATGAAGAAAAGAAGAAAATTAAGAAGCAAATAAGAGAAGAGGAGATTCCGCACCGGCCTTGAGGCATTAGGCAAACGTATAAGTTATTGGGTGAATTTTTCACGCACGGGTCCACTAGTAGATTTATATATAAAGAACTACACATTAGTCTTAAACAACGTTATTTGACGATTATCTTTATTCATGTAAGTTCATCTATAAATTATTGTCTAAACCTGGGAAACATTCACAAAGCAAAAATGTCTTCCTTCATTTATGCACGGACCAGCATTATGACTGTGATGTGCGATAATCGTTTCCAAGCCAGAAAGCAGATCTCTTATCTGTGGTCCGCAATGACGTCACAGGCTGAAGCGCCGGTCAGGCTGTGACGTCACGATTTTTCGAACAGCTGTTGTCTGGTCCTCCCATTATTTTTACTCCCTGGGCCACGGGTAGATCCCACGAGATAGAAGGATGGACCCCATATCCCACTTTTTGTTATCATATTTCATATAATGGCCTCGGCCACTAGTAGATACGATAACCTATTCGGTTGATTTATAAATAATTTTCAATTTTTTATATTAATTTACAATTAATCATGAGTTTCTGGGCCACAATCAAACAAACGCTTTATGAAGACTTGTATGTTGAGCAACTGCAGCGCGTGGATGAATATCTGAGTAATAAGCGTCCAGAACTTGTCAAAAGAAAAACTGTCACCCTTCCTTATGACAACGTAAACAACGTGCGCAAGAAAATATTTAGCTACTCGGCTGGTCTGTACTTCGAAGTGTACTTCCCCATCCACTGTATTCTCCTGACCTCGCCCCGACTGTATCTCATCTCATTAGGTCTGGACAGACCGCTTTTCAAGGGAGCACATTTACTGAAGTCAATCAAGCGAAAGAGTGCATCAAAAGCTTTTTTGAATCGAAACAATTTTCATTTTATGCGAATGGCATTAAGAAGTTAACAAGCAAACGGGAAAAAATCGTTGAAAATGGTGAATATGCGATTCATTGAAACTCATTAATTTGGTTTTTAATAGATGTGGAATTAAAAATCATAAAGCATAAATTATTTATGAATCGACTTCGTATGAGGAATGGAACAGATCCACACTACGCCCGTTGCCGAAGGTAAAAGCAACATAATTAAAAATTGCCCAGTAGCAACACAGTGCGAATGATTGGCCAGTGATATGCAATTGAATTCTATTCTAATAAGATATATCAGCCACACAGAGCGCATCTAATCCTGTTAATATTAAAAGTTCGCTGATCAGTTCGAGACTGGCATTTGCATGGGCGGAAATACCAGGCGCTCGACCGAAGTCGCTTTAGCGGCCAACAATATAGCAGAGTATTCTATAATTGTACTGGAATTTGTATTGGCAATGGTGCTATATGGGAAAAGGATGTGAAAGTGGCTAATATTTCACAGTTGATGTTATCCTAAAAACAAACTGCCAGTACCACACGGGATAGAGCAATTCACGCAACAGATAACACCCTGCAATTGCTACTGCATGGAAATGCACACACACACACACCGCCAACACTACGGGAGAAAGTGGATTAAATAAATAACGCATAGCATAGAATAGCATAGCGCAGAATAGCTATTATCATACTGTAATATTTATTGCAAAACATTACAAAGGGGGCGAGTAAAACATTAAAGAAGCATTATTACTATATACTGTAATTTACACTGCCAATAACACAGGAGAATACGGCTTTGGGAAAGGATAACAAGAAATAACTAGTTTACCAAAGTCTGTAAGATGACTAACCACGAGGTAGTGCTAGATAATTTTTCTTAAGGCGAATGTACAAAAGTCTTCTTTTCTTTTAATGCAATCTCTCACCTGTACGTCTGTGTGTTGTAACTCAGTCAAAAGAATTACAAATGTCACCCAAAAGGTTTGCCGAAATGTTAACCGTCAGTTCAGTTTGCTTCAGAAAGTGTTGCTAGTAAAGTTTCTGATATTTCTTCAAATTGAAAGTACATCAGAGCTTGAAAAATATGCAATTTGCTGCTATTTCAACGACGCGGTAACGCATTCAGACGAAAAGCTAAAAGAAACACGTTCCTAAAACTACAGTCACACCGGCCTCACAAAATGAAGCGCGGTACTGATACCAGCCAGCATACAGCAAGAGCACGCACCTCATCTGTAATAATAATGAAATTATCTACACGGTTGGGCTATGATTTTTGTGTCTCGTTCCTGTAATTATAATTGTCCTGCCGCCATGTTAAGTATATGTACAATAGCAAATGAACCAACTCTTGTATTTTTACATCACGCTGTGCCAAAACGAAATCGAAGCTTTAGGTGTACGCCGCAGTGTCGGTTTTTGCTTGTGTGTTCGGATCCCGCAAGCATTGTCTGTCTGTTTGGGCTCAATGCCTGTCACATTGCTGTCCCACGAGGTTGTGTTATGTTAGAGAATCTGAATTTCCGTGAGGAATCGACTACCACAAAGTGAAGCCATTCAAGTTCTGGTGTTGCTACGATCGGAAGTCAGGCCCGACTCCGCCTTCTCTTTGCGTTTCAAATCGTGTTTTTCGAGCGAGACGTCCGATATTCTGGTGCGATGGTTTCGGTTCGATCTACAGGCTATTCCAACGGCGCCAAATTTTAATACTTGCGGCTTGCCTTTGAACCAGTTAACGTCTTTTCGGTTCACTAGTACCGAAATAGCGGAATTTAATTCAACACTTTACACACGTACGTGAATTACCATAGTCGCATGCTGTTACGAAAATGTTAACTTTTTCATATTACAGTACAAGTTCCTACGTAATTCGCTCGACTGCAACCATAAACAAGCGCGAACTAGTAATGGTTACGTAGAGAAATTTCAATTTTATATCGGCGCGAAATGAGACGCTCGAATTAGGAACTTCAGCTGCATACTGGTTCCCGCAGCGCACCCAACCACACCTACAGCGCACCAGTTTGAGAACCTCTGGTCTTATCAGTCCACACAGTTCCAGCCCCTTTACAAGAAGAGTACAACCCGGAATTCTGCGGGCACTGGCTTTTTAACATATGAGTTACAAATGTTGTTCAGCCGCTACTCGCCACAAGCGCCCACCTGTGTCTACAAGCAAACGTACAAATATAACAGTGACGACTCGTCTTTGATTATTTTAATGATTAATATACTCCTTGTCAAAGCCTTCCTAGCCACAACGTACACTGAGATAAAGAAAGAGAAGGGTTATGCAGTATGCCAAGAGGACCGTTGAACACATGCACGAGGGCAGTCTCATATTGGATTAAAGCGCTAGAGAACAAAATATTGGGAAAGAAGAGGATAAATACAGGAGTACATCATCAGTAGGAGTATTAGGACTAGGAGTATGAATATAGGAGAAAAAGTGGAATGGCTCGTCTGTTCTGCTATTGGTAAAAAAAATTAATACGAATAGAACACAAACGTAAAACAAAGGAACAATTATAGGAGCTATGAACGCGTCTTTTAGGAGGCTATAAATAGGTACAAAACTAATTTATGCAGAAAGAATACCTACTGAATACCTAGATACTGTGGTAACTGTGGTACATGTGCAAATGCACTCATTAATTAGCAAAACAGATACACCGATACACGATAAAAATAAAGCCAAAAACTTCTCAGTACAAACCATTTATGCTAGTCAATTAAGTTAATTAATGCGCAAGAAGAGAACAACTTCATTTAGGAATTGTCGAGACTGTTCTAACTCAGCTAACACGAAGCAATAATTACGGAGTGGCAACATCTGGTGAGGCACGGCTGTTGTCGTTTGGCAACACTGCGATGCCAAGATCTGCATATTCTACAGAGTCTACCAGAGACGCCATAGTTTTTAACACGGTAGAGTCACGTTAAGCTAAACTCATTAGGCTTCATTGCTCCGAAACCTCTTAGAGATGGAGGGGCTGAACTATGTTCACTTTACCCTAATCCCTCACAAAGGTATGATTGCATTTTTGTTGATGCTCATCTCATGCACACGCATTAAAATTTTGAATGGTGATTGCTGACAGCTGCTTCACAACGGGGTTCAGACATGGTCAATGGCAATCACATTTCGTTACGTTGAGGGCTTCTCACTTAGTGCTTCACTGTCAGCTGGTGTGTTGCCGTTTTGGAAGCTGTTGTACCTGTAGCACATTATCCTACTGATAAAGGGAGGCGCTCCTCAACGCATCAGATGTACCAAACATCCTGTTCAGGTAAATGTGCTGTGGTAGTACCACTCATGAGTCTAAGTGATTCCCATTCTTTCAACCGCCTGTCGAATCTTGTGGATCGCTTCCACCTGGGAATCGAAAGAGCTTAGCACAATATGTTGTTCAGTAACTGTTCAATTTACTCTTCGCTCATTGCCTGTCTACCGCTGAGTGGCAGCTTCTGCAGAGAGAACAATGTGGAAGCCCGAGTGACTTCAGTACGCGCCGGAAACAATTATCAGAACTTACAGACATAAAAAATGTCTCACCCCAATTTGTCCAGTTAAAGGAAATCCAGGCTATTTGGTCCAATTTCTAAATGCCCAATTTAAATGCTCAAAATAGATTAAATCCAAGGACTCTACTCCCAACTCCCAATCAAAATATAGTCCAATTATTAAATTAGCCAAATAAATTAGAACACCTCGTGGCGTAAGACTGCCACCCGCAATGCGGCGGGAGGGGGAGGGCTAGAGTGGTAACTCAGCAGTGCTGACATTTCTTTTATATCTAGGTCAACTCACCTGGCTATCTGCAAAAGATTGTGATGATAGCTGAATTCTTTCAGGCAGTTTATTTATATATTTTTAAGAAACAGTTCCTTGTTTAATACAAGTTTAATTAAAATGAATACCACATATACTGTTATTCATATCTTTATCCGTTTTTCGACTTTTATCTAAAACAAGAAAGAAAAATTGACAAAAAAATCGAAAAAATGCAGTTGGAAGCTCAGCATCAGGGCAGTTTCTGTGACGGCTCCTAAAAGCCGAAAACAAATATCGACGCATACGGGACGAAAACATCATCAGCTTTCTTACTTCATGCGCGGGTGAGACAGAGCCAAAATGTTTCCAGTAGATGTTGCATAATCTGATAACAAACTTCCGAACCATGCTGCATGCAGTACTCTATTTATCTTTACGTATGTATACATATCATTTACAACCTAACCTACTCATATTTCTTATCGTAGCATATCCTAGTTGAACCTACCTAAGTATAAACGGACATCCTCTAAGCCAATGCACCTCGTCGCATCAAACGTAACCCAAGGATGATCAAACTTACAAGGTTAGCGCACGCGGAAGGTGCAAGCTGTCGTAAACTCCGGGTCATAATGTTGTGATGTCACAAGGTAAGTTGATAAGTAGCTATTTTGCATTGTTTCTTCATCATTCCATTTGGGCCTCCAGAGTGTCCTACATGTCCTACAATATTTATATTTGCACAAAAATACGTAACGAAGCATCTACGAACTATTTTAGCTTTCTGAAGGATAAAATTTTGAAAGAGTGTTGGCTTAAAATGCCTGGAAAAGAGCAGATGAATTTAACCGGAGAATGCCCGCATGTGTCAGAAGCACTTTTAGAGTCAAGTTTATCGTTTTTAAAATGCAATAAATCAAGTGAGTTTTATCGAGAGTAATATGGCATTCTGAAGATGGGATCATGTTGTTGAAAACCTTCGTATTTTCGATTTATTGTCGTCTTTTACAAATGACCTGCTTTCATCTATAATTTCAATCCGCTGTAACAAAAATTGGTTAAGATGCCTTTGATTAAACGGCGAGATAAAAGAAATTTTTAACAAGATTTGTATAAAAAACAGTACAGCATCAGAGAAACAAATTTCTTTCCTTCCGGTCTATACATACATGTAATACGCAGAAGCCATACAATGGCTGGGTAAAATTAGAAAAGATTACATCAGCTGCTTTGCGCTGCATGCGTCGCAGCAGTATAACAGTAACGAATGTTATATCCATAATTCTTTCCAATGATGCAGTAATTTTTACGATTAGGAGAGAAGGACTGGATCTGTTAATGACAGCACAGCTTAGGTCGACATTTTACAAGCGCACGGGCCGAAGGGGTGGCACACACTCCAAGCTCGCAGGATTTTGTGAGTTCGAAGGGTAACCAAAGTATTCTAAATTTTATATCGTGCTTAACTCGTAGCTCTCTTGTGCATAGTAAAGATGGCTCTTGTGTTAAATATTGCCCCAATACCCTATTAACTTTTTTTTATCGATATTCATACTATCGAAAAAATTTTATCCATATTTATTAACCTTAAGTAGGTTGCATGACTCGCATTATTTATTTTCAAAAGCCATGATTGTGTGAGCGTTCTCAGTATCGGCGGTGGTGAAATACTACACCGAAGATAAATTGACCAGCGTTATTTATACTAAATGGCCTTTCACACTATATAATATACAAGTCCTAAAAATTAATAAACAGGATCAAAATAAAATTTAATGACTAATATGTTGAGAATCAGCAATTCAAATCATTGATGTCAAGTAAATTACGCCGTGGAATTGCTGTGAAACATGCATTACGCAGGATTTACATTTTTAATTAGTTTTTCGAACGTTTTCGTTGTCTGCGCCAGCCTCTATGCTAAGATATCTTTAACACCTGTAACTATTCCCTGTTACAGGGAACTATCTTGCAAACCTATTTAAAATATTGAAGTGGAAGTTGTGTAGTAAGCGTTTCCAAGCTTGAATATCGATAACAAAGAAGTCAATAGGGTAAATGGGCAACATTTAACATAAGAGCCATCTTTACTATCTACAAGAGAGCTACGAGTTATGAGAGATTTAAAATTTAGAATACTTTAGTTACCATTCGAACTAATAAAATTTTGCGAGTTTGGAGCGTGTGCGACCGGGTGCGTGCCTGTTATGGAAAAACAACGTAACTAATCATTAAATATTAGGCCCGTTGCAGACGATAGTACTTTCGGCAAGACATCCTGCGTTTTCGTTGCAAATGAAAGAAAACTCAGGACATATGACAGTCACTTCGAGGGGCGTCGGTCGCAGGACACCGATTCAGCATGTTTTACTTTTGTTGAATAAACGCAAGTCTTCGGGATGATCGTATCTCGTGTACTTTTGCTGAAATTAAGAGTTTCGCTCGCACAACCACTTTAAAATAGGTACGAGAATAATTGCTGGAACAGAAACCGTATTTTAATAGTATTTAAACATTTTTTACTGAAGTATATAGAATTTATTTGAGTCGCTGTCTTACAACTTGTGTGGAGATACTTGGCAGCTGCCAAGGTCACGTGGTTTCCCTTTCTCTATGATTGAATATTCTTTTCTTTATAAAACGCAATTGCGCCAATAGAATAGCGACTTTTACGGTATATACTATTATCTTTGTTTTGTTTTTATCAATAATATTGACACACTGCCGTACGTACCAAACGTACCTTGGACTCAGCTCTAAGGATGACGTCACAAAAGAACACTCGATCGTAGCACAGTCGAAGTCTACCAATTGTCTAACATAATTTTGATACGAATTATGAATACCACAGTTAGTTTACAAATAGCAATGATCAATGTGATACTGTTGGCTATTGGCTAAATCATCGCAAAGGCCACTTCAGACGACAGCCTCATGGCTTTAAAAATGATAGTCTCTAATGATGTCTTTCCTCGGTATTGCACGCACACGGTAGAAAGGAACGTGTCAGCTGCACCTGAAGCTTATTCACAAATAAATTGAAAATTCGATCAATAAAGTGCATCAAGAGTCATCATCCTTGAACGTAGCCTATCTGTTTCGATAGTGGACTTTCTAGAAATACAAGCATTGCAAAATTAAATATTTTGGATTCCGAAATCTAGACATGAACCTTGGCCACATTGGAAATTGGATGAGCCGTTTTGAACAGGGACATATTAAGACTAGATACATTGTCCTCTTGTCGATTTCGAAACTGGGTATACAGTAGTGCTATTGAACTATGTATTTTAGAGCGTCAACCATTTCAAAATTTTTTCGTTTGAAAACTGGACAATTTCGATATTGGACGTTTAGGAAATTAAACTATTTAAAAATTCGGCATTTTAGGATATGAAATAGTTTGTTCTAATATACAACAAACCTCTGCTTCGTAGTTTCATGCATCCACAGACGCAGGAGTAAGGTCGGGCATGCGGTCTGAATAGCCCCTGCATCTATCCGCCTACCGGCCGGCACCCCGAATGGCACACGGCCCCACGGCCCCCGCAAGGTGAGCCGAAGCACAAAATTGCTCCTCCGGGCGATAAATTGCGCGGCTCCCGCCCTAAAATGTGACGACTTATTCCCAGCCTTAGAAATTGCCGCAGATTTTTTTGCAGCTTCTTCGCTCAAACATAGCCATATTTAACTCAACTGTCCGTACATTTTCAGTGCTCGCGAAATTCTGCTACCCTAAGTAGAAACAAGATAAAAATCTGGTTCGTTAATAGCCCTAAAATGATAGTCAGGAGAAGACATGCCCAAGAGTGTAGCAAAATGAGCATGCAGCTTTAGTGGCTGCGAGGTAATTAAATGCGTAGTGTAGTGTCAGTACGAGTCAGTCAGCAATCACCCTCATAAAAGTCGTATCAACGTCGCCTAAAAGATCTGGGTCTGATCTCTCTCGAGCAAAGACAACTCAGGGGGCAGTAATAGAAACACTGAAGTACTTGAATGGCTTCAGCGACGTACCTACAACGGGACTCTTTGAAAGAGACCTTAATCATCACTTGCGAAACAACGGTCAAAAACTCAAGCATAAAGCTCTAACAACCTTAAGTCAGCAGTTCTTTCCCTATTTCATAGTCAGCATTTGGAATAGACTCTTTCCGACGCTGTTGGTGCGGAGTCGGTCAAGTAGTTTAAAAATCGTCTTGACATATGTATATACATTGGGAGAGACATCCTCCACAGTTAAAAACTCCTCCAAGAGTCGCAAGCACTTAACGGCCAAAGCTTCCCAGGCCATCTTAAGCCGACTTCTTCTCACTTTTATTCCAACTATATCTTTAAGCTCCGCATATCAGCAGCTATCGATCATGCTTGATCATGATCATCTGTTTGGCTGAGATTCTTCTGCCTCCTTTTTTTTTCTTTTTTCATCTTTCGTCTTCGTTTCTTTCTGCTCTTGTTTCCCCAGTCCTCTACATCCTACAAATATAATGGCAATAGCTCATAGAGGGCCGAACGTAAGTTCCGGAGTCTCTTGGGTATGGGCCTCTTGGTTCGTCTACTGCCGCCTATCTAATCCAATATAAATATCATAAAAATTGTGCCAGTTCCACGCAAGTGAAAATATGTTTTTCATGCACTGGTTGTGATTCTGTGAGCTCCTTTGCAGGAAAAGGAAAACTGTTGGCACTCAGGATACTGAAATTCAATCAAGATGTTCAGCAGGCATTTACAGATCTTGGTAAGGACTGGGAATTGTCACAGGAATTGCCTAGAGTCCATATCAGCTTTTGCAGATAGTGTATCAGAATTAATGTTCAAGCCAAAGTGTCCAGTTCTAAAAACTCAGAGAAGTAGAAGCTACTGTATTTTGTCTAAGCTTTTGCAGATGCCCTCCGCCCCGCCCCGTAGTAGCGCTTGCAAATTGTCTCTGCTCCGTAACAGAGCTTGCAGCTTCGGGTTCTGCTCTCATGGTTTGGGAGTTCCCTCGCGATATCTCGTGCTATCTTACGTATGGTAGAGTGGAGTGTCGCATCTTATGATAGAATACAGTAAGATGTGTAGTATTTAAATATACATAAAGAAATAACAACAATAATTTATAACGTGTACAATGTTACAAAAAAACAGCAATATCTCGCTACTCGAATTATTTTGTTCATAGATACGATTCAACCAATGAACACCTTGAATAACGAAGGACTGCTACCAATTATTTCATAGCAATTCTACTTTTATGAAAACCCCTAGAACCATCGTGCGCCCAGGCCCCCGAGACCTTAAATGCTTTTGAATACCCAAGTTCCTACATATTTTGAACGTCTCTCTACATATACGCATGTATTTGGTATGCAGTTGCCTGTTTGTTCCTTGGTGGGGGTTGGTTGGTCTCTCCGTTCTCCGTCTAAGGCAGAGTATGAGAACACCACCGGGTGCACAAACAGCGGCTGTGACGTCAGTGGAGCCAAGCGACTCCTCACAGCACACCAGCAAGTACAGTTTCAGAAATTTTGAATGCACGTCATTTCATGCATAAGGTCATCAATATATGTGTGCTGAAAATTTTTCATATCATCACAAGTTACAAAGTACTTATCGTGTCCGTTAATATTTATTGCCGGAGCAGATCACCATAGGGTAGCGATATATGATATATTATGACGCGTTGGTATTACGTAACTTCGACGTTGGCTAATTATTCACAACTGAATTAATCATACGGTATATCAGATACCCTTGTCTAGATTATTATTCCCTACTCGAATTACTAATCTACGTCAAAATAATTAGTGAAAATGGTAACTCACTGGCAGAACTCCCTTGTGAAGACNGAAAAGTTTCCACCAACATGCACTGCAATTTTCTATAGTTAATTGCTAAATTAGTGTATATTATCTTCATTTATTTATACGCTAGAGATAAATTTTGCAATTTAAGAAGATTTTTCTGGAGAAATTAGTTAAATACTCCTAGGCTGCTCAGCCATAGATTCGCCGATGTGACGTCACTTTTTGCTGCTAATTTGTCGTGAGTCCTCCCGTTACGCTCTTTGCTTCCTGCCCTAGAACCATCGTGCGCCAGGTCCCCGAGACCTTAAATGCTTCTGAATACCCAAGTTCCTACATATTTTGAACGTCTCTACACATACGCATGTGTTTGGTAAGCAGTTGCCAGTTTGTTGCTTGGTGAGGGTTTGGTTGGTCTCTCCGTTCTCCGTCTAAGGCAGAGTATGAGAACACCACCGGGTGCACAAACAGCGGCTGTGACGTCAGTGGAGCCAAGCGACTCCTCACAGCACACCAGCAAGTATAGTTTCAGAAATTTTGAATGCACATCATTGCATGCATAAGGTCATCAATATTTGTGTGCTGAAAATTTTTCATATCATCACAATTTACAAAGTACTTATCGTGTCCGTTAATATTTATTGCCGAAGCAGAGCACCATAGGGTAGCGATATATGATATAATATGACGCGTTGGTATTACGTAACTTCGACGCTGGCTAATTATTCACAACTGAATTAATCATACGGTATATCAGATACCCTTGTCTAGATTATTATTCCCTACTCGAATTACTAATCTACGTCAAAATAATTAGTGAAAATGGTAACTCACTGGCAGGACTCCCTTGTGAAGACAGAGAAAAAGAATTATGAAGGACTTACGCCTTTCTTGAACTTACGTAGTTGAAAAATATTAACCCACTATATACCTAATTCAAGCTGTAAAAACCAAGTCAAGAAAGCCAACGCCATCCTTAATATGGTTAGACCTAATGTGCGCTGACTTGAGGTCGAAGCATTTCGCAACGGGCAGGAGGGAGGACCTGAACTTTCGCTTTAAATTGAGTTAAGGGAAACTGAAAATACGATATCCGGTGTCCATTTTCGTCCTCTGAAAGGCAGTTACTAGGTTACTATGACTAGGTTACTATGACTAGAATCATAACGAGACAGCAACATGTACTGAACTGCCAAAATACAAATTAAATACTGTGCAGATATCGAAGCCATGGTATCAAATCGTGAACTGTCACTTCCACGTTACTGACAGCGGTAAACATAATATAAGCACTATTTCCACATCTCCATTTGAGACAATTTTATTAAAATCACCAATATTACGTTCATGTTAATGTGGTAACCACTTGAAAATGATAAGCAGTAAATGCGTGTCTGCGTATGTATCCTTATATCCTGGTCGGCTCCAATGACGTCATAACTTGATGCCGGATGATTTTTTTCCTGAAACGCAATAATTATTGTCAGACTGTCTTAACCATTAATGTTGTACTTATACCCTGATCTCAGGCGTGGACTGGAATCATAGGATACAGAGGAGAATGTCTGTATGTATGTTGCTCCCTAACGAGGCTCGCTAGAACAAAAGAATCTAACATATTTTTCTCACGGAAATCACGCGTGAGAACGCAATTGAACAAACGATTTCTGCAGAACAGAGCCACGATGAAGAATGAAGAAAAGAGGAATGACGTTGAAGTAATTATTTTCTTTAAAACATTTATGATGGCGCAAGCCTGGAGTTGTCTTCTATGCGGTATTTTTGTTTCGAGTGTTGTTCTTTTTCAGTAAAAGTAAAGGTAAAGTCAACTTTACCGCACCCTCCACCGGGAAATTTACGTGCACTGGTTCGTGCAGCAGATATATGTCAACTGACCCCAGAGGATCAAGTACAGCTGCATCCGACCACAGGTCGTTAAGAACTATGGCGTCGAAACGGAAGGTTCAACGAACCGCGCTCCCTCCCCCTACCCTAGCATTCCTGGTCTGGTAAGTGACTCAACGCAGCTCTGCATATCAAGCAATTGCTGACCCAGTACGCCGGATGCCTCACAGACCGCTCAGCGGCTCGTCGCTCGATCTCAGCACATTTAGCACACAAGCGAAGCACGCATGGTCTGCTGCTGCCGTGGGTTATAAAAACTAAGGCGCCATCTGCGAAAGGTTCATCGACCCAGTGCTTCTTTTCTCCCATTTCTGGGTAAGGTAAGTGCCCCCACGGTAACTGTGAATACCAAGCAGTTGCTGACCGAGTGCACCGAGCGCCACAAAGATCACTTATCCGGCTCGGCAATCGTTCCCAGCACCTTCAGTGCCACCAGTTCAGCACGCAAGGCTGTTACTATTTGCTACCGTGGGATATTTTCTCTAACGGGGTCTCCACGATATTCTGCTAGACAGTAAATGCAAAAAAAAAAAAAACTCAGCTCTGCTCTGTGTCGCAGACCTCGAGGGCTGTACATGGAGTGTTGACAGCAGCTCCATAACTTCGCAGGTAGGTCGCGGGGACTTCCAGGAGTGACGTCACAGCTGTGCAGGAAGGCATAATGTGCAGCCAAACTTTGAGGCTTCGAGTTTCCAGATGAAGTTACGGTGCCGATCTTAGAGCGAGGCATTAGAAGCTGTGGGGAAGAACGGCAACGGTTTAGGGGAAGAAATAAGAAGCTTACGGTGCGAACTGGGAAAAAAAGTGCTTAGGACTGGGCTTTGAGAAGATTTAGTAATTTTCCTCTGGGTCAGTTTCATCGAAATGTTTTAGTTGATTACTGGTAGAAAAAATATCTAACCCTTTAGCGCCTGAATGAACCATCAATTTCCGTGCGAATATCCCTGCTTGCAGTATCCACAACTTTGCACAGTAAGCGCTATAAGGTTAAAAGACGATCCAGGAAAATGGGAATGTGAGTAGAGATGCTATAACCTTTCTATTTACAGTTCGCTAGTCTGCGGGTCCTGCTCACAAGATCATTCAGTCCATATCTCAGCCCAGCAAGGCTGGGACAGCGTACTTGGTGATCACCTGAACGCACAGTTGCCCAGTTAATAGCAGTTAGATTAACTTTGTCCAGGTGTGATCCTGAATTTTACTGATCCGCCCTTTATTACTCAAATCATATTTCAAGCAACATTTGGGTAGTATATGATGATAATAGCATTAATTACAGCATATTTTCATATGCCCGGAGAAAGTACTTTCCATTGCTCATTACGTCACAGCTGTATTTTAATGTCGGCATCTATCAAAAATTGACTGAACATTCAGGCAAACTATTGATTTACTGGAAGGATATATCAGAATAGAAACAAACGTTCTGGTTATGAGAATCAAGGGAAACCTGATTCTGGTGTAAAGATCTTCAGATATCCATCAGTGTATTTAACCTCAGTACCTAGCAGAGTACTAATTGAACTTTTTCGGTAGTAACTGAATTTCCTGAGAGCGGCATAAATTTCTGCTTCCCAAAAAATACGCGTCGCATTTGCTCTGAATAAATTAACTGAATTTTCAATAGCTGGTCTAAGCGTTTCCCTACCTTGTTTATAATATTTCGTAAGTGAAGTAGATATGAGTTAGTGCGGTTGAAAAGAAGCGTTTCCAACAAGTATCTCAAGAAAAATACTTTTGCAAGACTAAGGTTACCGCAGCGAAAGGGCTGGCCGCTACAGCTTACCAAAAACTGCTTGGTAGAAATAATATTGTTAAAAAAGCCGACGCAGTCACACGCTGCTAAAGCGTAGATATAACACAGCTCCATACCAGGATACTGCTATAGGGCTTGCAAACCAGATTGTTTGCTACTGAAAGACAAACTACCAACCTTTAATAACCATCCTCTAGTCCCTGCACTCCAAGTGGCAGAGCACTAATAGAGCGCTGTCTTGCCCGTTGCCTCGAGGTTAGTTGTTCGGTTCCCAGTCAGCAAGATGAAGTCTTGATGCTCGGGATTGAAGCGTCAGCGCTACCGTCATTCATAGTTCACTGAACGGGCGCTGACCGAGCTGCCATTGGGGACGTCGAATATCGCAGTTACTTTATGAGTTGTTCGTCCTTGAGGCCATAACTCTGGCAGAGCTGTGATCGATTGCAGCCGTGCATTCTTCTGGGCACTGGTGAGCTTTTATTTGCAGCACATACCAGGGCATGTGTGTTTGGTAGTCGCAGAGTATCCTTTCAATACGACTTTACCTTATTCAACTAATGTCACTAGCCAACCTCTAGTTCAAGTGAGATATTAAAATTTGCATTTGCCATCATGTGGAATTCCACAACACCTCAGCTACGGAGTGCGGCGGGCAAAATATATGCACTGTTGCTTCTTTTTCGATATGTTCCTCCCCCGGATTTTTTCAATAACTTATTGCAGAGACTCCGGATGCAAAAATATCACCGAACAATGGAGTGTGAGTTAGGGGACACGGAGGGGGCAGACCTGCGGGGCAGACATGTGGCGGCTCAATAGAGAGAGGCAGGGGAGTCAGCGTTGGCGAATTTTTAACTTTTGCACTTTCGCCTGACTACTTCTTCACATCGGAATATGTGTTGCTTGTGAACAGGGCAAAATCTGAAGGATGAGGTAAGTGATGTTCGAAAAGAGATATACAAATATATAAGAGAAGTTCGAGGGCCAAAATAAGTGTTATTCGAAAGGCAAAGTGAGTGATGTTCGAAGACCAAAGGATGTGATGTTTCAAAAACAGCGTAATTAGTGATGATCAGAGATCAAAATATTGATATTTGAAGAGCAACAGTTAGTAATGTTCAAAGAGCCAAACAAGTGATTTCCGATGAGCAAAATAATCGGTTTCTGAAAAGCGATATCAATGAAACCCAGAGAGCAAAATAGCAGATACCTAAGCAACATGACAATAACCTTGTTTGTTTCTTGTTGGTGAACGTCCTCAGACTCGACAGCGCCGCTTACAGTATCTTAGTTGAAACCTAAGGCACCTTATTTGACTTTATACTCTTGTTTATCCAGCTCGACGTCGGGGGCCACTTACGACTTTATTCGGTATAATCAACAGAGAGGTAACTCCATTATAATCAACAGAGGGGTAACTCCATTATAATCAACAGAGGGGTAACTCCATTATAATAAACAGAGGGGTAACTCCATTATAATCAACAGAGGGCTAACTCCATTAATTCGGTTACCATGCCGCCACCACCTACGGCATGATCTGGCACGTTATAGAGATGTCCCGACAAACTTTAGGTAGGGTCAAACTCAGAGCGTGGCACGATAGGCATCGCCGATTATACGACGGCGACGGTGTGAAGACCATCGTCATCGAAAAAACTACGATGTTACGATGGAACATAGCAAAAAGCTATCGGCGATAGCGATGGTCCGATGGAAATTATATCAAACAATCGGCGATGGCTATTTTCTCTATCGGCGATGGTGTTATGAAGAACTGGTCCGATGAAAGGACTGAACACTCCATCGGCGATGTCATACGATGGGCATCGTCATCGGTTGTGCTTCCGGTATGTAAAGTACAGTGTGAAGCGATATTATGCTGGTCGAAATGGCAAATCATCTTATTTTCTCTCATACGAAAACAATGAGAACCTTAAAGTTAAATATCTCGAAAACTAAGCGTTTGCGGCGAAAACGGTATTGATGAAAAACGTCTTAGAATGCCTTATTTTACCCAATTATGTAAACAAACATACTAATTGTTATGACTGACCACTTTAGAAAATGACTTAACTTTAATACATGCCCCAGATCTAAAAATGTCAACTACTATTAAGGTTTTGAAAAATCATTAGATTTGGAGCATATAAGCAATATAGGCAAATAATTATTAAACTTTGTAAAGCAGGCTTTAATTAACCCTAATAACATGGACTTTATACTTCGCAGCTTTTACCAGGTAGGAATAGTATTACCTGTGTAAAAATCGCACACAGGCCGAAGTTATATGAGACGCTGCTTTCATTCGATATCTGTGGTTTGAGATCTTTGTATTTCTATGTGTTAAGTTTAGCACTTTTTCAAGCTGATACTGCTAGCAGGTCATAATTAGAAATTTTGTAGTTTAACTTGGAATATATTTTGCGGTTCGTTTGTACTGAATACCAATGCTTTTTCTGTCTGGAATTTGCGCAGGTTCCTGCTACATTTAGATATCTTCCAGCTTCTCAGCCAAGGAACGAGATCATAGAAATTTCGCAGGGCTGAATCTGTCTTTAAAAAGCTAGTATCTTGTCTACGACCCTATAAGATGTAAGCGAAAGAGACGACCTAGGCGCGAATTTTCTACGGATAAACAGACAAATAATGCATATCTAAATTTATTCGTATATGAAAATTAGGAAATAGAGAGCTACGTCTAACCAAGCAATTCCGTACTAATAAAATCGAGCGAGCTTGGCTTTGATTGACTTTAACCACCCAGTCGAACGCATCCAGTATCCGGAACTCATTGCCCAAGAATGAAAATAGCTCAGATCTAAGTATGTTCAACCGAACTGCAGTTTCATCGGGGCTCTGGCTCCGAATTCCACTACAAGCTCCTTGCGTCTAACTAGAGTTGCATCCAAAGAGCGCAAGCCTTCGCCAAGTTAGTGACAGCTAACAGAAAGAAAGACTGACAGACAAACGAACGGATCATCACCAAAATTAATAATATTTCTTGAGACATTTTAATAGTTCCTGTAAATTTCATGAAAATCCTTCGATAATGTTTTGATTTATGTTGTGAAAAGGCAAACGGTCAAACTCCGTCAAAAATATTTCTTATTGGCGGGTATAAGGAAGAGAAGGCTGAAAAAATAGGTGAGCAATAGGAAATCAGATTTGCCATACAGTTATTGTATAGTTGTACTAAAATAATAAAAAAGTTAATAGTAATCGATTACCATAGCATTCCAATGGGTTTGGTCATTTAATGCGCGAGAAAAATAACTAAGAGACGAAAAATTCGTATGATATTGAAAGCAAGTGCAAATGTGAGAAACGGAGTAAAAAAAAAGTTATATATATGACAAGAACCATGCGATTATAAAGTACAGTTCGTCCGAGATATGAGACAAAAGTGCTCAGCAGGAAAGGAAGTCCAATAAACGGAAGGCTTTCCAAACCACCGACGCGTTGGAGGGAAGATGCATGAGGTGAATACAATTTCCACCAGAAACATTCGATGAAATAATTAGGTTTTTTTGTTACATCTGTAGAACTATTTCGAAATGAAAATGCACTAGCTTTACAGCAGGTAGGCTCGCCACAGGTAAAATAAGATGGCGAAAACAACTTTAAAGCTAGAAAGACCACATAACATAATGCACATAATATTATCTAAAGCACAATGGCGGCTCCTGTTCTCTCGAAAGGTGGCATCAAAGGTTCCCTAATTTTCCCCTATCCGATACGATACTGAGAGCGTAACGGTCGTACTAACGTAGGAACGAACTGAGGAACCCCCTCAGTGGGCATAGGATGGGCAATAGACCATAGAGTTAAGTTAGTTAGGCTCGCCCTTCCTAAGTTATGAGGCGCGGCGACCCCATGAAGCTTGTGTAGGTTACCTTAGCCATTAGCTAAGCCTTCAGGACATCTGTCTTTCGTGCGCACTTTGCTTCCTTCTAATCTCATCCTCCTACGGATCCATCTTCCATCTTTTCTTCCTCTTCTTTCCCGACTTGCTGTTTCCATGCTCGTTGATCCTGTGTGGGAACACCCTTGTACATGGGTTCCCTGTGTCTATCGTCATACTATATGTCCTTTCTTTCCTCTTGTGTAATATCGCCTTTATTGTGGAAGCGGAGACTTGAACTGCTTAATAAATTTAGGAACGATCTAAGGAACTAAGAAAGGAAGGAACAAGCAGAATTATAATATGACTAGAGCAGGTACCGAGCCGTCAAAAATGGCATTAATAATTTTCTAATTAAGCTTTTTATTGTTCTTGCTTGAGGGATAGATTTTGTCGCAGGAATGATGCCTCATAATGCAGGCTTGATCTTCCATTAAAGTAACGAAAGTTGTGCCGTTATCATCTGCGACAGCAAAATTTCTCTTCTGCAAATAAAGGCACGAGTATCAGTTTGGAAATGCTCCAAAGTTGAGCAGCACCAGCAAAATATAGTATATAAAGCTTCAAAATTTTTAACCGGAAATGCTCAGTGCTTGCCATCTGTTAGATACCAGCAGATACTTGAACCTTCAAAGGATCGAAATTTGGCTGCAATGTGGACAGAAAACATTTCGGCCTCGGCTCAGCGTAAAGTGTCAACTGCCACGAAGAAATTCAGCTAAGGACAACATAAGCGAAATTGTTTATGCACGATACGAACGCAATTTCCGACCAAGACTGAGCTTCTCTAACTACTACGAAGAATTCCCCTGAAAACTATGCGAAATAGACTATACCCGACAGGATCAAAAACTTGCTCAAAGATACCGCCTTTCATCTACCACGCTCAGGAGAAGAATCTCATCAAATAGCAACACACTAGACGCGCAGCACAGCACCATTTGCACAGCACAACATCAGCTGCACAGCACAACATCAGCTGCACAGCACAACATCACCTGCACAGCACAACATCAGCTGCGCAGCACAACATCAGCTGCGCAGCACAACATCAGCTGC
>LQNS02278091.1:39156872-39171502 GCA_001587735.2 Parhyale hawaiensis | reverse complement strand
GCGTCGTTTTTTTCCGCAAAAAATTGCGTCATTGCGTCACTGGCGAGTACTGTAATTATAACTAATCAACCTAATTTAAGTGAAAAATTATAAAAATTTATGATAGAAAAACTACGAGATAGATATTTTATAAGTCAATTTTTTTAATATATTTTATTTATATAGATTATTTATTATTTTGTCTTTGATATTATTTGGATGTTTCAATTAGAAGTAAAATTCAGCTTCATCTATTTTTATCTTGTTATAGTTACCTCCGTCAAGGAGGTTATGTTTTCGTTGAGTCTGTTTGTATGTCTGTCACTAAGATAATAAGAAAACTATGGATTGATATTTTGAAAATTTACAGGGATTGTGTGGTGTGTTACAAGGAAACGCTGATGCACACAAGCAACTTTCGTTGCCGTCGCAGCCCGTCGTCCAACAAACGACGCCGTTACTCTGACGACTGACAGCGCTAAGGCGAGTGACGGCAGAATGCTGCAGGTTGTATTTTTGACGCCGTCGACGAGAACTTCGGGTGAGCTTCGTTATAGGAAACGCCCGAATCACTTGCTTTTGAAATATAGTATGAGCATAAGTCGGTGTTGTTTTCATCTACATATGTATAAACAGTAAACACTTGGTTGACTCGAATAACGAAAGAGCAGCATAAATGCTTCAAATATTTTACAAGTTACCGAAAAATTCCTATCACGCCACAGCCATGATACCTCAAATTTTTGCTTTTCTTACCTACCTTGATTACCTTGATACTTCGGACGAGGTCCAGGTGGCGTTATGCAAAGGGTATTCACATTTAGGTAAATATTTTACAAACACTGCGTTGAGTATAAGTTCGTTACATGCTACAATATAAAAAATAATGGAATATTAAGATAAGTTGGCCAAAATACACCGTTACAGGTGAAAGAAGCACTTAAGTATGCAAATTCTCACTGGTTTCTATCAAACTCTTATGGCAAATGCCACTTATTTCAGGCGTTTTATGAAGACAACCTAACTTAAATTTTGTTTGTTTTGTAAACGAAAGCAGCAAGATATCGTAAGACACTTTACTGGTGATGGAAAATTTACTGATGATTCAAGCTGATTATTTTGCTTCTGCCGTTTTATTAAAGTGCCTTTGTATTGCCGGAACGAATTGTCAGTCACTGCTGTTATACGCCTCGCCGCCTCCCGACGATAGGTTGCGTCGTATTTATTTTCTTTCTATGAAGTTTAACGTAAACGAAGTTGCAAACAAAGGTGTCGGTACCCTGATTGAACAACATTAGTAATGGCAATCAGCTTGCCTTGTAAATCTATGGTTATTCGGTAAATACCGTATACTTTGGAGAACGTTCTACGCAGTAGCAACACACCGCTCACACGCACATTGAAGTGTGCAACCCAACTAGCCTGTCAACATTTTAGCCGAACGACTGATAGGCTTAAGCGGAGCAAAAGTTGCTAATGTGAACTCCCTTGAACAGATGATTAACTTTTGGTAAAGATCCGCTCAACCGTTTGTTTGTTTGCTTGATTTTCTTTCATAGTAGGTTATGGACAAATTTTTATGAAATATACATGAGTTGCTAGGTATATCACGAAGAGCAAATGACCATTTTTTTGTGATGATCTATTTTGTTCGTTCGTTTGTCTCTGTGTTTCATTTAGTGTTGGTTAACAAAATGAGACTCAATGAGTTATGAAATTTACCGAAATTGCTAGAAATATTTAAAGACATAGACGATAAAATATTGGTGATGATCGTTTGGTCTCTTGGTGTGTTTGACTAATGTTTGTCAGAATGTGTGCGAGCTACATAACTCAAAAAGTTATGAACTATCTTCAAGAAAGTTACAGGAAGTTTTATTATTTCAAAAAAGCACAAATGGTCATATTTTCGTGCTGATAATAAGGAAATATTAGTTTCAGAGCTAATTTCAATTTTTCAGTAACGTTGCCTAACTTGGCGGAGGTATGTGCTTTAAGCTTGCTCTGGTTATTATTTGGTTTGATTAATTAATTTATCGTTGTTATTATACCATAATCATAGTATCACAGAAGCACAAACTGCAATACTTAAATATAATAATAAACCACGACACGTGAAAACTAAAAAAATGTACCGATAAATTTGTCATTAGAGGTTTATCTAAGTTTGTCAATTGAACTGTGTGGTACTGGCCTCAGCTACTGAAATATCTTCGATAAATTTTCACTATTATCTCCTAACTCACACCCAAACCATTTATATAATAGACATTGATGCACTGAACACGAATTTATCCTCTTCTTACCGAGCATTTTAAAATGAAATAGATTTCCTTCGAACATTTTTCAAGACTAACGAATATCCACACTCGCTTTTAGATCACTACTGCAAACTATGGTATATCTGGAAAAAGTATTTGAATCCGGTATTACTAATCTACTGTCCATAAATCCTTCTTCTACCCCTTTCCATACTACTGAAAATCACCGACGATCGACACAGTCAATTCTCTGAAATCTTTCCTCGCCGAAGCCTACCCGCATATAAGCTTTAGGTTCCATTATAAAACCAGATTTACCATAGGATCCTATATTGAAGAACACACCTCCTCTGGCCACGGTAGTCTATAAATTTCAATGCCGCAGCTACGACACATCGTACGCGGGCAGCACAGAACAGCATTACAAACCCACGTTGACCAACATTTTGGTATCTCCAGCTACTACCCATTCTGCTTCCCGTCTTCATGCAGAACAAAGCACTCATCCATTTGGCAGGAAAAACTTCTCCATCATCGACTTTTCCAACCCAATAGAACTCACAACTTTAGAATCTCTCTACATCCATACAATAAACCCCAGCCAATCCATAACAATCCGTAGCTGACTTTCTTCCGACTGTACCACGACTACTGCTTCCATATGGTCCGACCGTCCGTACAAGCACTGATATTGGGACCTTCCGAGCTTACCCCGGTCATTCGCGTTTTACATCTCCCACTGACAAGATCTCTCTTCCCTGTTAGCCTCCCAGAAAAAATTATTCCTTTTCAGGTTTTTTCGTTCATTATGCTTCACTCTGAAGATTCGAGAAGACGTACCGAAACGCTAAATTTTAATGAATTCTGCTGACAGTTATGTTTAGTTGACGAATTTATAGGTTACGGCCGTCAGAAATGCTTAGTTTTAGAAATACTAATGTGTTGAATAACTTAAATTTAGTATTAAATCAGTCTTGGTACTCACGATCGCACACCATTTTTCGTCTGCAAAATGGTTGCGTAAGCTGTGATGTCATTAGTAGAACCAGCCCTACGCTCCAAGCCATAGAAGTAATTGATCATTGAATATAAAATTTATGGATTTATCGTTCGTAATCGTCCAAGATGTCGTTCCCAATACAGAGTAAAAGTAGGGGACTGGTTCAGTTATTTCTTGCAAGTTACGATTACGACGCGTCGCACACGACACGACAAGCGATGCATTGTGTCTGATAAGGTTCCCTAATGTAGTCGAGCAATTGCATGATTTAGTATGATTGATGCATAGACTTCAACTTTAATATTACGTTACAAAAAAGAAAATAGCCCGTTTCTGGGATGATTTAGTGTTTTTTATGCAAATTCTATTAGAAAATTCCCTCTTCATTACGCTAGAGTACTGATGTAATACTAAGTTTAAAAAATCACTATCTCAAAAACTGGCGCCAGACGAGAGTGACCTTTACTCGGAAATACGTGTTCAGCACATCAATATCTCATACATAGGCCCATTGGTCTAAAGTTTTCGGGTTTGAGTGGTGAGTAATAGCAAAAAGTACCAAATTTTTTCTCACTCACAAATTGTATCTAGAGGACTACGTTTTCTTGGCTCCAAGAGGAAAATGACGCAAAATTTTATTTGCATCACTATAGTTGCGTCAGCGTCATTTTTTAAACTTTTGCGTCATTGCATCATGCGTCGATGAAATGGTCGTCACGTCGTCAACGCAATGACGCAACTGGTCTGGTAACGCAAGTGCCCAGCACTGGCCCATAGTAAATGGATCAGGACCGCCGACCGGAATGCTGCCAAAAAAAAAAGGCCCGTGGGAGGGGTTCAAATAAGAAAAAGCTGCAAGATCGCAGCGCCCAGCTGCGATGATATTCCTCCGTGCTAGTCCCACTTCATATTGAAATTTTGGCGCATACGATCATGGAATTGACCCAAGTCATCACTAGGCTTCTGCACGCCACCACGTGTGAGACAACATCCCAATACAGCCGCATGTCCTGAGCTGGTGCCAAAGCAAGTGCAACAAGTTGTCTACTGTGATCCAGAGGCGTCCACAAAAATATTGGGAATGCCCTCACTGGAGAGCAACGCAGCAACGTGTTGCGTGTCACAGCCCTATTGGGGGCTACCATAACATGAAAGTAAAATTCTCGTTACTCAAAAAGAAGTTAGGGTGACGTTTCCAGCTTGCAACTCGAAAGTGTCAGCTATCCAGCGGACAATTATGCAGTGACATATGCGCTATTCTAGACAATGGGAAACGAAACTTGAGTAATGAACCGAATAAGCAGGTCACAATCCCGCAGTTGGTGAAATTGTAAGCTGTCCGGTGCATGTGTTTACTGAGACTGAGGAAATTAAAATAGGAAGAGCTACAGCCACATTTGACCGTGCTGGCCAGAGATTTGTTTGCTTTTTCCATAGCTACTCCTTTCCCACCTATCACTGGCTCCCAGCCATTTCTTCTCACCAATCACACGCTGCCAGCCATCCCTTCTCACCAATCAAAGGCTCCCAGTCATTCGTGCAGCCAATCAGCGAATTAGCCTGCCAAAAATCCAGCTTTCAATTACCGTAGTCGTTGTTACTTGGTTCTATTAAGCATCCTTGCCGGCGAACCAGTAAGACAAAGACGCGTTTGTTTGATCGGCGAAATTAGGGCGTGTGTATGATTGGTCGCCGAAATTAAGCCCTCGAGGATCTATATGCCAGAAACTTCTGACAAATGTACTGGTTTCGACCCACTGAATTTAGTGTCAGGCATAGACCCTTAGTTGGTCACACCTGAGATTAAAAAAATTCAACCTTTCTATGCAAAACTGAGTTTTCACTTGACTTAACGGAATCGCTTTTCTTCTAGGAGGTGCAGCACGATTCAGTGTGGCAAAGCTATCGCTTCTGACTGGGGTTTCGAAAACCAAGTCTCGAATGCTTAATTTTGGCACCCAATCGACCACGTCGTAAGTCCCTTTCCACGTAACAGCAATACAGAGCATCAAAGCTCCGGCTGCCTGGACGGGAACCTAACATTTGACCTCGAAACGACAAACCAGACAGCCATGGCGAGTGGCAAAGTCTGTCAGGGAAATTTAGGAAAATTGAGAGAGGTAATAAGCTAAATATTTCCGTCGCCATATTTGATTACTTTTCCTATGGATTGTTTTAAATTATTCAAATGAGCTTCGCACGTCAATTCTTCAAAGCAATTGTGAAAATTCCTGACAGCGCTAGTCGATTTTTCAAAGTGAAAAGCAATGAAGCTCTGCGCTGTCGGTATCGGTCTGTGCAGCTAGAACTTTTTCTGAAGAAATGAAAACGGGGCAGTTGACAGCACAATCGCCCAACAGAAGCTTAGTCCCCTCCCCTCTCCCAGTTGTTTTTTGGGGATTTAAGCTTCTCAGGTAAACAAAGAATTCTGAGCCGTGTTGCAATCACAGCCCAGAGAGGCTGGTGTAACCTCCAATGTGGTCACTGCAACTCGCATTTCGGTTACTGGTGCGTGACTGTGACACTACCAGGCGACGCGAGCGCTATCTGTCGAAGAGCCACATTGTCCTCCTTCTTTATACAGAATCCTGTTAGAGTCTTCATGATTTTCAAATAAAACTACAGAAGATTAAATTGAGCAAGTGAGGGCAACCAGATGTATATTACTCGTTATTATGGCACAATAACAAGCGATTGGAAAACGATTTGCCCTGATCTGTTTAATAAAGCTCAGTCCTTGAGAGTAAAGTTTAAGTTTTGCGTTCTCAAACGTAATCTGTTGGCAATAAACGCCTGAAATCTGATGGAAAATAACGAGTCCAGCGTTCAACACAGGAGATCATGACAAGCTGAAGATAATTGCGGTAAACTTACGCGATCAAAGTGGGCCACTCAATCATGCCCGCCCATAATGACTGTTTCGCATATTTTTTTTTCTTTTATTTATTTTACACTGGGCCGAATTCGATAATATTGCTCTAAAAGATGCATCTGATTTGCTTCTATTAAGGTCTGCACTGATGCAACCCAATGGCAATGAAGAACCCTGACAAGGCTTTAAAACATTTTGGAAAAGTGAATGATGGAGACAAGGAAAAACGAATATATACGATAAACCTTCTGAGACAAGATTCAGTAAATCTCGCCCTGTGATATTCTGCAGTAGCTTGTTTGTGTAAGAGAAAAAAAAACTATGTTCTGTTTCAAGCCATTCTAGTCCTGCTAGGGCATGCTGGAGACTAAGAACTACAGTAAATTTTGTGCTCTAGTGATGCTTCGAATAACTTTATAGATTTTCTAGCAAAACTTTCCAACTCTATATCCTTCATGATAAAAAACTATCAGAGTGACCAGGAGTTAAAGCCATATTTTTCTCCTGGCTCGGTTAAAAGGAAATGTTGCATAATACAGAGTAAACACAATTAGAAAAGATGCGAGTTCTCTGAGACGAACAGAATAATAATAAGAGTGTTTGGGGTAAAGGGATTTTTCTGTCAAATCAATCAGTTTAGCAAGCGTCACTTGTAATGTCTCTCATATCCCCCCTTTACAGTTCGGAGTCCGGCAAGCTTTGCAGTAATTTTTTTTGTGCTATTTAAACGGACACTGCAAGGTTTTCTAATGTGGAGACAATAAAACACTTTCGTTCTTAACGAGTCATACCCTCCATGATGTCAACAAATGATGTCACTACCTAGCGTTTTTTGGTCATACCCACAAAATTTTGAGGCTGTGAGCGATGCCCCGTATATGTTTGTGTGTCAATCGTCGTGCTTTTAAACTTGTGACTCCGGCCCAACTGTTGAGTGGTGCGCTCAATGATATGTTACCATACACCCAGAAAGTGTAATAATTATTTTACACCGCACCTCTGTTACCTTAAGGTTAGGCTATTCAATCCAGGGCTTAAAAACCATACGATACATTATGACTGTTTTGGCTTCATTTTTTATCATTCCAGCAATAAAATTATACCCGGGTTTAGCTTTAGGTTTGGGCAGTGGTGAAGGAAAGCGTTGGGCAATTGCGGCCCTTTCCGGCCCAGTCCAGAAGCAAAAAAATGGCCGGATGTTTGAGACCTATGGCTTTTTTTACTCTTGGCAGTTGTCCAACTCTCGCAAATATAGTCTGATGTGGAGGAGCAGTAACGCCTCTCTGAAAATCAGGTATATTAAAGTCTACGGTGTTTACAACCATTATTTACATTACCAGTGGCAAGTGAGACCTGTTGCTGCAAGTCGCCTCAATCGAAGTAAGGTCTTTCTTGTGTTAAATGAACATAATAAAGTTGCTGAAAAACAATCTATGCTAAAGTTAAATTAGCAAATATATATTGGAATTAAACAATCTTCGGGTTCTGCCTCTGTGATAAGACTCATCCGCTATTGCCGCCTCGTAACTTGAGTCAATCATATAGGTACGTTAGTTGCATATTAGATCGCAAATAAATGTACGCCGTAACTGTAATGTTCACATTAATCTGTTACACCGGCAATCACACAGACATCAGCAGGAAAGGAGTGTTGCAATCACAACCCCAGGGTTACCTGCGCTTCACCAACATAACCCAAACCTCAAAATCGCATCGCAATGGAGAGCTGATCTCATACAAAGTAGCCTCGTTTATTTCATATGAGGTTACGGCAAATATTCTAAGGGGAGGAGGAGGGGTTATAGTTTCCCAAAGAGGGTTATGACCAGAGACACAATAAGAGAATGATAATTAAGGCTTAAGGAACAATTTTTATGAGAAAAGCCTGAAAAATCAGAATTTTTTATTGAGGAAAAAACTCGCGGAAGTAACGCACAGCAAAGGGGCAGCCGCTGCGTAAAATAGCCTCCGTACAGCCTGTTCCAGTCTCCCTTCCCTCAAGAAGAAGCTGACGTCATTCTGAATCAGCACCAACGTTATACGAGCTAATACATGCGTATTTACATCATTTATCTGGGCTGAGCCCTAGATTTTCTTCTATATTACAATCGTCCCATGGTTGTGACTGCATCATGCCTCGTGTTCCCGGCACAAATATTAGCTACACGGATAGGTAAGCTAGCACGCGAACGTGTGTAGTCACCAGTACCTACTGTAATAGGACTCCCCAGCTATGCACATTGAAACCGAGAGAGTCTAATCAGTTTAGCTTTAACTTGCCCAGATCTTAAGTCGTGGACTTCCAAAACTCCACCTTAAAATGAGTTTTAGGAAGCAATCACCAACCGATTACGCTTGAGATTGACAGGTTGCGGTTGACGCCAGAAACTCCGCCTAAAATGGCGAGTCGAAAGCCTCCGACTGAAGTCTGGGTCAAGTTCAAACTAACCTGGTAAGATTATCTGGACCGCACAGTACAAATTTTCATCGCATCACCGGCACCAAATAATCAAATGACCGCGCAAACCGGAACGTGGGAAATGTATTTCTTAAAGTTAGTATCTATTGGTGATGGAAATTTTATATCCAGTCGTCAGCAGGTGACTAGAGTAGGTGAGGATAGTATCCCAAAGTTGTGATATGATACCCCATATCTCGTCACTGCACCATGGCAACAAACTCGCAGTTTTAATTATGGACTGCCCACTCTAAGTCCTGTAACAGAAAACGATGAGAGAGAAAGACTAGTGAATTCTAGTGCACATTGAGTTATCATCAGTAAATGATAAGAAATTAATTCACTCGCTCAGTTTGCGAAATATTTTGGCAAGTCACCAACAGCGAGTGATAAAAAAAACATCGACGTTTAACGCGCCGAATTTATGCAATTTTACACCACGTCACCAAGAACGAACGATAGAGATAGCTAGACTAACCTGGGGGGGGGGGGTCGCAACGTCTTACTCCAAAGCACCCCAATTAACGATAAAATAAGATCGACGCTAAAATGTCGAATTTTCACATAATTTTGCACGATTGCGTAGAAAAAGAACACGTCACTAGGCACATATTATACTTACCGAATGTTGCAAGCTAGACTAATGAAGAACTCGAAATAACTAAGCAAGGAAGTGCTGGCTAGTAGCAGATAATATTTGAAGCTGTTTTCCAAATGGTAGATCTAGATCAGCGTCGAGATGCCACCCAGAGCGAGAGGAAAATAAAGAGAGCAGTCCAAGGGAGCAGCAAAGCACTACACAACCACTCACTAGTGCTGCCGAAGCAAAACTAAGCCCAGCTGACCTCCAGAATCTATGCGTGCAAGAAAGAGTGGGAGACTTTAAGGCGTTGCTATGGATATCATATAGCCTTTAGCCTTTCATTGTCACCGCATACATAAAAAATTCAATGAGAAAATACAGAAACCTCATAATTCGTACCACCATATTGTCTCCCTCTGCCAATAAAAAGTCGAAGACTTCAGGCTTTGCTATGTGTATCATTAGCCTTCTATTGTCAACGAAGAAGGGCAATATTTTATTAAGACCAGCAGGAATCTGATCACACGAACACGCAGCCAAGGATGTGGATCACCTGAAAACGATAGCATTAAAGGCGACATAATGTATTACAAGGTGTTCCAGTAATAGGGTAGGAAAATTTTTCTAAAGTTCTCAGCTGATATAAAGCGCATATATAACTTTTTGACGGGTAAGTTATAATAAATAACACACGACTCGATCCCAGAGTTAAGCACCACAGCTCCCATGACTCTTAATTACGGCTCTGACAATCTGAAAGGAAAGGCAGCATATATTACGCAGCACGCAACAGATCTTTGCAGATCAACGCCAATTAATTAATTCTCTCGCCAATTTTAACTTTCAAATCATCGAGTGAGAGTCACGTAAACCTAACTAAGATGGACCACCCTGCAAAGCCAGTTTTTGTTTTGGTTTGACGTAACTTTGGGAAAGAGTAGAACTACGGTGGTCATCATTTTGAAGCAGCTTGCATGCTAATGTACAAAGCAAATCACAGATTTTGCTGAAAGCCCAGTTTAATAATTTAAGTTAATTATTGCGCTTCAATGGTAAAACCAAGGAGAAAGTTAGAAAAAGCTGGAACTTACGCCAAGCTGGAAGCGCTTGCGTCTGAAGTAAAATGAGTTTTTTTCTGCTTATAGGAATGTAACTTACGACTTTGTAGAAAACATGTGCTAAAAGTTAAATTACGGCTCATATTATCAATGCACAATCACTATAAATATAGAAGGATTAACCTGCCTTTCAATGTTTAAAATGAAAACAGGTTTTGTTTTCTCTAAAGTATTTAAATACATTGATATGTTTAGTAATAATGATTTGAATACATTTGAAAATGTAATTAGTACGATGCATTTAGTACTTAGATACGTCTAATGTATTTAGTGTCCATTGCAGAGTAAGAACACAATGAACAAAAGAATCATGTATGCATACCAAAAATCTTAGCAGTTTGCATCCACTTGCCCAGTCCTGTGTAGTCTCTTCTCTCAAAAAGTTAAGGAACGCGAGTTGAGGCGAGCACGCGCTCAAACCACCCTAAGCTACGCCGACTTCACTGCGATCTCCAATTCCCATAGTTTTATGGAAAAGATATGTCGATGATATCCTTGCCGTAATACCACAAAATTGCCTTGCGTAGTTCCATAGATTCTTGAACAACATTAATGAAAATATACAATTCAGTGTGGAAAAAGAAGAAAATAACGCTATAGATTTCCTAGATCTCAAGATAAAATATGAAGAACATCGTACTCTTAAATTCTCTATTCATCGTATACCAACTCATACTGGCATACTGGGAGATATTTAGATTTTCAATCAAACAATCCAATCAATTAGAAGAAAAGTGTCATCATCTCCCTAGTGTCCAGAGCCTTCATCTTATGTAGCAAAGACGAAATAGACTTAGAACTGAAAACGATTACCGACTAACTTCTTGAAAATGTTTACCCGAAAAAATTAATTAAACAAGTAATTAAACGTAACAGAAGATCATCTGAAGCATGTAAGGATAAAGATCAGTCAAACTCAAACGTTAATTATGTCAGCGCTCCTTATATAAAAGGGACATCCGAACGACTCAACAGAATATTAAAGCCTGATAACATCTAACTTGCAAAAAAAATAAGAAAATACCATGCGTGAAAAATTATGTTAACTTAAAGATAAAAAGAAACCATCAGAATTGAGTGGAGTTGTCTACTAGCTAAATTGTCAAAATTGTGATAAATCGTACATTGGAGAGACTGGCTGAAACATTAGCACAAGAATCAAAGAACATCAAACAAGTGTTTAATAATAATAATTAAATTCTTTCGTATATCAACACGTACGAGACACGGGCCATTCGATCAATTGGTCAGACTTTTAAATTTTATAGCAATGTTAACAGACAAATCAACGACGCTTCTTAGAATCAACGTTTTCTAAATTCAATCAAAAATGTTATAACAGATACCAATAAATATCAGAAACCTATAGACCTATAATAAACAACTTGTGAATTTTCGACCAGCCTCTCTAATTATGTATATATAGTGTAAATATTTCAAACGTATCTCTGATACTAACTAGTTCCATATCATAAGTAGCGGACCTAACAGTTTTGAAGTTCCCACCTTGACAACGACATTCGCTGAGAATGTCGAAAGCTTGGTAAAAATAAAATTCGTAATCCATAAGAAGTATTATCTTATGTTAATTAAATACAATCGTACACTGTATACAGCACCAACTGTCGTGAATTACAACAATGGCCTACGCCATCTTGAGTCACCAGTGCAATCCAATAACTAATTGCCCAACTATTTATTTATTTCAAAATTTGTTTTTTTTTTTAACGTAAAAATCATCCAAAATTTGACTAAATGTGTATAAAGTGCTTGTTAATTAGCTACCTCCGCCAATGAGGTTATATTTTTGTCGAGTTTGACTGCTTGTCTGTCCGTTTGTCTTACACTAAGATAACTTGAAAAAAGATGGGCGGATCCTTACGAAATTTACAGGAATTGTTAGGAGGAACATATATTTAATTTTGGATGAATGTTCTTTTTTCTCAGTAAGTCTTGGGCAGAATTTTATAAAACTTACATGAGTGCCAGGTATCTCACAAAGCGTGAATGACCAAATTTTTGTGAGGATGTTTGTTTGTCTCACCATTTGAATTCATGCCGGTCAGCAAAATCACTCAAAAATTTTAGAACGGATCTTTATGAAATTTACAAGAATTGTTAAAAGACGTACATGATCAAATTTTAGTGATGATCGTTCCGTTCGTTTGTGTGTTTGACTAATGTTTAACAAAATGTTGAAATATTGGAAAACACAAATGACTAAATTATGGTGATGATCGGCTCTACTGTTTGCGTGTTTGATCTATGTTTGTCATTATGTTCCTCAGAACGTAACTCATCTTCAAGTAAATTACATAACCTTTCATTACTGCCAAAAGGCACAAATAAAAAGATTTTGGTGTTGTTAAAGAGGAAATCATAGTTTAAGAACCAATTTAAAATTTTCGTTGACGTTGTTTTGTTTGGCTGAGGTATGCATTTTCAGATGGCTCTAGTTTTGCAATATGTATTATTGTTAAGAATCCTGGCATTGAAAACAATAGAAAAACTCCATTTTCTCCTATTCTGTTGTAACAGAACCTTCCGTACGGCTTCGAGTGGTTATCGATACATTGAGAGGGGCCTGTATTTTCAACAGTTCTTTTACTTGTGCTTCCAGGACGCTTATTCACTTGACTCTGAACTTTCCTTATGCTTCGTAAAGCCATGACTTTCAGTTGCCTCAGACCTTTGCTTTCGATTGGAGGAATCATTGAAGAATCATTTTACTGTTTAAACATGTTGACGGGAAATTCTTGCAATAGCAGCTCATAAAGATCCCTTTGCAGTTTCTTTTATAATAAATGTTTTTTCAGCATCCGTAGGATCTATAGCACTCTCATTTTAATGTTAATTTATTGCAATAACATCGTGGTTCACCCTCATCCGTAAAAAAAAGCAGGGACAGTCGGATAATATGGTCAGAACTTTCCTATGAAAGATAAACAAATGTTGCCAAACAGCAGATTCATAGTGTTGCACACTCCATTCAAATATGAGACAAGTATTTTCGCTTAAATGTACTTTAAAAGTAAAATAGTTAGTTGGGACTAATATCGTAAGTTGCGGTGTACTTTCAACAACACAGCTTAATTCACGATTTTCTATAGTGTTAATAGTTCTCCAAAGAAAATGTACGTATGTATCGGAAATAAGCGTGCTGTAAAACCTGGCATCTCGAAAGAAACACTCCTCTGAAACTGAGGCAGTGTGCTGGTCTACGTTTTAGGAGTTCCATTGTATTTTGCTCGTGCTTCCATCTTATAGGGCTAAAGTCTTCGCCTGACTTATCATTTTTCTTCTTCTTTTCTGCTCCAGAATTCTCCATCATTCTGAACTAATGCCGATAGCTCATAGAGTGCCGGAGCGCAAGTCCCGGCTTCTCTTTGGGAATGCGCCTGTTGTCTGGGAGTGCGCCTGTTGATTCGTCTACTACCAGCTGTCTATTTTTTTCTATTCTAAATCACTATGCTTTTGACTTCCGGTGCCGTAAAACAGCATACTGGAAAGGTCCACAGACGCAGCCTCACAAGACAAATGCTTACCGAAAATATATCCATCCTGACGAAAATCGGTGATTATCATCGGGTTCAGATCATGGAAGCCCTGATCATCCGACGGGATAATCCACCGTTACTGGTTCGACTAGGATTTTATAACTTCGGAGAATTACATTCCGCAAAACACCGTACGTAGCATTGATACCGACTGTGACCCTATAGCTCCACCTCAAAATGAAAATTTTGCCGAACTAAAATTTTGATAATCAAGATAACCTGCGAGCGTTGAGCAGCTTACAAATGGATTTCGAATGCTGTAATATCTATAACCATTCGGGGCAAATGGCGATAAGATAATTTTCAGGGCACAAAATTATTTCGGCCTCAGGAGAGTTAGACTCTCTATGGACGAGAAATGAGTGCATAAACTCTTACAGCATTCGAAATCCATTTGTAAGCTGCTCAACGCTCGCAGGTTATCTTGATTATCAAAATTTTAGTTTAGACATCATCAGACATCATCAAGATCTTAGTTTGATTACTAAGATCTTGATGATGTCTGTTAATTCATTAAACAGTGTTTGTATTGTTTTTTTAAGTTAAAAAAAAGTGAATGTGTGAAGGCAAAATATTTTTTTTTACCCCCAAACTGACCTTATCGCCATTTCCCTCGAATGGGGATCATCTATATATTAATACGCTTGTTCCTACCTATCTACCTACCTACCTACCTACCTACCTACCTACCTGCGGTGTGTGTCACGCTTTTCATCACAAATAGACGGAAGGAAATTAGAGATACGATGACATCGGGAAGCTGGGTATCTATGATACGGCAAGCGTCAGTAATCTTTCGGCC
>LQNS02278091.1:39111915-39140639 GCA_001587735.2 Parhyale hawaiensis | reverse complement strand
CCCGCCTGTTGTCCATTGAAAGTTTCAACCAAGGAACACCTTTTATTTCTTATGAGCGCACTAGCTTGCATTACATTCGCCTTAATATTATTTTTGCCTAAATTTTATATCCAATTCCAGAACGTCGACCCAGAGGAAAATTGGTGACCATAAACTAGCAAACTGACGACATGCTTTGACAAAACGCTCTCCAAATGCTATAGCATCACTGTGAAAAAAAGTCATTAAAAATACTCCAAGTACAGTACACAAAAAACATCAGGCTTATGGTAGACACAGTAATTGCTGATGAAGGATCATCGTAAATTATATTACGTACTCCTACCGCCTTCTGGCTCCAGGTTGCTACAACCTAAAGTGTTAATATGTGGTATCTCTCGTCAGATGAATACTTTTTTTCACAGAGAATGCTGAGAAAATAGGAAATAGTCAAGGAATTGTTATCAGCACCAATATTCATGTTAAAATATCTTATTTTAAATCACAATCAAACACTTTCTTTCATGTACCAGTTCTTTAAAAATGTTCAGTATCATATTGTGAGGGGGCACTTTCGTTGTATCGATTGCCCCTCACCAAAAAATCCTATGGAGGAGGCAAATGCCATGAATGCCTCCCTTGTATCCGCCAGTGACTCTGCATTCCTATGGAGCTATGAGCGCTGATACTTAAGTAAATGGCATCCATAATAAAAGTATTCAACTATTTTGGAGTCTATTGTGCTGTCTATCATCAATAATCCTGGGAAATTTTTTCTTGAACTTTCTCTTTATTCCACAGTTGGACCGTTCTTGAAGCACCATTACAGTCTTAGAAATCTAAATCACTGTATAATTGAATTTTCACCTAAAAGTGCTACTTATGGATAGTGTGAAGTAATTTTTCTTCACAATATTTTAGCCTGTTTGCTATAGTTGAGTAACTTACGGTTCATGATTTGTAGCACTTACACGAAAGATATTTGAAAGGAAAGAGACATAAACTTGGCCACTTGGCCATTCGCATAAGTTTTTCTGATGTATCAATATTTCACTCTGCTCTCTTGACACAAGACCCAGTGATTTGCAGCCCTTGTTATTGTTAGTAACGCGTGTAGCAGTAGGCGAGTTCAATTTCCTGCTGATGATCACGCAGAATGAATTATCTTCAAGTCCTTCCTGTCGCATTCCGGCGGCAAGTGGCAGCAACCTATAATAGTTGGTGACTCTCAGTATGCGAATGATTTTTCATAAAAACATGTTTTTAGTTATAACGTTGGATTACTTTTTATACGAACAAAACTAATGTAGAGCAAAGAAGAGACATAGGCTCAATACAAATAATCTTGATAAAACATTTTATTTTAGTTTCAGAACGCTTTATTAAACATAAATATTGTTAAAGTATGTTCAGTATCATTTCCCGTGCGGGGGGGGGCATTTTGTTATGAATGCCTCGCCCAAAATTCCCGAGGGGGGGAGGGAAATGCCCCCCCCCCTGTATCCACCAGTGCAACCGATGACGATGCCCATCGTATGCCATCGCCGATTGCATGTTCAGTCCTTTCATCGGACCATTTCTTCTTCATAACACCATCGCCGATGGAGAAATTAGCCATCGCCGAGTGTTTGATACGATTACCATCGGAGCATCGGACCATCGCTAGCGCTGATGGGTTTATTGGGATGTTCCATCGTAGCATCGGCGATGGCCATCGTGCCAGGCTCTGTTATTTACATTTAACAACTAACGTAACCCTCGGTTACCTCACGTCAGGGTCCGTTCAGGGCTACGTCAGGTTAGGTCAGGTTATTCCCTAAAAGAACTCTCCTGTCCCTGCATAATCTCGGTGGAGCTCATATCCTGAATACCACTTAAATAAAAATAGTGACAAGACTGAAGGCTTGAATCCTATAGGAGATTCCACAATATAGAATGCTGTATAATACTAGGAACCTGGCTAAATGCTCGCTTCCTAGATAACTCCAGCTCTAGACTGTTCAAAGAGCTTACCAAATAATTTAGTGTTTTGCTTTACGGATAACATGAACTGATTGCATAATGCATATTTGTCCTATACTTTCATAACTGTAAAATATCTAGCATAAGATAATGCTGCTGTTATCCCTGTACCCCACGTCGTTACAATAGGCTGTGGGGGAAGGGGCTCGTCAGGAGCCTTCTCTCTGAAGAGTTCGCATCTACTTGGAGCGTACAGGAATATTTTTTTATCGTTTGATATTAGTTTGTCAGCGTCCTGAAAGTGCGTCCGTACCTTTTCTGCAACTCTGTGCAGGCCGTGTGCGAGGCAAGTAAGGAGCAGCATATTGGGGTACAAAATTTATAGAGAAGCAGCGATTTTCTCAATTTGTGCTGCAACGTCTGTCACCAGCAACAATATGTTGTTAGACTGAATGGATTCTGGCCAAAGAAGCGATAAAGATGACGCAATGAACTGCGTTATTGTTGTACTATTAGTGAATTCTAATTGAGTGATATTGAACACAAACATGTCAGATTCTTTGTTTCATTCAAGTGTGCCTATTATTGCTGTCAAAATCTGCCCTCCCGTCGTAACAGTGCACTCGTCCCCTGCCAGCACTTGTGTAGCTGGTAATGTCGTGACCAAAATGACAGCCACTTGTACAATTCCTTACGTTTTCTTCCATAGGAAATTTAAACAAAGTTGAAACGTGGAAAACTTAATTATTATATATTATTTACTTATTCAGCGTATCCTAATAATTAAATAATTTTATGCGCAATGCTACAAATACGTACTACTTTGTGCATGCTTGATAATCATTTATTGCATAATGACTACTTTTGGCTTTGGTCAAAACACCGTTTATAGTACAGTAGCATTTTTTGCAATACGTGCAAAGTTTTATTTGTATTTATAGCCGTAATAGCAATAATCGAATAAATGCTAGAGATCCGGGCTCTACTGATAACTATGTAGATGCTTAGAGACTTGCAAAAGGCATTAGGAAGACAAACATATGTACGCACATATCTATAATGCATTATTGTAAAACATATGGAGATCAAGGTTCTGCATAACCGACGTATTTGATTTTTTATCCTTGAGACCTAGAATTTCAAGGAAAAGCAGGTGCATTCTTCAGTTTTATGCTAAATTTCACCAAAGGGACTAGTTTGCTACGTTTGTTTTCAGGTCAAATTTAAAGAAAGTTTGAAGAACGGCATACTTAGGTATATTAATAATTTAGTCAGAGCAACACAATTTATCAATACATATTTTCAAAAATATTGCAATAGAGTTAGTACTTAGCGTAGTTTTTATCGTCATTTATACAATAATGACTAGCTTTTTTCAGTCAAAATAGCGCTCATAGCAAAATAGTATTTTGCAATAAATGCAAGTTTTTATAGTCGTTATCATCAACTATATAATAATTCACGTCGTGTTTTTATTTATTTATTTGGTTGGTACCTTGGAATAGTTGAGTGTACAGTAATCAAGTTAAGTGTATTGTAATCAAGTTGAGTGCACAGTCATCAAGTTGGGTGCACAGTCATCAAGTTGAGTGTACAGTCATCAAGTTGAATGTACAGTCATCAAGTTGAGTGTACAGTCATCAAGTTGAGTGTACAGTCATCAAGTTGAGTGTACAGTCATCAAGTTGAGTNCAAGTTGAGAAAATTCAGATTTTAAATGGTGAAAAAAAGTTGGGTACTTTGGAATATCTCTCTTCAGTATTAGATAGGGGAAAATAGAACTCTGTCTGCTTGCTCTTCTGGCAAAAAGAATAGTTGGGTACCTTGGTATCTTTTTCTTCGGTATTAGATAGACTATAGGAAAAATGAGGCTTCGGACATATGGACGGAAGGACGGACAGTTCTCTTATTACAGTATAGATTGTTTAGACGGAATGCTGAATTTACATTCAAGAAGCCATCTAAAGAGTAACAAGCACAAGAGACGTCGGGGGTTTTGGTGAAGTGTTAATTTTTTGCCGTCATTTATAATGACGGCACGGAACACTAGTAGCAATAATAGAAAATAAATGCTAGACATCCGGGCTCAGAACCAATAGACTACACCGTCTTACAGCACTTGAATTTCCACTTACACATTGATCAAAACACGCAGCCTCTTATAGCCCACAATCCTCGCTGTCTCTGATATTTATGACCATCATTGGCATTAAGGGCTAGGTACTTCACGGCGGACTTTATTAGCCATAATACACGGGTAATTATTCAGCCCTGGCGGTACAAAGTGTCCATCACGATCTAATATTCAAATTCTTATCACGGTTGCGGCACGAGCGCTGTGTTGAAAATGCATGAAGAATGGCGGTTGAATTAAGCATGCCTTTATCGGGACCGAAGAAAACGTCCGATGCCCGTACGAATAGCATTGTACTAATAGCATTGTTCGAAACGTTGTCGATGAGGTACACTGCTGTGGATACGGCTAACCGCAGCTGACTGACCTATCGAGCTGCAATATATAATGCAGTTCGCAGCTGTACCTCGTTACTCAAAGCTAGTTTATTCCTGGAGGTTTTTCTAATATTGAAATGTCTGAGTAATGGATGACTTATACCTACGAGGTAAATAAAGTTTGTCTCGGCAGGTAAGTGCTTAAATAGATAGATGCACTGCTGATATGGTAGGCTCACAACACAGCCTATTATATATAGTCTCCGTTCAAATAGCCCACCGTTCGAATGTTTAGTGTTATACTAGTAAATTGAACAGAGCTGGAGACACTCTACCAAATAATTACTAAACTGTACGCGTCAGCCAGCGTAGCTGTGCACTTTTTGCTCTTTAGACGGGCAAAGTAACGCGTTCTGAGACTACGTACAGTAACTATAAGAGCCCCATGCAAAAGACTCGAGGTGAACCCGTCTGCCTGCTTAAGGCGTTCGAGCAAAACTGAAATGCTCTCGAGCAAGAGGTCCCTATTTTTATCAATTTTTAATACATAGTTCAATTCAAGTAGCGATTTGCTCGAAAAACTGGGCCATTGCTGCAGCCTAGCTTAGGTGCTTTCAATTTACTTTGCTGAATCATATAGTACAACAACTACAATATATTAAACACTTTCATTTCAGTGGGATAGACTTCACAATGCAGTCTGACAGACAGGAAAATCCTGATAATTGAGCACGAGTATAGTAATAACAACAATCATTTATTATCTCGCATACAGTGGATACAACTGATAGTGTGGAGATGGTGCGGAGATCAGGAGAAGCAGACTCTGTTGAGAGTCAATTTGGGATCCCTCGCTGTACTTCGCTTGGCCTCTTGGTGCTGGAGTGCTCCACGCAGTGTAAATTTGTAGCGTCCGGTCCGGGAATCGAACCCGGACCTCCCTTGGTGCGATGCTGAGCCATTGTCACTTCACCACCGAGAGGGTGGTGTAGATGACGTTTATAGAATAACGAACAACTGTAAGTCTTTGCTGCTTGATCTTTCCTGCTTAGAAGTGACTAGATAATTGGAGATCTCGCATTAAGCCCTGCATCGCGTAAATTATTAACCGTAAGCGTAGTGCCCGCTACAGCCTCAGTTTCAGCAGCCACCCACAAAGCGTCTATGAATCACCCATTCTCGAAGAGCACTTGTCTTGCGAGGACGTTCTGTTTGGTTACTTTAGAGATACAAACGAGTCGGTCTCACGGTGACGTCTCACTTTATAAAAATTACAATCACTCGCGGGCCTTTTTTTTGTCCTAGTAGCAATGGTTATTCCTTGAGTCTTAAGCACCACAACCTGCTGCCTGCATGCTTCATCAATCGTAGAACGACTTGTCATAGTGAAAAAGTAGAGCACTCGTAGAGCGCATAACTTCGCCAAGCCAGTCAATGTTAACGAAAAATGTAACTTGATCCTGAATTTAGGATTTCTTCTTTATTATACTCCAAAGCTGGCCATTCGTGCCTCTCGGCAGTAATAACGGCTTCTGTAATTTTGTTGAAGATCCGTCCGCAGCGTCTTGAGTTATGTTCCCACAAATATTTTAATAAACATTAGCCAAACAGAGAAACCGTTCATCGTCAAAATTTGATCATTGGTGTATTTTGACATTGCTAACAATTCCTGTAAATTTCGATGAGGATCCATTCATAATTTTTTGAGTTATGTTACTGACAAACATAAAACCAACATAGAGACAAGCAAACAAACGGACCAACTGATCAGTACAAACATTTGCTCCTAGTAATAACCCCAACGATTCCAGCAAATTTCATAAAGATTGATCCTTAACATTTTGAGTTATTCTACCGAAAAAAAGGCAAAGAAAAAAACAAACAAAACAAATGGTTGAACGGATCTTCACCATGGCAACAGTTAATCATCTGTTCTTAATAACATGCCTAACAATCTCCGCACATTTCCTAAAGATCTGTCCATAACTTATTTAGTTGTATTGATAACAGACAAACAAGCAGCCATTTAAACAGATAGGCAGACAAAGAGACAAA
Source organism: Parhyale hawaiensis (assembly GCA_001587735.2). Classification (NCBI taxonomy): domain Eukaryota; kingdom Metazoa; phylum Arthropoda; class Malacostraca; order Amphipoda; family Hyalidae; genus Parhyale; species Parhyale hawaiensis. Next base: position 39,134,192 of record LQNS02278091.1, on the reverse strand, counting down.
CTCGACAAAAACATAACCCCCTTTTTCAGAGTAAATATAGGGTTGACGTGGTAATTCGTGGATTTTTCTTTAAATTAGAGTCTATGGAATAACAAAAGACTTAACAAATAGTTTCATGGTCTGTGCTTTTTGAAGAGAATTTATAGCCCTAGGAGATAGTGTATTTGATTTTTTGCTATCATTACTTATTGTTCAGTTTCAGATTAATGATATTTTATATCAGGAAAATAACATAGAGCGTTTTCGACAGCACTTACTTTTTTCATTAAATCGAAGTGTTAACGACACAGAAGTTACTCGTAAGATTTTGCTTCAAAGTATCGCCCGCCTTTGGTTTTTGCTTTATATATGTGGAACTTTGAGCCGAAGGTTGGGTCACGCTTCGGTCAATCTACTGAGTTTGATAAAGAGTGATTAAGCTATCTTTTTCGCGTGTGACAACCAGAGAACTAGCGGAACAGATGAAACTCACATTTTTCTCCAGTTTTCTCGCTCACCGCGTGGTCAGACGTACACATTCATGACCACAATGTCGCGGGTAATGAAAAATTGTGGCTATACGTCAATATGAAGCAGCCTAAAGACAAATGGCTCCCCGAACAGAAAAAAAGAAGAAAAAATAGCTTCATCTTTGAAAAACCACATTATGTATATGGTAGGAATGGGAAGACATAATCCATTAACAATTGCACCAACTCAACGAAACTATCCAGTATAAAACGCCAACCCAATAAAATGGTGTTTTCCACAGCACCCGTCCTCTCATAGCCAGGGTGATGGGAAGTATTACCTCATCCTCCGTACACGCCAGATTTGGCATTAGTAGATTTTTGTCTCATCAGTGCACTTTCACAAGCACTGTGCCGTGTGTTATCCAATAATGATAAGGCACTGAGCCCTTAATTGTTGGGACGTTTTATTTATGTTAAAGCCGGGAGATTTTTATCACCGAGGTGTCGAGAATCCTATTGTACAGCAGGAGAAAGTCATCAGTAGCAACATGTTGTTCACTGTATAATTAAATACGCAAATTCACGCTCTAAAATTATGCGATAAAACAACGTGTAAATAAGCTCACGACTTTTCTCTCAACCCAATCCAATCCTTGAAAGCAAAAATTTTGAAGAGTAGCGCGAATGCAAGTTCATACTGAATGTTGGAGAACTAATTTCGTTAGGGGTTCTTTATTGCAGCTTATTTGATTTGTGCTTAGATTTTGCGCACCTTACATTTCTACACACACGTTATACATATTTTCCAGCTATCATTTTTCTTCTCTCGATGTTTCAAATGAAATTACTCCACGTAAAAGAATTCGTTTGAAAAACTTAATAGTCAAGTACAAACATAGCGGGACCGTCCAGATTGGTATACATGCAATTTTTTGCAGAATGTGGTAGTATAGGGTATCTACTTAAAGAATTTGACGGGTGCCATCTTGGCACCTTTGGGCAATTTGTTTTATTGACGTCATAGCCACGCCCACCATTTCACATACTTTTCATTAAGACTTATCTAGTTTTTTGGAATAAACATATCATTTTTGGTATTAAATTGAAATTTATAGTAAATAGACTGCAAAGCTTAAGGTTGAAAGAGATAAAACAAAAGTAGAGGTCACTTGTAGGTCGTTAAAGGTCATACAAGGTTAAATGATATCGTCAATTTAGAAGGACATTAGATTAAACGTGTGGCTTATCATGCTTGGAGTCAAATCGAATCATTTTATTGTACGAAGTAAAACTATATAGTTTTTGATGGTTTACTACAAAAAATAAATAACTTCAAGAATATCGAGGTCTACAAATGTAAACAATGTATTACCTGCCCGTTCCGGTATACGATGGTAATTCAAGATAGAGCCCATAGAAAACGGCTTCTGAAACACAAGTTCACATCTTTTGAGAGAAGTATTCAGGATATGCAATGAATTCAACATTGCACATCATGTATTACTGTTTTCTTGTTTTCACTACCCTTGTCCTCCGATTCCACTTCTTCTCGAGGCATATCCAGTTCTTCCTCCTCAGTCTCGACTGAATGTTCAGTTTTCTCTATGAGCACATTTGCACTGTGTTTTTTCGCTTCACAGCTGCAGTATGAAGTAACTTCACGATGTTGCAGCTGGGCGGTAACTACAATTTGCCCAGGAACACGGTGGCACTAATTTGCAGCTATATGCATGCACTAGTGGTTGCGCGCGTGAAAAAATTCACGCATTAATCGACATTTTCTATTAATAGAAGCTGTTGCGGAATCTTCTCTTCTCTGACTTGCTTCATTTTCTTCGTTGATCGTGATTTCAAGCTTAGGGCTTTTTTCTCTGACATGTCGTTTCCTCATTTTCCCGCTCACGCTTATCAGCAGCTCCCTTTCACTACAGTAACCTTTCTGCTTCAAGTCTTTCTCGACTGTATTGCATAGACGATCTCTCTCCATTCATTCGTTGAGCGTCTTCGATCTTGACACTGTAGTAGTCTCATACTACTTATGCGTTCCTTATCTTTCTTCTTGATTAGACGTGCGTCTTCAATAGTGAGGGGCAGAAAAAAATCTTTAGTAAAACGCTGCACTAAACTTGAATGTAACTCCAGCCAACTTGTATGAATGTCAGCTCTCCGTAGCCAAGATACGACCTTTCGAACTTAAATATTTGCTTCAGTGAAATTTTTAAATTGGGCTAGGAAACAAAATTCGCACCTTCAGACAACGACTGTGTGGGGGATGATTTGCGTGGTATCGAGCTGAAGGAGTACATGGTAATGGACAAAAATACATGGAATAGCAAGATCTGCTTCAGCGACCCCCCTTTGAACGGGAATAATACTGCTATAGAAGAAGTGAAAGACAGTAAGCTAGAAGAGATAGTTGTCTACTACCCCTCCAGAGCGCTTCGTTGACCATTTGCCAAATTTATACGTCGTGACCTGAGAGAAAAAAGTTATAAAATCGGACTCCAGAAGCTGCATACCTAGTGTTCCGATTTCAAGAAGTGTTTCAAGCAAGAAGTGTCTTCAGATAAAGGGATAAGGATCCGCCGTCGCCATTTTCTGCAACCTTGTCATCGATTTACAAAATCTGCAACCTGGCTCATTTTTTGGCCTATCTCTTTCCTTTAAAGCGGACACGAAATAAATAAATACAGGAAGCGCTTTATTATATAAGAATAATTGTATGTACAAATTCTCGCTCAAGACTTCGACATTATTGTGTTACTTGTAGTCTTTGTTTGGGTTTGCAAGCCTGCTTCACCTGTTTCACGAGGAAGTACGAACTGTATGATGGAAAAGTAATATCAAAGCTACTGTTTGGAAGCTCGGAGACAAATGCTTTGAGTTATTGGCAGTACATGCATAATCAGGTTGCGATATGGGATTCTCTCCATTTGGCAAGAGACAGATTGTTGCTCTCAACTTGCTACTAGAATTAGATCTTAATATAAAAGTACTTTTAAAGAGCCCGATGCAAAAGAAGAGGACTAGATGAAAACTAGAATGGACTCTCTCCTCTTGCACTGCGGAAAGGAAGCTCAGCCTCTCAACGATTTGAGATTCTCATTATTTTACAAAATGGAAGAGCCTCCAAAGATCAAGAGCCTACCTTCTAGTGACAAGCCAGCAATAGAGCAAGTTAAACGTTTTCATCTCCAAGAGCTGATCTGTAGAGTATCCAATCAGAATGAACCTTCTACAACGAACTTTTCCATGTTTGAATCGAAAAGAGAAGAGCAAATCCTCTGTTCATGGCACAGTGATGGCCGCCCAGGAATTAGTAGAACTCATTGCTTGTGGATGCAAGTCAGCGCCACGGTGTTTTAGGGCTAATTTTAGCTGCCGGTCAGCTAACGCATCATGAACTTCCTTCATATTGCAGCTGTGAAGTGAAAGAACACTGTGCAAATGTGTCTTCGAGAGCGACGAGGAAGAAGTATATTGGATGAGCCTCGAGAAAAAGTGGAATCAGAGCACAAAAGTAGTGGAGGCAACAAAACAGAAAGACATGGTGAAAAATGTTGAATTTCTGTCAAAGTGCGGGATAATTGTCTCAAACGATGTGTATGTGAGCTACAGATGTCATATTGTACGTGGCACTATCCGTATCCTGAATATCATCTTATACCGGAACCTGCAGGTAATACGTTTATATTTGTATGATTTCAACTTTCTTGAATTGATCTATTTTGTAGCAAACTATCAAGAACCATATATTCTTATTTCATAAAAAACGGATTCGACTTCACTCCAAGCATGGTGTGCTGCACGTTTCATTTAGTCCTGTAAAATTAACGACATCATTTGACCTTTAATGACCTATAGGTGACCTTTACCTTTGTTTTATATCTTTTAACCTTAATATATTTGCAGCCTATTTGCCATAAGCTTTAATTTGACACCAAACGTGATATATTTATTCCAAAAACTAGTCCTAATGAAAATGTATGTGAAATGGCGGGCGTGGCTTATGGTGTCCATAAAAAAAAATTACCTAAAGCTGCCAAAGTGGCTCCCACCAAATTCATGAAGTAGACACCCTATACTACTACTTTCAGCAAAAAATTGCATATATACCTAACTTGACGGTAATGCCAAAATATGAGTCATATCTACTCGACTAAAATGAAAAATTGCACAGAGACAAGGGAAATAAAAATAAACTACTTTATTTAGAACAAGCATTCGCTACTGTAATGTTGACAACAATTTTGCAATGAGCGATACACAGATTCGCCAATATTTACCAGAAAATAAGTAAAGACAACTTGGTACAGGGCTGCTGTACAAATTTTCTCAACTCACACAGCTATACTGTTGATCCATTCATATATTATTTATCATTCTACATCTATTTTTTCTGGTTAATGGCACTGCCTCATCAGCTAATATTTCTAAACTAAAATATTTATAGCTAAACGCTTATCGAACATGTGCATCATTTTCTTCAATTTTTTAAACAATCTCACCATTCAATCCCGATAGCCACTGATAATAATAACCCACGCACAGAGAATAAGAATTAGCAATGGTACCGTATATAACAAATAATGACGTCGTTGGGGAACTCAAATGTAATCTGTGTGAATGAATATGGTTCATTAAAGCGTATGCACTCAAGCGGAATCTTCTTTGATTTTGAAGAGTTGGATTTCCGGAACACTAAGCTTGCCGCAACTTCCTAATGCACAAGCGCCATATAAATGCATAGTAAGGAGCTGGGAGTTAAAATCTTCTAGGGTAAAATTATTGACAAAGTGCATCACGAAGCAGAACGGAAATGGAATGCTTGGGTTCTATAATCTATGATTCCCATTACACTCCAGTCTTTTTATTATCCGTGAAGAGCACTCAGCAACAGAATGTTTTGTATGTTCTTGTGTCTTAAATACATATTTAGTTCAGCAAATATGGCAGTAGTTTCGGAGATCTCTTCAATAGAACGCAGAAACCTGTGTTCTCCTCTGCACTTTAACATTTGAACACGGTCTTGTAATTTTTTTTAATCAACTCCTTATGTATAACATGGACCGTGGGTATATCATACCTCTCGACCGTGTTTTAGGTTTAGACGGATACAACAACAGATTCGGACGCTGAATACTCCGCATCTGTGGGGACGAAACCCTGCCTCGGGAGCAAGCTTTAACTCGTATGTTTTCTGCTGGCAACTCCAGTTTTAACTTCGAGCTAAATTAAGATTTCATTCATACTTTTGACGTTAGAATAAACACTACACCCATTTAAAGGCAAGATTTAGGAAATATCGAAGCCTGTTAAGGCATTACTTTTGAAAAATTATTTACCTCCGCCAAGGAGGTTATGTTTTCATCGGGTTTGCCTGTCTGTCTCTCTGTCTGTCTGTTATTTTGTCTGTTATTACCTCTGCCAAGTAGGTTATGTTTTCGTCGTGTTTGTCTGTGTGTCTCTTTGTCTCTCTGTCTGTCACCAAGATAACTCAAAAAGTTCTGGACCAATTGGGACGAAATTTACAGGGATTGTTAAATATGTTGGAAGGAACAGATGATTATCTTTTAGTGAAGATATGTCCATCTGTTCGATTGTTTGTCTGCCTCATTTTTCTCAATGCCATAACTCAAAAAAATTATGGATGGATTTTTATGAAATAGACACGAGTTGTTATGTATATAACAAAGAGTAAATGACCAAATTTTGGCAATGATCCGTTTGTTCGTTCGTTCGTTTGTCACTGTTTTTAATTTTATGCTTGCTAGCACAATAACCCAAAAAAATAATGGATGGAGCTTTATGAAGTTTATAGGGTTTATTAGTAATGTTAAAAGACATAAATGATTAAATTTTTGGTGCAGATCGGTTTGTTCGTTTAAATGTTTGACTCATGTTTGTAAAATCGTTTGTTAGCAGTATAACTCAAAAATTTATGAACGGATCTTCAAGAAAGTTGTACAAGCTGTTATTACTATCAAAAGGCACAAATGATTAGATTTTAGAGTTTATACAAAAAAATTATGGTTTCAGAGCCAATTTGAATTTTTTGCTACCGTTGCCTCGTTTGGCGGAGGTATGCGCTCTCAGAGTGCTCTAGTTCTGTCAGTCATCATGCTAACTCAAAAAGTTATGGACGGATATGGATGAAATATACAGGGATTGTCAAGTATTTTAGGAGGAATAGATGATTAACTTTTGGTGAAGATCCGTCATCCGTTTGCTAGTTTGTTTATCTGCCTCATTTTTTTCAATGTCATAAGCCAAAAAGTTAGGGACGGTTATTGATGAAATTTACACTAGTTGTTAGATTTATTACGAAAAGTGAACGACTACAGTTTTTTGATGATTTGTGTCAGTTTGTTTGTTCGTTCGCATGTTTGTTGCTGTGTTTGATTTTGTGCTTGCTAGGGCAAAAACTCAAAGAGTTCTAAATGGTTCTTTATGAAATTCACAGGAGTTGCTAGTAATGTAAAAACATAAAATATTAAATTTTGGTACAGATCGGTTGGTTCGTTTGTATGTTTGACTTATGTTTGTTAGCAGCATAACTCAAAAAGGTATGAGCGGATTTTCAAGAAATTGTTGAGAGTGTTAATGCTACTAAAAGCCACAGATGATTAGATTAGGAGTTTATACGAAAAAATCATAGTTTTAGAGCCAATTTGAATTTTTTGTTTCCGTTGCCTTGCTTGGCGGAAGTATGCGCTACGCTTTCATCGTGTATATTTATTAATTACCAAAAACAGTGCGGGCACGGATGAGGTGTTTTAAAATGGAATAATATATTTTTTATTTCAATCATTCCGATTACACAAAGTACTATGTTTCGAAAACTAATTTGTCCAGTTTCCTTAACACTTTACGAGACCGTAGAAAGGATTATTTGGAACATAATCGTGGTGTGGGGAACGAACGCTGCTTGTCATTAGCAGGCGTCATCACCTCCACCAGGCAGGTTATGTTTTTCTCTAGTTTGTTTGTGTCTGTCTGTTATCTAGATAACTCAAAAAGTCATGGACGGATCTTTACAAAATTTACAGTGGTTTCTAGGTATATTAGAGGGAGGGAAGATCTGTTCTCCCATCTGTTTCTATGTTTGTTTGTCTGCCTTTTTTTCTCGATAGGGTTATTCAAAAAGTCATCAACCAATCTTAAAGAAATTTGCAGGAAGTGTTGAGGTAGTCACTGAGCAAATGACCAGTATTTTTTTCTTGATATGTTTCTCCATTTGCTGATTGGTCCCAATGTTTGTTTTCATGTTTGTCAGTAACATAACTCAAAAAAATTACATCAAATCTTCATGAAATTTGTAGGACTTGTTTAACATGTTGACATACAGTAAGTGTAGTAGTAGTAGTAGAAATTTTACTAGCACTTCAGTGGCACACTGCCTATATCGCGCCGATGCATACAGTAAGTGATAAAGTTTTGCTGATGATCGGCGATGTCAGGACATAATTAAAAAAGTTACGAACGGATCTTCAAGAAAATCACAGAAGCTGTTATTACAGTAAAGAGGCACAAACGACCGAATTTTGGAGATGTTAAAGAAGAAATCCTAATCTTAGTATAAGTTAAATTTCCGTTGACATTGCCTTGCTTGGCGAATGTAAGCGCTCTCAGAGTGCCCTAGTTTCTTAGGGCATTGGCAGCACCGCTCTCTGCGGTTCAAAGGACTAACCATGAAAAGGCTGCCAAATAACAGGAGTACCTTCGGAAACAAAGAGTAAAGACAAGCAACTCGGTCAATTAGAACTGCCTGCAACAGTTCAAATTTATCTCGGCATAGCACTTCTATGTCTTGCATTATAAGATCTGGGAGGAGTTGTCGGACCTTTGAGGCCAGGAGGAATTATCCTGCCATACATCAATCCAATGAGCTTGGGCGTGCATACGGTTTCTGGCGCCCTGGGACAAAGCTGCTTTGAGCGCCATCTCAACCCCCTTCTTCCCCCCCCCCATCGTGAGAACACATGTAATAGACGAAGGCATTCGATATGGCGGGGTTAAATCATAGTCCGGGTTCAAATCATTTGACTGGCGATATTATCAATATTAATTTCAACTAAGTTAAGGCGAATTCCATTATATAATGAGTTGGCCAAAAAGTTCGTTCATTTCTTAATGTCAACTTCGTGGTCTCCTAACCATTGTTCCTGAGTTTTTTTCTTGTACGAACAGTAGGTTGTGAAGTAGAGTTGTACAGTCAATTCTTAACCTAGCGAGTAAGACTCCTTGCTTATTGTTTTACACTAGTGTACTGAACATGTATTGTAATAGAACTATTGTATGAATACCTTCCTACGGGGAGAAATACATGATTTTGATTTGATTTGATTCTTTTTCTTGGACACTACATGTATTCGGTACAGCGACTACATTTACATATTTACATCAGTGGGTCATTCGCCTCAAACGAGGGAGGTTCTAACATTTTTGCTTACATTTGGGCCCTTGAAATGAAGGATCAGGCGGAGCACTAGCGGCATCTTATTTTTTTTATTATTACAGAAAAAGAAAGAAGGCATCAGAAACTGGCCGAAAAATATGCAGTTTGCATGGAGTGACTGCTGTTTCAAAACGGGTGTGCAGTGTGTGGTACATGGTGCGTTGTTGCGTTATTTCTTTTGAAAACATCAACGTGTAGAGCGTTAGTGAAAGTACTTTGTCATTTTGCTAATTTAGGGTCATCAATTTTCTATTTGATCAGTGTTCGTGAATAGGGTATATTTTTTTTAGCGAAAGATAATAGCGGTAAATGTAACGTATTCTGGTGCGTTCATAGGAAATAAAAGGTGTTACTTTGCTGAAACTCACGCTGGAAGACGATACACGGGGTTAGACTCCGCGACTCCATTTACTGCATTTCCTTTATCAGGAGTCAAAGACCACCTTTATTATTTTCACTTTATACCCACTGCAGCAGCAGCATGCCATGCGTGTCTGACTTCTGTGCTAGAGTTGCCAGGATCGAGCCTACCGGGCGACCTTTTTGGCATCCGGAGTGCTAAGCCGGCAATTGCTTGGTATGCGGAGCAGTATGGGGGACCTGTCTGGCCAGGAATGGGAGGGTGGGAGGGGTCAGGTCGTTGAACGTTCCGTTGCGGCACCATGGTTCTTAGCAACCCGTGGTCGGCCACACCTGTACTTACTCCTTTGGAGCCAGTTAACCTAAATCTGCAGCACAAACCAGTGCGTGTGAGTTTCCCAGTGGAGGGTACAGTCAAACTTGACTATACCTTTGTGGTTAGTGTGGAAATTTGTCATTTATGAGCCTCAGCAGCTGTAGAGCCAGTGCAAACGATCAAGCCCAAGACGATTCTATTATTTGAGTAGAGTGCCCGCGCTGTCATAATGACAGCGAAGAATTTGAGACGACCCGTCTTCATTTAATATGCCTTTGTCACAAATATGCTTCTGAAACACACGCTACAACAGCCGACTCAACTTGTAACAGGAGATAAGTGCTCTCTTTCAATTCATGTAAAAAGTACAATCGTCTCCCGCCATAGTTCACACGCAGAAAAAATCTTACATTAGCAACCAGCAAAGACTCAGTGAATTTCAATAAATTACCCGTCGGGTATCTATGATACCGAAAAGGCTTCTGTACATCAAAGATTTCGCTCCACGCAGTGGGCAACATGCTAATCAGAAAGTTTGGTCACTGCTCGGATGAAGTCAAATACCAGCTGTTTCGGAGCTACTGCTTTCCCCTGTACTGTAACTCGCTTTGGTTGAAGTTTAAGGAAAAGTCTATTGGACGCCTACGTGTTGCCTATAATGACATATTTCGGCGCCTGATGAATATGCCGAGGTCAACTAGTGCAAGTATGATACTTACTCAAAAGTATACTTATTGCCTCAAAGTCAGGAGAAGAAAATACGCTCTGAGTCTCCTGCGATCATGATAGAAAATCCGATAGCACCTTACTCAAGCTGATCCGTAATGGTTCAGGCTACAATGTATCTAACATGTCGAATGCACCGCATACTACAGTACGTTAAGTCTGATTATGCAAATACAATTTTTTTTACTTATTTTTCAAGATAAGTTTAAACATTAAAATGTTAATAGTAAGTTAGTGCACAAGTATGTTGTAGCTAAATAAACAATTAGAGAAAAATAAAACGGAACCATTTCCCACGTTTTGGCAAGATTTGCTTATCGCACGGGGTTCTGCTGTTACGCAAGATTATACAACATATCTCTCTAGTCAACATGGGCAAGAGAAGCGGTCTAAAAAGTGAAGAAAAGATCAAAGAGACCTCGTTATTGGCTGCTGGTAAGACAACACTCGAAGTTTCCAAGGAATTACAACGTGATCACCGAACAATTAAGGCTTATGCAATTGAAGGTAAGGTCCGCCAGAAAACTCCGGGTAGAGCCTCTACTAGGAAATTGACTGCTCGGGATATGCCACATTTGAAGGTTTCTATGGCTAGAATTCAAGTTTCTACATGTAAGGCGATATTTGAAGACGCTGGAGCCCCAATACTGAGCAGAAAGACGAGATGTAAAGTTCTGCAGAAGCTAGGGAAGGTGAAAAAGGCAATGAAACGACCACTTCTAACAAAAACTCATAAAGAAAATAGGGTCAAATGGGCTGAAGGGAACATGAAAACTGATTTCTTCAATGTCATATTTACTGACGAATGCAGAGCCACTCTTGATGATCCAGATGGATGGGCGTTTGGATGGGTACTCCATGACCGACCTCAACAGACACGGCTTAAGCGTCAAGGTGGTGGAGGTATAATGTTTCGGGCCGGGAGAGTAGGTGACACCCTTATTGGTCCATGAGAAGTGGCAGAAGGAGTTAAACTGAATGCAGAAAGGTACTGCCAGTTTCTTGAAGCCAACTTGATTCCATGGTTTGATGAGCAGACTATCGCACGCAGATCCAAATTGGTATTTCAGCACGATAACGCTCCCTCACACCGAGCACGGTACAGTGCTAACTGGCTTGTGGATGGAGGATTTAAATCAAAAAGGATTATGACCTGGCCAGCGAATAGCCCCGATTTAAATCCCATTGAAAACTTCTGGGCAATGATCAAAAGGAAGGACTATGAAGGTGGTCGGCAGGTTTCGAGCAAAGTAAGCCTGTGGAATGCGGTAAAAACAGCTGCAGATTCTATTTCACCATCTGAAATATCAAACCTGACAAAGTCTGTTGATAATCGCCTTATAAAGATCATGAAAATGGAGATTACCATGTTCAAAATTAACTTGTTATGTTTACCACTACTGAACACATATTTCAGTGTTTATTCAATTGTTTTGGTTATAATTTCTTGATTTTAAACGTTTAATAAAAATATTCCTGTTCACTTGTGTTTATTTCCCTCCTTCACGAGAACACAAGCACCAAAATTTGTAGAGAAATTCACCTGGCTTACTTACTTCGGATGAACTGTTTCAAACTGTGAGGACTAAAATCGGGCCATATTGCTTCATCTAGGGCTCAAGTTTTTTCATGAGGTTCTGCCATATCTTCGAAGATTTTCCAAAGGGTTGAAACAGAGGTCTAACATCGAGGAGCCGGTCACTTGAACCAATGTTTGTATTAGCTATCAAGAAAATATCAGCAACTCCTGATTCGTTCAAATCTACCGGTATTTCTATTCATTTCACATTCCAATGCAGCAATGTTCTTTGTGTCTGATTTTGTTGACACATGACGACGATTCGTTGCAGCTACAAAGCAACACCATAAAAATCGAGGGAAAAGACACTGGAAGAGATGGAACCACGGGAGTTGGGAATCATTTGTGACTGTAATGGTTGTGAACTTTGTGTCAAAAGGTCGCAACAGATTCGTTGATAATTACAGTACTTCACGTCCTTGCCGTTCTAAGAATGGCTGTGAATCTGAGGTATCAACCTCACATGCACTCTTAGAAAGGATAGAATTCGCACCGTACCCATTACAAATTATTCCTAAGTCGAAAGATGAGAAACTGGGGTATTTGTCGTAGAAGGAAAAAAGTGTTCATTCGCAAAATAACAGTCAGTGATATCATCGTTAGAAGCAATGATATTGGAAAAAGTTTGTATGCTCATGGAAACTCCAATCGATGGTCAGTTAAGCACAAAAAAAGTTGTTTGCATGCATCAACCAAAGGTTATCCAAAAGTTGAAGCATGGAATGGGACGTGATGATTTATCTGACCAATTTCGAACCAACTACCAGGTTGCTTTCCGCAAAAAGTGTGTGGTACTACGTTATATTCCGCTTTATTCTGCATGCAACACTTCTCCACGGATGGCTGTATTACCGAAAGTTCAAACACGACCACTGGATTTCAATCTGCAAATTGTCAGCTGTCGGCTCTCACCAATGTCTACTGCTGCAACAAAGATTCGTGTCCCTCATCCTATCAGCGAAGAGGCGCGTTATGATGGCATCATCACAACGTTGTCACGGGACCAACTCAAACTCAAAGACGCTCTGGTGAGTGCGAGAAGAACATTCGCTTTTTGTGTACAGAGTGTGACGTCGCACTTCGTATTCAGTGCTGGTTGGCGTATCATCCTCGCAAAAAATAAGATGTGGTGGCAAAAATACAACGACGATGCGGTATAAGAAAAAGAATGCTCGTCGCGGGTGTATGAAGTGTGACGTTGCTCTACATATTGAGTGGTGCTCCAGTATCACACTCCCTGAATGTCGTATATAGGCACAAAATGTCAATTTATGTCATTCAGCTGGTCTTTTCTGTATCTATATTTGATAAACGGAATTGTATTGCGTTATTTTCTTGAGTTTCATAAATATAGTTATTTATAGCTTATTTTCTTACATTATTGTGATTCGAGGAAGTTGATTCTTTGCATACATAGTTGTATATATTATGTTTCTGTGCTACTTTTTTATAAATTTGTATTAAATAAAAGCTTTTTATTTCGTTTACTACATGAAAAAATGTAATTTATATAATATACATGCACTGAAGTTTAGTAATTTTTGCACTAGTGACACAAGCGCGTGCCTGTATCTCAGTGACGGCGCGACTCCTCTAATGCCCAGCGCCCACTCAGGTGGGCGGTCTGTAACTCACATAAAAATTATCATTTTCCGGTTCTGACTTCAAATGCGTTATACTGGGACCAAATTATGAAATATTAACGATTTTGGCCAAAAATTCGACATCGTGGGTTAACACATTTTAAAAATACAAAGATCTCAAACCACAGAAATCGAATAAAAGCAGCATCTCTTATAACCTCGGCCTGTGTGCGATTTTTACACCAGTAATACTATTCCTACCTGATAAAAGGTACGAAATGTAAGGCCAGCAGACAGTTATGAGGGGTCATTAAAGCCTGCTCTACAAAGTTTATTATTATTTGCCTAGTAGCCAGAGGTAGGCGCGCGACAGCAAATATGTAGCGGTGCTACCGCTACAAGCTTAAAAAATAAAAAAAATAAAAATAATTTATTTTTCTCATAAGATACCGTGGCCAACAAGATTAGGACACAGCGCCTGAGGTTTTCATGATTAAAACTAACTTAAGAATAATACTAAACACTAGCATCAGAGAGTTTTCATAATTATGGTCTGCTGAGAGTCACTTGCACAATGCCTTCACATTGTGAATGAGATGATAAGAGAAACGTAGGCTACCCAGAGTTAAAGCGGAATAGGTTTCCTGGGAGTTTGAAGTACTGTTTGTAAAATACAGTTGGCCAGAGAAAAGAGAATCGAGAGAAGAATTTTTAGATTTTTCTATTGAGAGCATGAATGGTAGCGTACAGAAAACAGTCGGCTAAGGCTGGGTGTAGCGAACTAATTGACTCTAGTTAGCACGGTTAAAGGTAATTCAAAATAAGGGAGAAAAGTGGGATGTGAAATTTAGAAGATATATACCAGCTAGCCCTCTTCAAGAGTGAAAGAGAAAATCACATATATTATAGGAAATAAAAAATAAAGTCTAAAGACAACGCAGTTAGATTTACAGTGCACAATATGATATAATAAGAGAAGAGAGGAAATGTAGAACTAGACATACTATAGAGCCTAACAAAAGAAATCGGAAAAAAGCGACAACAGTCGCCAGATTTTGTCTAAGATTTTCATTCGCTAAAAATATATGTAGCGGCGCTACCAAAATTTGAAAAGTAGCTGCGCTACCGCTACAGAACAATGTAGCAGCCCTGCTATTAGCGCTAGTTTTTCTTTAAATATGCAGTAAAATTCTAATAACATTGTTGTCTTGGAAAGTCACCTTAATTTTCATCAGTGTGTGCGCTTTTCGGACAGGTAAAATATGAGACAAACAAAGATTCAGAAGAGACTTGTGTTTGTATGCATACAAGGAAAGAAGTAGGAGTTCTGGAAAGCAAATTTAGCGCGAAACACAGGTTTCCTAAAGGCCTAACCAGTTCACGGTCTTCCCGGGGATCGCAAGTGCTCATACTGTATGTGGACTTCCTAGCTAACCAGTCAGTCACCTAGAGCCCATGTAAAGCCCCTGGAGTAACGGCAAGTCAAAGCCAGAAAACAAATGAATGCCTATTAATAAAGCCTTTTATGACCATGGCGTGAAACACATATAATACAAGAACAACATTTTTGAGATTAGAACAAAAACAAAGTACAGTAGGCTATACATTGGCGAAATAGAGAAATGTGTAACCTAAAAAAGAAAAGAATCCTTCGGATAATAAATGTAACAAAAAAAAAAAAACACGTCATATGTACAACTCTCTTAAGCGAAACTGAGCGGTAGTACTCTTGAGGTAGTTGATCAGCCAGTGATGCATCACCAAACAGAACACGTTTAATACTCGTTTCAATTTCAAATGCGTTCATTCTCGTAGCAAACGCG
The DNA here is from genome assembly GCA_001587735.2 of Parhyale hawaiensis. Taxonomy (NCBI): domain Eukaryota; kingdom Metazoa; phylum Arthropoda; class Malacostraca; order Amphipoda; family Hyalidae; genus Parhyale; species Parhyale hawaiensis. The sequence continues at coordinate 39,118,895 of LQNS02278091.1, read as the reverse complement.
TTCATTCCTTTTTAGACGACTTATGAATCACTAAATGCTACTTAAGTGTCAAGTCTTATCGTTTTATAACTACTAGACCACCAAACGCAACCCTTTTGCTGAATAAGTCATGAATATATATATAAGACTCTCAGGAGGCAAAGGGTTAAAACGAAACAATTTTAACCTACGCTACAAATACAGATCCTCAACCTAACCTGCCCCATATATATATATATATATATATATATATATATATGAAAGCATATTACAATCCCATCGACAATGTTTGCATTTCTAGAAAATGCACTAATTTCACAAAGTCCTTAAAATCCATAAAGTCCACAAAGTCTACCAAATGCTCGAAGGCCACCAAGTTCGCAAAGGTCCGTAACCAGGCCTATAGTAATTATTAAAGCCGTTGCCATTGGTCTGTATCCTGGATGCCGTACGATCTTTAGAAGGCTTCAGACAGACGGACTGACGGACAGACAGACAGGTCTCCTATTATAGAATAGATTACTTTTATACGTCTTAAAACATTACTTTATCAAATTATTACTTGCTGGACCCGTGGAAATTCCACGGTTAATTATTGTTCTCACTTTTTAACCCTTTGCCTCCTGACGGCATCATCAGATGCCAGTCTCTAATTTTCCCTATACAAAAGCTATGCATCATGTGAATTACCCAAGACACCAACGGCATCTGTAGTAGCCGATGCAAAAAAAATACTGTTTATTGCGAGTAAAACTATATTTTTTCCCAATTATGTGTTTAACTAACCTATTTTTCATAAATTTAACAAAAAAAAAAGTGGAAAAAACGTTATCTGAATTTCAGGAGGCAAAGGGTTAAAACGAAGCAAACCTAACCTACGCTACAAGTACAGATCCTCAACCTAACCTGCCCCATATCTAGCGCCTGTCTCCTAATCCTTACGAACTCCGTCTAANAACCTATTTTTCATAAATTTAACAAAAAAAAAAAGTGGAAAAAACGTTATCTGAATTTCAGGAGGCAAAGGGTTAAAACGAAGCAAACCTAACCTACGCTACAAGTACAGATCCTCAACCTAACCTGCCCCATATCTAGCGCCTGTCTCTTAATCCTTACGAACTCCGTCTAACCCCTAACCTCGAAATATGGGAACGTTTCTCCCTATCCATTACATTAAGCTGTTGTGTATGCAGTTTCGGCTTGTCTAATATTATTGTATTTAAAAACTGTTTAAACTCCGAACCGTGAAAGCTATTCCGCTACAACGAGAGCCACGTGCTCAGTTTCGAATCTCTTAATTAATTTCTATAGTGTTCCAATTCACAATTGTATCTATGTATTTCGAATCGATGTGTCTTAATTGATTCAGCTACTATCACTCGCACAAAAACATGCATTCTAATAACGTGAAGCGCTTCCGTTTTTCGATTCGTACGCAGGAGGCCTAAGGTAGCCGTGTATGCCAGAACTATAGCACCGTAGGACCTCGCAGATGTTTTACCAGCTAAGTTTTCACCTTAGTTTCGGTATTTTAAGATATGGCTAAACATAAAGACAGCATAAAAACCAATAGACTATAGCAATCTCATTCTTCGGAAGTACTGTTCTCTTTGTTGTCTTCTATATTTACACGCCTTCGCAAACCTTCATTTCTCATCGTCTGAAGATATTATTATTTAGGCGCTCATGTTTTTAACATTTTCATTTTTCATCAGTGAATTTGATTATTTCAATTTAATATCGGGACCCGTTACTACTTTGTACTTTATATCTGCTATAGCTTTGCCACACAATAAAAGTACAACAGGCTCAGCCTCTTTTTTAATAATTGATTCAAGTCGCCAAATGCACTTTTTTCTGTCAGCTCACGGGATTTCTTTAGGCATCGCGCTTTCACTTCAAAATGCTCCCTGCACAGTAGTCTGGATAAGAATTCTTCTACATTTGGATCGTTATGCGACCTCGGCAACGTGAATATTTCAAGATATGAAAATCGGTACGGTATGTAGGTATGATACGTGTAACAGGAACTTCATTCATGTCTTTGTTTCGAAACTGGTTGACAATTTCTTTAAGAGCGAGCGAAAAGAAGGCAGATATTATTGAACTTCCGCCCGAGAAAAGCAGGTTTTTTGGTAAGTTAAATTTGCCCCTAGCTAATAGTGTAAAGTATCACGTACAGACGCATGGATGGACGGACGGATGGAGCCTCAAGCAGAATTATAATATAGATACTGTATATTATTATGAAATGAAAAATGAAAATACAGTAAAGTACCAAGTTCAACCGATTGAATGCAATATTTGCATCACAGTACTTTCGCCTAATCAAGACATATTAGCATCAAGGGGCTTTTATAGAGAGGATGGAGCCAGGAGCCTCGCCCGTGAACCTCAAGAGTCTCTTATGGCTGTCAGCCAGTTACCGTATGCACCAATCGCATATCAGTATGGAGTCGCTTATGGCTGCAGCAAGTCGCGTATGCACCTATCGCATATAAGCAACTCTCTTTGTCTGCTGCTTCTCACTGAAACTCACTGCTCTCCAATCACTTCGACCGATGAGATTCGTGAACGCGTCTTACAGCCATAAGATACGGGTATCTACGTAGTTGACTCGCTGGCGAATCTGTGAATGGGAAGCAGGGCTCCCTCCTTCTCTATTGAAGCTCCTTGGTTAACATAAATTAAGTGATGTATTAGCATATTTTAATTCTGTTTGCAGAAAAGTAAAGTAACGGTGGTAAAGTAGCTCTAAAAAGTGGCTGCGCTACATATGTTAGCGCTACAACCAGCATTTCATCTTGCGACTTTTTCCTTGCGAGTTTTTTATTTCCTTGTGACTTTTTTGTCCCACTTTTTTATCGAAAACTACGGCACCGATTTCGATGATTTTGGTCTCAAAAATTTCTAATTTTTAGCTCTAGGTGCATGACTCCTTATTTTAACCCTAGATGCCCCTACAACCCTGTCAGGGTTAAAAAAAAGGGGGTCAAAAACGCTTGTCACACTCGCCATGTTTTTAATATTGGGCCAATCAACCCAATTTTCTTTTAAAATCCTGTATCTCAACCCTGTCGATTGGTAAACACCATTTGTTTTCCCAAAAGTTTAACCATGACCCTGTCAGGGCTAATTAACCTTTTTACCCTAAGCACTTACATTATATAAATACGGAGCTGTCCCACTTTTTTCCCGAAAACTACCGCACCGATTTCGATGATTTTGGTCTCAAAAAATTTCTTATTTTAGCACTAGGCGCATGACCCCTTATTTTAACCCTAGGTGCTCCTACAACCCTGTCAGGGTTAAAAAGGCGGTCAAAAACGTTTGTCACACTCGCATTTTTTTTATTATTGGGCCAATCAACCCAATTTTCTTTTAAAACCCTGTATCTCAACCCTGTCGAGTGGCAAACACCATTTGTTTTCCAAAAGTTTAACCATAACCCTGTCAGGGCTAATTAACTTTTTTACCCTAAGCACTTATATATATAATGTATGCATCGTTCAGTATGCCAGCTACAATTTTCACAACAGAAGACAAAATGTCGTCACCACACTGTAGCTACAGCCTAGTGTGCTGAACACGAGGCACTTTGGTGCCGGAATCGAGTGCCGACTCAGGTGTGTAGGCGATCTGTGTGGCGCGCAGTGTGCAGAGTCGGCAAGTTCCCTGATATCTACTACTACCGTGGGGGCACTTACTTTGCCTAGAATTGGTAGTGCAGGGGGCGTGGGTTGTTGAATCTTCCGTCAAGTTCTTGCGACGGGTTCTTAACGACCCGTGTTCCACTATAGCCGTAGTTACTTTTCTGGGGCCACTTGGTCTATATCCGCATCACGAACCAGTGCGTTTTGATTTCCCAGTGTATCGAGCGGTAAAGAAGACATCGCATTTACATTTACTTTTACCGTTAGGAACGCCAAGAAGACTTGAGTGCGACGGGGGCAAGATTAAGTTAGAGAGGCACTCTATGGAAAAGGGGGTTGAAATTCCTTTTTACCTTTATGCATTGTCAGTCAGTTGCCAATACAATGCAATGCCTTCAATGTGTGTATTTACTGCTATGATTCCGTAAACTTTTTAATATGTAACGGATGATCAATTTTCTCTTACATTTGTTTTCTAGAGCATACTGTTAGCAGATGCGATACTTATTTAACTACTTTTTGTTTGGTTGCCATATTTCATCACTGAATAATGAGAAAAGGCATGAAATTTAGAAGAATTTCCTCCTTATTTGACGAAGAAAATAATTACTTCAAGGATGTCAATTAATTCTTGTCTGCAGCTTCTATGAAAATGTTATCAATGCAATGCTAATTTACTTTCCGTACTAGGTATGGTCCAAGTTGCACCAGTAGTCATGAAGTACATGAGGACGAGGTGACTCTCTGATGATTAGATCTGATGAGCGGAGTCTTGTACATGATAACTATCTCAGCTCCTGTATACTGATTAACGGAATTTTGGAAATGAAATAAAATGCCACAAAAGATACCGGTAGGCCGACAGAGACCCAGGGTAAAACGGGCATTGCATGAGACCCAGCCTCGGGGGTAGTTACCAGGTCCGGCATGGCTCATTCTTTGGACACTCACATTAAGTTTGACGGGGGCAGGAAAATTTGGTTATCCGTCCAATTATAAACAATGGTGAATACAACAAGCCTACAAAGTTTTATGATCCCTGTTTTATCCTGCCAGGGTTGTAGGGGCACCTAGGGTTAAAGTAAGGAGTCATGTACCTGGAGCTAAAAATTAGAATTTTTTGAGACCAAAATCATCGAAATCGGTGCATTAGTTTTCGCGAAAAAAGTGGGTCAGCTCCGTATTTATATATAAGTGCTTAGAGTAAAAAAGTTAATTAGCCTAGACAGGGTTATGTTTAAACTTTTGGGAAAACAAATGGTGTTTGCCACTCTACAGGGTTAAGATACAGGGGTTTAAAAGAAAATTGGGTTAATTGGCCCAATAATAAAAAATTGCGTGTATGACAAGCGTTTTTGTTCCCTTTTTTTTCAACCCTGACAGGGTTGTAGGGGCATCTAAGGTTAAAATACAGAGTCATGCACCTAGAGATAAAAATTAGAAATTTTTTGAGACCAAAATCATCGAAATCGGTGCAGTAGTTTTCGAGAAAAAAGTGGGACAGCTCCGTATTTATACATAAGTAATTAGGGTAAAAAGGTTAATTAGCCTTTTGAACTTTTGGGGAAAAAATGGTGCTTGCCACTCAACAGGGTTAAGATACAGGGTTTTAAAAGAAAATTGGGTTGATTGGCACAATAATAAAAAAAATGGTGAGTTTGACAAGCGTTTTTGACCCCATTTTTTTAATCCTTGCAGGGTTCGAGGACCACCTAGTGTTAAAATAAGGAGTCATGCACCTGAAAACGAAATTTTTTGAGACCAAAATCATTAAAATCGATGGAGCAGTTTTCGAGAAAAAAAATGGGACAGCTCCGTATTTATATATAAGTGCTTAGGGTAAAAAGGGTAATTAGCCCTGACAGGGTTATGGTTAAACTTTTGGGAAAACAAATGGTGCTTGCCACTCGACAGGGTTAAGATACAGGTTTTAATAGAAAGTTGGGTTGATTGGCCCAATAATAAAATATGACGAGTGTGACAAGCGTTTGTGACCTACTTTTTTTTAACCCTGACAGGGTTGTAGGGGCACCTGGGGTTACAATAAGGGATCATGCACCTAGAGCTAATAACTAGAAATTTTTTTAGACTAAAATCATCGAAATAGGTCCAGTAGTTTTCGAGGAAAAAAGTAGGACAAAAAAGTCGCAAGCAAATGAAGAAGTCACAATGAAAAAAGTCGCAAGGTGTAATGCACCACAGCAAATATGTAGTGGTGCTACCGCTAAAAGTTTAGAATGCATCGGTGCTACTCCCACCTCAAATAGTAGCTAACATATTTCAAATTTAAGGACCTTTCAAAACCTTAATATTAATTGACATTGTTGTCTGGGGAATGTGTTGAAATAAACTCTGTAACTCGCACTTTGTTTTAATGGTGCTAAATAAATAATTGTTTCAAACTCGCATGGCTGTTTTTCTGTAGTTTAGTCTTATTTCATTACTTCATCGGCATCGGAAGTACAACCGATGACTATGCCCATCGTATGCCATCACCGATGGGCTGTTCAGTAGGGTGGGGCGTTTTTTCAACTTTTTTGGTTTGGGAGTTGACATAGCGCGAAAAACTTGTGTATGTGTGAATAAATGATGTATGCAAAATTTTAGGAATGTGGGTTGAAATCTTCATCTGCCGGGAGCACTTTGAAAATTCGAAAAATGCAAAAAAAGGATATTTATTGAAATAAATATTAAAATATTTTTTCTTAGTATTGCAACTTAGCATAGCTTAATTCTATGATTTGTAGTACTACTAAAATTATTCCCAAGAAATGGAGGCTCTAGTCGAGCATCTTCATCTGCAGGGAGAAGCCCAAAGTATGATTAAAAAAGTAAAAAATGGCATTTTTTCTATGATAATTAATACAAGTATAATTATTCTATTTTTACCAAGTATCAAACGGCATAAACATAATTATTATGATATTTACATTTCTTGTGCAATATCTCAATGTTGTAATATTTCATCTTCATATGCCCGGAAACGTTTTCTTATTAAAATATTAATTTGAAGAAAATTAAGTACAGCTCTCAGTTTATTTTAAATATATTTTCATAGTAAAAAATACATATAAAATAATCCAAAACTCACCACGAGGAGGTGGCTGTACGTTGAGTTCCGCCCACCCACAATCGACATACAAAATTAATTGTTTCATTTAATTTTGAAATCTTTTTTTAGTTTCAAATATTGAGAGCATTTTTCTCCCCTCAAGTCGGGCTCTAATTAGTCCATCTCTATTTTCCACTCCTAACACTGACGTTGACGAATCTGTTACCAATTTTATGATGCGTTCCACAGCTTGTGTTTGACACACAAAATTAGTAAGGGGTAAAAGGTCTTTTTTT
>LQNS02278091.1:39015204-39025543 GCA_001587735.2 Parhyale hawaiensis | reverse complement strand
TCTACTGCCACATGACTGTATCAAACGGCTGCATTCTTCAGGTGTTATTTTTGCCCATTCTGCTTGTAAAGTGGTCCACAAATCATTAATATTCTTTGGATTGCTCTTCATTGTGCGTTCTCCCAATGCTTTCCATGCATTCTCAATGGGATTCATGTCCGGGCTTGGAGCTGGCCAGTCCATAACGTCCACTCCTACTTCCTGTAAAAAGGACTTAACAGCTTTCCCCGTGTAGCAGGTGTCGTTGTCCTGCATGAAGATGAGATTCTGGCTTGAAGAACTTTTAAGAACAGGTACGACATGCATCTGCAACAGTTCCTTATACACTTTTGCATTTATCTTTCCCTGCAATCGGACAAGAGGTCCCCTACCGCTTGGCGAGAACATGCCAAACACCATAACGCTGCCTCCGCCAAACTTCACACTTGCTTTTAGGCAATTTTTGGACGTCTTTCACCAGGTGATCGACGAACGAATCTCTTGCCATCCGAACCAAACAAATTTAAACTTTGACTCGTCGCTAAAATACACCTTAGCCCAGTCGTCATTACTCCACAGGACATGCTTTGATGCAAAGTTCAGGCTAGCATTCCTATTCTTCTTGCTTATGAAAGGTTTGACTGTTGGGGAACGAGGGTGCAAGTCTGCTTCCTTCAGACGACGGGAAGCAGTCTTCCTCGATACTTGCATTCCGTGAGATTGGCTAACTTCTCGAGAAATTGATGCAGCGGTTTGAAAACGATCTTTCTTTGATAATCTGACCAGAGTATTGTCATCGTCGGTTTTCGAGGTAATTCGAGGCATTCCTGAAAAAATTCCCGCAGCGCTAGAATTACATTTTTTTGTACTTAGCTAGTATGTCACTAACAACACTTTTAGGCCGCTTTACGTGTTCGGCTATATCCCGTTTTAACATGTGGTCATCATGGCGCAACTTGACAATTAACTCCCAGACAGGAGCAGGTGTAGGCACTCCTCGAGGCATGTTGACATGGCAAAGGTTGCAAAGAAACTGACTGGGAGCCATTAGGAGCAATTGACATAATGTATTTTCTGGAAATTTCGCTGATACGTGTAGAAAAATCTACGATAATTGAGATGTCCGACCATTTTGTCCACGCTAATTTTTCAAACTAAATATTTGTTCGTTTGTATATTTGGTTTCATTTTTCCTTTACAAGTGACATTTTGACACAATGCTGGTAAGATATGTTACTTGATGTGTGCCAAATTTGAAAGAGGTATTTTACCAATTTTCGGATATATTAATGATTTCTTGATAAATTGTTAGGTGTCCGAACCATTATGGCCGCCACTGTACTAGCCAAAATATAAGGTACAAGGCAACTAAAACAAGAAAGAAAATTAAAGAGGATATGGAGAAACGCATGAAGGAGACACTTGTGTGGAGGGTTCCTTCCGTGCCCCCAACGAGGGAGAAGGTAGGAGCCTCGCGGAATAGATCGCTTATCACCATTGACTGCCCACCTTACGGAGATGTCCGGGGCAACATAGAATTAAGACCTACTTTATTTAAATTACTAACCTCAACAGCAGGAATTGTGGTCAGTTGCAAAAGTCCCTGCAAGATAGGGTTCACCAGGGTGTCCCTCTGAGGGGCCTGGAGTGTTTTAGTAGGGACCAAAATCAATTCAGAGTAACTTCATTTTATTCACGCTTCAGAAGCATATCAATAATCATGCAATGTGTACAATGTTTCCGTGAACTATTACCTACAGACGGTCTATCGATCTTGCAAGCACAGTCCCTTGAGTAAACAGTGCAGTCAGTTATAAAATGTGTGGACGACATGGCGAGAGCTTTGTTAGAATCCGTGCACACGTGTCTGCCTACAAATAGAGTTACGTTCTCACTTTTAGCATTTGAGCCCTTTGATTTAACACACATATCACGAAATTATCTTCACCCATCCGTTGCCCGTATATCTTCCTACATTAGTGAATTTACTGAAAAACAATACATCTTTAAAAGCTCTTCTATCAAAGCTAACAGGCGTGTCATTAACCACAACACACACATGACTACAATCTGAAATCAAGCCTTTCCAGGTGAGACCTAAGGCTCAGCTACGTAAGCTGTGATGAACCTGGGGACCTCATTCATAAACCAGCATATTTACAATCAAGTAAGGAATTGATTTATCAACAAGAAACACTAAAACCCACATATGTAGAGAATGTAATCTACAGTCATAGCTATGAAATATTGTAAATTTGACTCCAATCGAAAAGTGCCACACAGAGAGCGACTGCAGGATTGATGGTCAATGCATCTGAGCGGAGGGGGCATCATTAATTAAAACAGAAATAGCTGAAAAAATTTGGTAAATAAAATATAACTTCAATTTAGATATATGTAGTTGTCCATTTCTGTTCATTTTGTGCTTAGACACTGAATTACTCTCATTTCTCCTCATATTTATTAGTATTACGCCCTGTACTAGAGGAATTGAGACTTAAACACAGAGAAGGAGTTAACTTCGGGCCCTTAGTCGTCCAACACTATTTTGTACTTGCCTGTATGAGGAAAAAAATGTAAATGCAACATTTGCGATCCAACGTATGAGATAGTCAATTATTCAGTTCGTATGCGTTTGGAAGCGTCACATATTGTTAAATTCACGATAAATTCCTTCTGTTTCCTTGAGGCAGATGCGTACTTTTAATAGGATGAACTAACGTAATTATGAACTAGAGCTTTCTGAGAGCGCATACCTCCGCCAAGCGAGGCAACGGTAGCAAAAAATTTAAATTGGCTCTGAAACCAGAATTTTCTTTGCATAAACTCCAAAATCTAATCATTCGTGCCTTTTGATAGAAATAATAGCTTATGCAATTTTCTTGAAGATCCGTTCATAATATTTTGAGTTACACTGCTAACAAACGTTATGACAAACATGAGTCAAACATACAAACGAACTAACCGATCTACACCAAAATTTAATCATTAATGTTTTTTGACATTACTAACAACCCCTATAAATTTCAAAAAGATCCATTGTTTTTTTTTTAGTTATTGTGCTAACAAGCATAAAATTGAAAACAGTGACAAGCGAATGAACAAACGATCATTACCAAAATTTTGTCTTTTACTCTCTGTTATATATCTAACAACTCATGTTAATTTCATCAAAATCCATTCATAACCTTTTGAGTTATGGCACTGAGAAAAAAGCAAACAAACGGATGGACATATTTTCACCAATAGTTAATCGTCTGTTCTTCCTAACATACATAACAAACCCAGTAAGTTTCGTCTAAATCGGTTCATAACTTTTTGAGTTATCTTGGTGACAGACAGACAGACAGACGGACAAACACGACGAAAACATAACCTCCTTGGCGGTGGTAAATATTCAGTTTGCATTGTGCAGACTACATTTAACACTTGCGATATCAGGTTAATGATTCAGTGTAGTTAAGAAACATTTACTAGCACGGTTCGTTAGTGGATAAAGATAATCAATTTACAGCTCAATAAAATTCATATATAAATGTAACTATTACAAAATGTCTAGGAACAATGGATTTTTACCAGTGACGTCATACATAGTTCAGATAATGCATGTTTTCCTAAGGTAAATTTTATCTCATTGTGAGAGATTAGCTGCTCAAATCCTTATAGGTACGTAAATAAACGCACTCTGCTGGCACACCAAAAAGGAAACAATGCATATTTCATTTGTTGATATGAGTGGAGGTTGATATTAAGTTTTTCACTGGATTACCATTTGAGTTTAATCTAGTCAGTTCGTTGTCTCAAGCAAATTCGACCGAGAAGTTTTCTTAACGCTTTATCAAACATATTATTTTCAATAGATGTACAAGCTGGCAATGCTGTTGCACCATTATAAAAAATAACTCGTACAATCAGCTGGGTTCATTTACTCTTCCAGTCTTCCTGTCCTGTGGATTGAAGCGTTCACCACATGACACGCTGACGTACAAGTATAAATATAGTATTAGTCAGTATAGTATATAATAATCCACGTCATGTTTTTATTTTTATTAATTCATAAATATTCTTATATTTTTCCTATCACGCTCTGTGGGAATAAGCAAGGAAGAAATTCAAGTACTGAAGAGAGTATTAAAGATACCTGGGTCGCACTCGGGAACTCCAGGTGAGCGATCTGAGCTCGCCTGCATGACCGTGTTTGAACAGACTCAACGGTGCTACGGGAGATGCCACTTCAGTGCACCATATAATGTGTATCCAGTTTTTCAGGCAGACTGCTATATTTTCATTCGAGAAGCCCGGTGCAGGGGACAACGTTTTTTTTTTTTAATGCACTAATTTTCTGCTGTCATTTATAACGACGGCTCGGGCCACAAGTCGCTAATAAAATAGAACGAAAATTAGCACTGATGTACATTTGGACTTCGCGACCTGCGACTCACCTTAGTGGACTGGCTGCTGCATAACAAAATAATATATTTGACCCATTAACCTATCAAAACCAGAGGACCTGTCTCTAGAATGCTTCAGACAATGCCATTTCTACCTCCATGGCCTTGGTCCCAGAGCTACTGAGCCACACGCCCGCATCTGATGACGCTGCCAGGGCTGCCAGTGAGATTTTTCAGAATAACTCCATGATCGTGCAGGAAACGAACTTCAGCAGCCCCGGGCGCGGAAGGATGGACAGATACACAGACACACGGGAAACTCTAGAGCCCAGCGGATATTCCACGGGTTGTAATAACACCCATCCGATATTTTATCAGAAATCAAAGTACACCATCGCACTCTGAAGACTTTGTTCTTCCAGTACAGGACTCTTAATATTAGCCTACTAATTGTAACTATCTTAAAGCAACAGCTTGTTTAAAAAATATGTATTTTTCATTAACACTTATGCCAAATATGTCAGTGTAATTGATCATATTTCTGGAAGCATCTTTGTTAAGCGAGTTCTAAGACATATCAAGGTTTAACATTCATCACTGACAACGGCGTAGGCTGGCCCGACCATGGGAGGGTGCAAAGCTTGGGGAACCGGAACTCAAGGGCTATAATAGGTGTTGAGAAACAATGCCAATTGAATATCAAACCACTGTCGTTACAGGTAATCATGAATAATCTCATTATGGTAGCACTCAAAATGATAATCGTAAATGTAGAAATGATGAACTGCAAAATCAATCTATAGAAAGTCAAATTCAGATAGCACCCAATGTGCACATAAGTCTCATGAATGTCCACTTCACAGTTGTGTGTTCAGCTACATGCAGTTATCTTCCTCGCTCGTGATGGTCATAATTCACTAAATGTGGTACCAACTAGCTACATTGAGAGAAAATAAGACTTGATTTGAGAATTCAGCTGAAGACGCTGGGGCTGATTGAGGCATGAATGTTAATTCATAACATGATCAAGATCGTTAAAACAGTTTTTACCACATTAATGTTTAATTGAATTATGCACAATAAAGCGAGGTAGGAAATAAAATTAGCCATTTTGCTAAAATTTAGTAAAATCAAGAGCTAGTTAGGCAATGAAAGAACGTTTCGGACACATTTTGTCCATCATCAGCAAAAGTTTCTGAAATTGAGAAATTTGAAAGTCGGTAAGTAAGTTAAACAATTTCACAGTATACAAACTTGAAAACATTTAAAGCCTAATATACGAGGGACCTGTGACACAAAGGGGTGTTGCACTTTCCATGTCGTTCAGTTCTGGCTTATTATTGAAAATGTACAAAGATTCTATTATGCGCAAATTGCGACTACCTTTAGCTGAAGAGAGAATTTGGAAATCATTTGCAGTAACTGGACTATTGCACTGATAGGCATGATCACGAATGGAGGAGTGAGAAGGTGTACACAAGAGGCGACCGGTCCTGGAACTAACGCCTCTATGCTCGGCGACCCTGGTACTAAGGCTACGCGTGGTAGAGCCCACATAGCGCATTCCACATTTGGAACAAAAGTAGTTGTACACCAGGGACGAACGTAGAGAGTCTTTGTACATTTTCAAAAATAAGCCAGAACTGAACGACATGCAAAGTGCAACACCCCTTTGTGTCACAGGTCCCTCGTATATTAGGTTTTAAATGTTTTCAAGTTTGTATACTGTGAAATTGTTTAACTTACTTACCGACTTTCAAATTTCTCGATTTCAGAAACTTTTGCTGATGATGGACAAAATGTTTCCGAAACGTTCTTTCATTGCCTGACTAGCTAGTGAATTTACTAAATTTTAGCAAAATGGCTAATTCTATTTCCTACCTCGCTTTATTGTACGATCAAGATCTATATGTTTAGTGTAGTGAACGTTGATGAGCGCCATTGATGAAAGTCTCTGTTGTTCCATGATTGATCAAAGGTATGAATGGAGGTGTGGCAGTGAGTTTGCACTCTTTTCACACACATATGAGGTAAGAGGCAGGGTGCAAAAAATCTGTAGAGAGTAGAGATACTTAGAAATGTCATTGGATCACAGTCTTTGACGGCTTCGGCGGGGGACTTGAGTCGTTTCTCCTGTGGCGTCTTTCTATATGAGGGTCATTCCAAAAGTACATAATAATATATGTCTCCTATTTTTTTTACACCCCGAAGGGATCCGAGCGGATTGCAATATTACATTTTTGTGATGATTGAGCTTAAGTACACTGTACACATTACCTGAGAGTTTCATTTCTCTGTAGCTGATATTGACGGTGTGAGATTCGAAGATAGCCATCTCTGTATTGGACGTGCGTCAGAAGCAAAAATTCGTCATTGAATTTCTCCATATAGAAAAGTTAAACAAATCTACAGTACCGGCACCTGGTGGACGTTAGCGAAGCCGATGCAGTTGCTGTCAGCCCTGTTAGGAAATGAGCTTGCTACTTTCAGAGTGGCCACAGAGTTGTGAGTGACAAAGTGCTCTTCGAACCCCCATGCACAGCCACCACCCCAGGAAAAGAAAGATCGACTCATCCACACCGATCGGCCGATAACGATGAATGAAATGGGTAGAGCGATGAAAGTGGGTGCCGGCAAGGCTAAAGTCAACCTGACCGCTCCCTCCATTGGAAAACCCACACGCTCTGGTCTGGTTCGTTCTGCGGCTATAGGATTAGGTACTCCTGCATTCGAGCACGGGTCATTAAGAATATGGCGCAATCGACGGAATGGGAAGTTACCCGCATCGTGGCCGATCCTCCGTATTTCTTGGGCAAGGTTTAGTGCCCCCACGCTAGGTGTGCACACTCAGCACCTGTCGACCAAGCACACAAAGCAGCAAAAAATAAAGCACCTGGAATGATAGCGATCCCGTGACCTTCAGGGCCAATAGCCGAGCACACAAGCTTGCTGCTACCGTGGATACACTGGAAACGATGTTGCCATCTCTAAGATACAGCAAAGTGCGTGTGCTAGGTGGGATCCACGAATGCTCAAGCAGGAACAAAAGGACCACCAACAGGATATCTCTTAAGACTTTTTGGATCCCTAAGAAACCGAACGTGACGGATTCTTGGATCGCGATATCACTGGTGACGAGACGTGGTTTGCCGAAATCCAAACGACAGTCGCTCTAATGGCACAACTCACAGTCCCCCAGCAAAGAAGAAGTTCAAGCCTCAGACATTTGCAGGCACCGTGATTCTTCGAACCAAAGGCGACTGTCAATTATGACCGGTAGCTACCTTGAAACGTTGTTAAGTTGAAGGCCCGGATTACCCGTATAAAGCCAGAAAAAAAAATGAAACATTCGCTTTGCTTCATGACAACGTCAGGCCACACACAATTTTGAAAACCAAGGAATGTGCGAAAAAGTTCGGCTGGACGGTAATGTCCCCCCCCCCCACCGGGGCTTATTGCCCGGACCTGGCACTACCTGAGTTCCACTTGTTTGTGCCTCTGAAGGATGCATAACGTGGTCAGTATTTCCCGATAATAACGCCATAATCTTAGTCGTGAAAAAGTGAACAGGCCCGGACTCTTACGACAGAGGCATCAAGGCTCTCGTTCATCGCCGGCGAAAGGGCATTGAGAATGGTAGCAACTAAATATAAAAATTAATTCTGGTGACAGAAGGTCGCTTGTTTTAATGATGTCACTTCTCTTTTCGTAGCTGTTTAACTCTTAGAGTAAAAAAATAGGAGACATTACTTATGGAAAGGCCCCCCGTACATGGATTGCCGTCGTTGTAGCATCTGCTGAACCAACTTAGGTGATGGGAGTTCATTGCAGTATTGCTCAATGATCTCTGCATATGCCAAACTTGAGAACTGAGCGTTCAGTTTTTCACTGATGTCATAGAAGAATGGAACTGCGAGATTTTATGTTTATCGAATTATAAAAAATCGGGCAAGACGTTGTTTAGAGGTAAAAAAGCATACTGCCTTAAATTTACTAGCAGTGGAGTAATTTGATCCACACATAGCTATTTCTTTTAAAGAGGTGCAAACTTATGGTTTGGTGCTTGGCAAACGGAACTCCCCTGCTGCTGCGGAAGGGGGAGGTGGTGAAGGATGCACGTGCACCCTGTGCACCCCCTCCCCCTTCAGCCTACGCCCTTGACTGACTATAACAATATTAACTATAACAATATTAAACTGGCACACATGGGCTGTGGACCGTCAAAATGTAGGGTGTAGTCTATGAGTGTGTCTAAGAAATAGTGGAATTGGACCATCTATAAACGGTTAATCTGCTGTTGAGATGACTTAATTGCTGCTACAAACTCCATCTACCGATAACGGTGTCGACCAGATAGACCTCCAAACGCGCCCATTTGCGTGCATAACACCAGGTAGAAGTTGTCTGAAGAATATCAAAAGTCAGCACTTACATTAAAGACGATAAACCACTGGAACAGCTTAAACGACGGTATCGTAGATTAGTCTGCAAATTAAATTTAATAGGCTTGAATTGAATAGGAATTAGACAGATGCAATGGCTTCGCCATGCTCGATCGAGCTTCAGGCGTTGACTTTTAATCGATTACATCTAAATGTAATCAATGTACATCTGAAATCTTAATATTGCTCCGTAAAATTGAGTTTCCAATTCCAGCCACCTCAGGCGTACTTGGGCTGCTTCTGCCACCTGCAACACGATACCAAGTGGCGAAGCCAACGTTCCTATCTGAAATCCGGACAGGTCAAGGCCAGTGAGTTCGACATCACTACTCTAATCAATGCCCCCTAAAGTTTAGAGGAAATTCATACAAGTTAAATGTTTTAAAGGTAGGCTCAGCCAGGCTATTTGTGTAGCACAGTTCCATGTCTTCGGCACTCGCATCGTATGTAAACAAAAAAAAAAAAAAAAAAAAACGGAGCTCTATCACGGTGAGATGTCGCACACGGGATGACCAAGTCAGTAAATGCTAAAGCTTAGCCGACGTGCTGTGAGGGTCAGTGGTGTAGCTGTTTTACCTTATCAATAGGGAAATAATTAGTAACGATTTAAAACAGAACACACCGTTAGTCGCTAATCTACAGAATTATGTATTAGCTGCTAGCTCTACACATGAGTCACCGTAAAACAATAGGGCTTACTAATTTAAGAGCTAACTAGAACACTCCGGAAGCGCAAACCTCTGCCAAACAAGGCACTATTAATGCAAAAGTTAAATTGACCCTGAAACTTAGGACTTCCTGATTATCAACACATAAATTTGATCATTTGTACCTTCTACCATTTCTAATAATTCCAGCAAATTTCATGAGAATCCGCTAATACCTTTGAGGGTAATATTACTTACAAGCATAGAAGCCAACAGAGAGACAGACAAACACATCATAGATATTACTAATTTGTTCTTTGTAACGACCCAAGCGATTCCTGTAAATTTCATAAAGATCGGTCTATAACTTGTTGAGTTATGATACTTAGAAAAAAAGGCAGACAGACAAGCAAATAAGCAAACGGTTGAACAGATCTTCATCAAAAGTTAGTCATCGGTTCCTCCAAGCAGATCTAACAATCTTTGCAAATTTTGTATAGATCTGTCTATAATTCTTTGAATTATCTTGGTGGTAGACAGATAAACTCGACAAAAACATAGTGCCTAGACATACGTATTTGCAAAGCTCTATTTTTTATGTATTTTTAAAAATTCAGGGTCTGCTTTATGACAATTATTACAGGAAGTTTTTATAACATATATAAAATAGAATATTTAAACAGAACAGTCAAATGTGCACTTCTAACAAGAAAATTTAACACAAGTAAAAGTAATGAAGGACAAACGTATCCGATCAAAATAAATATGATGTTGAATCTTTGATATTTAATAGTATAATTTGAATAAATTAGTTTGGAAATTATTCTAGAACGTTCACGAAACGTCTCGAAACAAATGCAACGTAAACAAACCACAGCCG
>LQNS02278091.1:38984660-39000493 GCA_001587735.2 Parhyale hawaiensis | reverse complement strand
TTGCAACGCAACTGTAGCGATCGGTTTGAGACTAGTTTGCAACCGTTGGGAAGTGGTTTTTGCAACCGTGTATCCGAGGTTTCGACTGGTTTGCAACTATAGTTGCATCCGTGTGCGCTGGGCCTTACTGTTGTTGGTAGGGACGCCTTAACCGAAGGCTACGATGTATAACGAGCGAAGTTTTCAGTAAACGTTCGAAAATTACTCACCAGTAGTAGCTGTCTTCCCTAAGTACTATTGACGACAAGTGCAATTAAGTGAACCTTGCTCTACATACCACGATAAAATCAAGTCAAAATTCCTCTTTGGTAGCGATTGCATTATATGCATTGATCGTATTCTTCCTGGTTCAAAAGGCAGAGTATTATGAAAGCTTAATATTCGTCTCTTATTTTAGGAATGAGAAGATGAAAGTTCTCGTAAGAGCCTTAGTCGGGACGCCACTAATACTTCCATTTTTTTCCAGAATGAAGCTGAGAAAATGGTGTCAACGGGCGGTATTATTTTGGGAAAACCCTCCTAAAGAATGCTCAAAGTCAAGTGTACTTAGGCTTTTGATCTGACGCAAAAAAAACTCTTATTATATTTTGAAATGAGGCACCTTCTTCGAATACATAAGTGGCACAGTTACGTTATGATATCAAAACTGATGTAAGTGCCAAGCGCTGGATAATATCTGAATATTGGCTAAATGCCAATACCAAACGTGGAAAAATGCACACTTAAAGAAAATTACAGGATGCAAAGTGCTTGGCGTCGCCTTGGCCACGGAGAGAGGTCTATCTAAGCATACTGGAATACTCACATATTCCTTCCTTGGTTATCGGCCCTCATACTACGAATACTGTAATATAATTACATGAATTCTTCTTCATGAGGAGCAGAAATGTTTACAATATCGGGTAAGTTTTCACTCTGAGAAGTCAGGCAGTCGCCATCTTCATCATGCGTTGCGTAGTCGCTGCTTGACGCCTCTTCTCCTTTCGAATTTGCATTACTGCTTGCGGCTGTCGCCGAGGTGTCATCTTCTCCTCGTGCCGGCCGTAAGCTGTCCCCAGGCACCCGTGGAGATGAGATGGGGTTCGCATCGTTCAAACAGATGTTACAAATCTTATGTAAATTATCACACGATTCTTTCTCTTTTCCTGGGTCCGGGTGATGCAGCTCTACTGCCAGGACCACTTTTCGAGAAGATGGATTTGCATTCTGCAGCAAATTTTGAGATGAATCCTCACTTTTCGAACGCGCGTCAGAAGCCTCTGATATGACTGACTGAATCAAGTTATTGGTCTGAGTGTTGCTGAGGTTACTTTTTGCATCTCGGGCTTCCTTACTTACCGCTACGTCTTTCATTCTAAGCAATGCACGTTGGGAGTATAACAGAGACGCGAGGGTGTCTTCATCGCCATCTAACTGGGCTTGTAGAATATCCTTGTGTATCTTTTCTAAGTAGTAAGACACCCACTGGGCGTCAGACCAATTTTTGCATTTCCAGGGAAGGTAAACAGAGTTCTTCAGCCGTTTATCGACCAAACTAGTCGAGCCCCACTTCACGCAGTTTTTACTGGACGAAGGGTCTCTAACTGAAGATTGCCGACCGTCGTCGGAAGATACAGCACAAGAAGTTTGATGTCGAATTTCTGGCCGGTCGCGATGGCGTAAAGATTCGGGAGGCCTGGTCGTTTCCGGCAGAGTATAGTCTACGGTGAGCTGTTGAAATAAAGTGGAGCTGCAATAGTAGTCAGCACAGTTAAACCTAACGGGCATGTTGGCTATAGTGCATAGCGAGTATTGGGGACAAACAAACCCCGTAACTGAGCGAATCAGCAAAGTAGAATTTTAAAATCTCCGACTGCACCCAATACTTCTTCTTTATATAAAACAGAAAGTGAATATGGAGAAGAAACCACTAGTATTCATAGAATATAGAAAACAAGCGGGACCCTTGGAAATTCTACGGTGAATTGTTTTCACTTAACTTAGTTTGAATCTCGCATTTGTTTTGCCAGCAAAGGGTTGGCACTTGTGTCTTGATAAAGACAAGGAGGTACGACGAAGCTTCATGCATTGTTCTCTTGTGTATTTGCACGTCTTTTCTAAGCGCTGTTTCCCACAGTTTGCAGATAATTTAGCCCTTCATAATCTTACCAGTTTTAATTATTGTCGCTAAATCCGATTGTTTCCTGTATTTCTTGTATTATTAGGTTACTCGTGGGTATTGATCAGTAGCCCATAATTTTTCTGCTTTGTTTGATGCGATAGCTATGTAACAAAGTACAACAGACTTGGCCGGTTTCCACAGTCACAGTAGCGTAACCCTTTGTTCTCAAGTTGTAATAGTATTTCTTTAGTCGGCGCACATTCACTTCAAAAAATACTTGAGGTGTCCAGTAGTACCCGCTCTGGGCTTCTAAAGCTATTGCAGCTTCGCATTTGGCACTATTATGAGTGTCAAACGCCACCACCAAAGCGAACATAATTCGTTGTGAAAAAAGTGAAAAGCAATAGATACGATACGGGTGAGATGATCTTATTGTCTGTGCTTCGAAACCGATTGAGATTTATTTCAAGAAGCGAACTAAGATTGATCTTCTATCCAGCAAAAATCAGAGCTTCTTACAGGTTAACTTCTCCCTATCTAATAATGAAAAGCGTGAAGTGCAGACACATGGACAACGGACGAACTTAGAGATGAAGCCACAAGTAGAATTATAGTATAGATGATCACATTTTACGATACAGTAAAGTGATTATATACAGTAGTTTGCCATTTTTTTCAGAAACGTGCATAAGAGGCAATGTTGCATTGTGCCAAGGAAGTTTCATTTTGCCGGAGTTTGTCTGTCACCAACATATCTCATGAAGTTGTGGACGGATTTTTATGAAATTTACAGGTAATGTTAGGTATGTTAGGAGGAACGGATGATTAACTTAACTTTTGGTGTAGTTCCGTAAAACCGCTTGATTATTTGTCTGTCTGTTTTTTTTTTTTCCTCAGAATAGTACAGTGGGGTAAAAAGAATTACCCGCATTAGGGGTAAAAAAAATGAACGCCCTCTCTTGCCGTAAAAAATCCTAGATAATTTTCTACCCCTAGAGTGGGTAGCTCATTTTCTACCCCACTTTACTATAACATAACAAACAGTTATGAACGATCTTCACGAAATTTGCAAAAATTGTTGGGAATGTAACGAACAGCAACTAACCAAATATTTGTGATGATTTATCAGTCCATTTGGTTATCTCTCTCTATGTACTAATGTTTTTACATATGTTTGCCAGACCATAATTCAGAAAAGTTTTAGGCGGATCTTCATGAAATTTATAAGAATTGTTAGAAATGTTAAAAGACACCACTGATCAAATTTTGGTGATGCTCGGTTTGTTCGTTTGTTAACTTTATATATGTTTGTCTTACTGTTTGTCAGAACATAACACAAAAAGTTGCGGATGGACCTTCAAGAATACTATAGGAACTGTTATATGTAAATATCAAGAGACACAAATGACCAGATTTTGGTGATGATGACAAGGAAATCCCCGATTCAGGATCAATTAGAATTTTCCGTTAACATTGCTTTGTTTGGCAGAGGTACATATGTATACTTTGAGAGTACTCCTCTAGTTTCATTCAGCAGCAAGGTCATGCAAATACTCCTTCACCGCATACAAAAGTCCATGACAAATTGATTAGCAAAAAGGACTGGTTAGATAACTGACAGTATTATTGGATAAGTAATTGGTACAAGTCGACACTAGTTACTGCAACAAGTAAGTGCTTTCCTGGCTCTTTAACGCTCGTTGAGACCACTTGGCACTGTAACAAACTGAACTGTTTCTAGTAAAACTAGAGCCCTCTGAGAGCGCATACCTCCGTCAAGTAATGCAACGGTAACGAAAAATTCAAATTGGCTCTGAAACCATGATTTCTTTTGCATCAACCCCGAAATCTAATCATTTGTGCCTTTTAATAGTATTAACAGCTTCTGCAATATTTATGACTATCCTTTCATAACTGCTTGAGTGTTGCTGCTAACAAACATTATGACAAACATACAAACGGACCAACCGATCTGCATCAAATTTTAGTCATCTATGTCTTTTAACGATACTAACAACTCTTGCAAATATCATAAAGATCCATTCAAAACTCTTTAAGTTATTGCATAACAAACATTATGGCAAACACAACTCAAACATAGAAACGAATCAACCGATCTGCACCAAATTTCACCATTTTTGCCTTTTAACATTATCAACAACTCATGTAAATTTCCTAAAGATCTATTCCAAACGTTTTGAGTTATTGCGTTACAAACATTATGACAAACACAACTCAAACATAGAAACAAATCAGCCGATCTGCACCGAAATTTAATCATTTATGTCTTTAAACATTATACCAGCAATTTCTGTAAGTTTCATAAAGATTCAGTGAGACTTTTTGAGTTTTTGCGCTAACAAATATAAAATCAAATACAGCAGCAAACATACGAACAAACCAACAGATCATCATAAAAATTTGGTCATTTACTTTTTGTGATATAGCTAACAACTCATGTAGATGTCGTAAAAATTCGTCCATAACTTTTGAAGTTATGGCATTGAGAAAAATGAGACAGACAAACACACAAACGGATCGACGGATCTTCACCAGAAGTTAATCATCTGTTCCTCCTAACATACCTAACAATCCTTGTAAATTTCGTCAAAATCCGTTCATAACTTTTGGGTTATCTTGGTGATAGATAGACAGAAATACAGACAGACAGAAAGACAGACAAACAAACAAGCAGACAAAAAGACAAACAGACAAAGAGACAGACAGACAAAGAGACAGACAGACAGACAAATCCGACGAAAACATAATCTCCTTGGCGGAGGTAATTAGTTTTTAATAATGTTGACAGTGTAGGCATAAAAATGCACAAAACCTTCGCTGAAATGACATTGATTTCAACTCGACGCACAACGTACAGCTGCACTTCCTAAAATGACTTACATTATTTAATAGCAGATCTTGTTCCTCCGCAATGCGTTCTTCCTTGAGATTGGTTCGATCTCTTCTATAAATACTAGAGAAATTTCTTTCCATGGCAGCCTTTTTTAGATTGAATCTCTTGCAGAATATTTCTATGGCTATCAGTATAACTCCAGTGAGAGTAGCACCAATGAGCATGAAGAACATTCCTTCGATGTTAGTCAGTCCCAACTGAAGAGGCTCTCCGAAGTCGTCGGGTGGGCAGAGTTCTTCTTGACCCGACCAGATCCAGCGGTAGTCCAGCTGGGCCATCAACCCACCTGTTGGAGTGGAGGTAGTTCGTGAGCGTTAGTGCAGTAGTTGCAACTTTAATTAATGCCGAGCCGTCAACGATAGCGATGATCTAGAGAGCGAGGGAGAGCGAGGAAGAATTAAGGGTCCTACAGTACGTTACACAGCGCAGAGAACGTATGCACACAGAGGATTGCAGTGCATGAGAATGACACGCCGGGAAGAAAAAGCAACGGCAGTTGAAAACACTGTTAGAGACAAGTAAAAAAAAAAAAAATGGCAACGTGGTCATTCAACAATGCGACGAAGACCACGACAGCCTACGGTAGGGTATAAAAACATTTACAGTTAATTAACATAGACAATAATTATGGATGTTTTAGAAAAAAAAGCATGACGTCATCGGAGCCGACCAAGTCATAAGGACTTATTCTCATACACGCATTTACGATTATTTGCAAGTAGGTGCAACATTTACATGAACATAATTTCATAGATCTTAATAAAATTTACTCTGCGAGACATGTAAGCATAGTGCTTAAAATGTTTACCGCCGCTAACGTGCAAGTGACAGATTGACAGTTCATGTTTTGATACCTTGGAGTGTTCAGCTCGCGGTGCCGTCCTGTTGGTTTCTAGTCAGCGTAACCGCAATTCAGAGGTAGTTGGTAGAAATAAATATCGTATGTAAGGTATCGCTCAGCAAAAATTCAAGTCCTCACAAACAGCCTGTGGAAAGTAGGATAAACGTGGATTTGTTCTAACCATATTAGACGGTGGTGGCATTCATAACGTAAGTTTTGCAGTTTGAATTAGTATAGAATATTTTTTTTATCTAAGTTTGCTCAATGAAGGTGTGATGCTTTCGTTACTTTTTCCTTCGTCCCAGACGAGTCCCGCTAGTAAGTTGCAATATTAATAACATCCGACAAGGATGTAACATTTTTGTTGAGCTAGTGTGTCTGGCTTTTAATTTTGTGAATATGTCATCAAATTAACTCAAGAAGCTAAGGACTGTTTTCGCAAAATTACAAGGATACTTAGGTACGTTAGGAGGAACAGAATTCATCAGATGATTAATTTTTCGTGAAGATCCGTCTAACCGTTTGTTTGCTCTTTCTTTGTAGCACAACTCAAAAATTTAAGCACCTATCTTTATGAAATTTGCAAGAGTTGTTGTCGTTACTAATAGCACATTACAAAATTTTGGCTGTGATCTGTTTGTTCGTTTGTTTGTCTTTATATCTATGTTTGTCAGTAGCAAAACTAAGAAATTACAGAACGAATCTTTATGAAATTTGTAGGAATTGCTAAAAATGTTAATAGACACAAATGATCAATTTTGGTGATGATCGGTTCATCTGGTTGTTTGAGTAATGTTTGTCAAAATATTTGTCAGAACATAACAAAAATAGGTAAGGACTGATCTTCAAGAAAATTGCAGAAGCTGTTGCTTCTGTCAAAAGGCACGCACGACTAATTTTTGGAGTGATAAAAGTAAATCATATTTTCAGAAAGAATTTAAATTTTTCGTTAACATTGCCTTGCTTGGCGGAGATATGTGTTCTCAAAGTGCTCTAGTTAGCCATTTGAACGAATATTTAAAATGTACATGACATTGTAAGTTGGGAATAATAATCTAGATGAGGGTAGCAGACAATAAATTCAATTATAAACAACTAACCAACATTAAAGAAACAATAGTAAAGGGTTAGATCGTGTCATACATCGCTGCTGTTTAATTCTCTGCTTCGGTAATAAGAGTTAATCGAGTCGGTAAGTGCACTGTAAACTATATGTTAGATATAAATATATTCCGAACATTAAATTTTGATGATGACCTTACATATTACGCTCTTTGCTTCCTGGGCGAACTCAACAATCGGCTGCCCACAATAAACATCAACTAGCGGGACCCGTGGAAATTCCACGGTTGAGAAAAGTCAATATGTATCTTCCAAAATTAAAGAGACCACGTTACGGCTTAACCTAATGCAGCTCTTCTAACGTAACACACCCCGTTGAAGTTAACCGCCGTCACTTAACCCTGACGAACTCTTTCTAACTCAATAATGTCTGTCTACCCGAACATAATAGCTATATTGTGTACGCTAAAGTAACCAGTGGAGTAGGCCGCGTAGCCACGGGGTGCATGGGGGGGGGGGTCGGGGGCATACGCGTCCTCACAAAAGTCTCACGCCCCTCCAGATGCCCTCCACTGGATATCAGCCCCTAAAAAATTGCATAGCCCAAAGCTTTCAGCTTTTCATTTCTGCCATACATGACTTATGAAGTTTAGTCCTGTTGTAATAGTATCGACCCCTGCAGCCAACCTCCTCCTCCCAACAAAATTTTTGTTACTCGCTTTGTCCACAACACAACGGCTGAGCGTAGCACTTAGGCTGTTGCATGTATCAACATATTGACAATGTTTTTACTGGTTGTAGTGTAGCAGTAGCAGAGATCTGACCAGAAGTAGTGATCTCTCTGAGGGAAACAACCTGGCTTCAGTTGTCGTGGAGAAGCTAGAAGATATATGAGCAGCAAACAAGGGGACATTGACCAGATATGCCATGGGAGGGAGTCAGGGAAGTTGTTGAAAAGTGTAAAAAAATTACATTAGATAGGCCGCAGGAGTCGGACCAAGAAGAGAATTCCAAGAGACACCAGGACTGACGCCCCGGCCTTCTATGAGCTATTGCCATTATGTCAGCATGATATACTGTACAGGTAGAAGAAGAAAAACACGAAGATCTCAGCCAATGAAACAATCATGCATGCACGCAAGCACGATGTATAGCCGCTGAGCTGCGGAGCTTATGAGTTTGCGACCCCTGGGGGAGGTGTTCCTAGCTGTGGAGGATGTCTCTCCCAATATTTGTCAAGACGATTTTTAAACGAGTTGAATCTCTCCGCACTGACAACGTCGCAGAGGCATCTATTCCAAATGTTCTCAATGAAAAGCTGGAAGAACTGCAGGCTTAAGGTTGTTTTTCGAGCTTTATGCTTGAATTGTTGGCCGTTGTTTTGAAGGCGACCATAAACATATCTTTCAAATAGTCCCGCTGTAGGTACATTATTGCAGTTATGCGAATAGTTGAATATTTCTATTAACCTCCCCTTGAGTCGTCTTTGCTCGAGAAAGATCAGGCCCAGCTCTGGAAGGCGACATTCGTATGGTTTGTTTCGCTCTTGAGGTATAAATTTCGTTGTTCTGCGTTGGATTCTTTCCATGTTATCGATATCGTTGCACAGATGTGGCGACTAGAATTGAACAGCAAATTCGAGGTGTGGACGCACTAGCGCCTTTTGCAGGGGAATGATTATGTCTTCGGATTTTTACTCAAAATTCCTGGTGATGAATCCTAGTACTCTGCTTGCCATTTTCACACTCTTGTCAACTTGCTGACTGTGCTGTAATTTATTTGTTACAATTATTCGCAAGTCACATTGTTGGGGTGACAGCTACTGCTTCTGTCCCATTCATTTTCAATTGAGTTGAGGGGTTCATCGGCCCTACGTGCTTTACTGAATATTTTGACGGCATTAAATGCTCATCTGCTACGTTGTGCTCCCTTCCATGAGGTGGTGAAGGTTTTGCTTCAGCTCAGATCATTCTTGGCAGGATGGCATAATTTAGTCACTAGCACCCAGGCGAAGGAGAGCCCCCAACCTTCGAGGCAAATGGAAGAATACCATCTGCTAGATACGACTGGATGGCTAGAGCCATTACCACCCCAACAGTGGAGTTCAGTGTGACTTTCATGTTTCTCGTCTTAGACATGATACTCAATGAACAGAAATGGAGATTTAGTAACAAACCATGATCTAATGAGAGGTTTTGATGATCAGTCAACATTTACAAAGAACTTCATGAACGTAGATACGTACTGTAACCCATGACATATGATCCATCCTATGCCAGTATCAAGTAAGTATGGTTTCCTGTGATACATAAGCAGTGATAATTGCTACTTCAGTGATCTTGCTTCATAACAATGAAATACTCTCATGTACTGAAGCGTGTTTCTTAAGAGCCAATTGAACCATGTAGCACCACACGCACCTTTCTATTGAGATGTGAACATGACAGTAGCACACAGTAATCCCGCTTCCACTTCGAAAACAATGCTGACCTCATACCAAGCTGATTGGAGGGCGCACGGGCAACAATCCTCGTGGGCAATAATTTATACTAGAGTGCCCGCGCTGTCGAAAGGACCGCGAAGAATTCGTGTTGATCCTGCTTCATTGATCATGCTTTCCTTCATACAATTGTCAACTTTACAGCCCGTGCAGATGAGGGTTCACGGCTTCATAATTACTGAGCACCGACACGCTTATTTTCTATCTCTGACATGGGAGAAATTGATTACTTCTGCAGGCAGTTCAGCTACACTGAAAATAATGGATTCTATTTTGTATCATAGATACGCTAGGATATCATATTTGTCCAATAGTGTTTTGGCTATTGAAAGCTGTTTCGTCGACAATTGCATCAAACTTGGAAGAATTACTGATGCGATGAAATTATCTGTGAGAAGGAACAAGAATCAAGAAGCATGAGAGTGCTAATGGAAGCTTCAGATACAGCATCTTCAGTGCTTCGATTTCAACTTTGGCAATGGAAGAGCAGTGCATTCAAATATAAGGTCGCTCTATATAGATTCAATTTATTCAGAAGGTAATACTCGTACCAATCAGACTTTACGACAGCGCTAGGTATGGCAGGGTTAAGAGAAGCTTTAGATATCTTTATCTATAAAATATTTCTGCTTGAGGCTTCGTCCGTACGTCCATTTCTGTGTCTGTACCTGACGCTTTTCAATATAAAATTGGGGAACTTCAATTTACAAGAAGCTCTGATATTCGCTGGAACAAAATTCAACCGTAGCTGTCGTCTTGAGCGCTTCTTGAAAAATTTAAGTCACTTTCAAAGCAAAGATATGAAGACCTTTGCACTTGTATCTTATCTACCGCTTTTTTTTATTTAATTCACAACATATTATGTTCGCTTTGCTTGTGGAGCTCGACGGTTTCAATAGGGTTCGCCAAACACGTAGTTAGGATACGCTACACCAGAATAGGAGAAGTCAAGTTCAATTTTACCTGCTGCTTCTCGTGGGTTAAGTAGAAGATTCCCCGCCTGACTTGAGACATTTTGAAACTTTCTATGCATGATACGATTCCGAGGGCATCATAATTCAAGAACAATTCTTCTTTTCTGTTGAACTTCCGCAGGTTCCTTCAGTATCAGATGGAGGCAATTAGGATGATACGGGTCTGAGATCAGGTTAATAAAACTCCATCAGGTTAACCCACGGGGCGTGGCCAGGCTGCAGTGCACCATGGGTAATGAGGCTTGTGACGTCACAAAATTCAAGTACGCTAATACGCAGCTATTTTACATTGTTTCTCCATCATTTTATTTGGGCTAGTAGAGTGTCCTAGCTGCATGTCTTACAATCTTTATAGTTGCACAAAAATATGTATCAGAGCATCTACAACTTTTTTCAGCTTTCTGAAGGATAAAATATTGAAAGAACGTTGGTTAAAAGGCTGTTCAAAGACGACATGAATTGAACCCTGCAAATGCACGCATGTGTCAGCAGCACTTTTGGAGTCAAGTTTATATTCTTTAAAATGCAATCAATCAAGTGAGTTTTATCGAGAGTAATATGACATTCTGAAGATGGAATCATATTACTGAAACCCTTTATGTTTTCGATTTATTCTTGTCTTCTACCAATGACCTGCTATGCTGTATAATTTCACACCGCTGCAAAAATAAATTGTTCAGGTGCGTATGGTAAAACGCCGGGATAGAAGAACGTTTCACCAAGATTTGCTTGTAAAACTTTAAAGCATCAGAGAAGCAAATTACTTTCTTTTCGGCGAAGTAATATGAAATCAAAAGCTGATGCGTAATGCGCAGAAGCCATATAATTGCTCGGTAAAATTATAAAAAAAAATCTGCTACTTATACGCTGCGTGCGCTACAGCAGTATAATGCCGAATGGCGATGACACACGCTAGTCAAAAGAACGAGTATCGTCATCTTTTCGGCCGAACGTTATGTTGAACTCTTGTAAACACAGCTTTGAGGTTATCAAGAAATGGTGTAAAATGTTTATCGTCAGTTTAATTTACTCCGCAAGTGCCGTTGCTTAACTTTCGAACATATCAGTATGT
Source organism: Parhyale hawaiensis (assembly GCA_001587735.2). Classification (NCBI taxonomy): domain Eukaryota; kingdom Metazoa; phylum Arthropoda; class Malacostraca; order Amphipoda; family Hyalidae; genus Parhyale; species Parhyale hawaiensis. The sequence continues at coordinate 38,989,029 of LQNS02278091.1, read as the reverse complement.
CTCGAGGGATGCATAACTCAAAATTATTTGCAAGTGTGTTCTATTTATATAGACACATCAACGCATTCGGATGAAAAGATGACGACACTTGTTCCTTTGACAAGCGTGTGTCATGGCCATCAGTAAGTGTCGCGTCTGACTCGCGCTTATTAAATTGAAAAAAAAAAATTACTAACCGTATTTCCCATTCCTAAACTGTCTTTCGGAACGATGTAGTAACTGGTGAATGTTAAATCTAAAATTTTTTCCCATGGTGCGGTAGTTTTCACAGTCAGGAGAGGAGGATCTGTTAACGACGCTTACGCGACAGCACAGCTTGGGGCAACATTTTACAGAGACTCTCCGAAATTATAATAATAACAATGATTAATTTTTGTTTTCAGAGAGATACAGAAGGTCGTAGATGCTTTGATACGTATTTTTGTGCTACTATATAAAGATTGGAGGACACTATGGAGGCCTAAATGAAATGATGGAGAAGCAATGAGAAATAGCTTCATGTTAGCGTACTTGAATTTTGTGAGGTCACAAGCCTCATTGTATACCCATAGCGCACTGCAGCTTGGCCCCGCCCGCGGGTTAACTTTGTAAAGTCTCATCATCCTTGGGTCTGAGATATCACTGAAGAACATTGCTTTTATTCTGTGGAGTTTGGACATGTTTCAGCTGCATCCATAGCAGCTCATCGGATGGGTACGGAGAAACTTCCCCACGTTTCGTTACACGGGATTCGTCTAAGGCAATACCTTTGATAGAGATTTTGATCCTGTCGGGCAAAAGGCATGTCGCATACTTTTCAGCTGAACATTTCTTCTTAGCAGTTCGAGAGACTTGGTCTTGGTTGGATTTTTCGCTCAATTCGTGCGTAATCCAATTTGCTTATGCTTGCTTTAGCTGAATTTCTTAGAAGCAGTTGAAACTTCACGCCGAGCTGACGCCTTTTTATAGTGAATTTACATTGCAGCCAAATTTCGACGCTTGAGGTTCAGCTATTGAATGGTATCCAGTTCGCGGTAAGTTCTGAGCATTTCCGGTGAATTCTTTTGACTGAACTATAGTTTCTTCGTGTTGCTCAACGTTGCCCAATTCCAAGCTGATATCTTGCCTTATCTTGCAGGGGGATATTTTGCTCTTGCACAACTCATGGCTGTACAACTTGCGTTTCATTAATAGAAGGTCAGGCCTGCAGGGATGAGACCTATTTTACAGTAAAACCTATACTAGGAACCGGAATAAAAAAGCCCAATCACAAACTTACTGCAATCATTTCTGACGGCATTGCCCTCTGACTGGCGGTTTTACGGGGTAGGTTAGGTTAGAAGAGCTGCGTTAGGACAAGCTAAAATGAGTTATAATAGCGTAGCTTAGGATTACTACATTATACAAAGTGAGAACTTTAACTAATCGCGAAATTCTCACGGGTGACCTACGGGTTACGTTAGCGTAGACAATATAGCTATTATGTTAGGGTAGACAGACATTATTGAGTTAGAAAGGGTTCGTCAGGGTTAAGTGACCGGCGTTAGCTTAGACGGGGTGTGTTACGTTAGATGAGCTGCATTATGTTGAACTCGGGTCAATTGCAATAGCGTAACGTGGGTCGTTCATTTTGGAAAGTATAGACTGTATTCAACCGTAAAATTTCCACGGGTCCCGCTAATCTTCATTATATCAATTTCAACCGTTGCTCATTAAGATACGTTTGCCGTCAACTGCTACCTGATCTATTTTCTAGCTATTAGCTATCAATGAAGCTTGACAGGATGACCACAGTTTCCATCCTGGCTTAACACTCCCTTATTTATTTTCTTAAAGCGTGACAGAAAATGGACAGATAGATAAACAAACAAACAAACAAACAAAAAAACGGATAACTACACATTGGTCTTTTAATTATTATATTGTATATTTTTCAATTTAATCTTAGGAATTGACAAGCCAGTCAAATCAGCCCTATAAATATTTAGTTTAAGGGATGTTTCTATGCTATTTGCCTGTGGTTTTCATAGCTAATCTAATCTGCTTGGCTTTAATACCCTGGACTGAGTTAGAGATTTACAATTACCGCATGATAGAGTTTTTAAACTCAATGCAAATTAGAGAATCGAATGCCCGCGACTTGGAGCTCCGGACAAACTAAAACAAAGCAGATTAGCTTATCTCAACTACAGTACGCGACTGGAAAGCTAGTTGCTTTTACTCTCATGGAAGTGGAGGATGTCAAGGGTGATCTTGTCCGCCCACGGAGACCCTCGAGTCAGGCCGATGCCGTAACCCGACCGTCCGAACAGGTCCCCCACCGTCACCAGACTGCAGTCCCTTGAGGCTTCGTACTCCAGGCGGGAGCTGTCCCAGATGAAGGCTTTCAAGGACCTGGAAGGAAAGGAAAAAAAGAGGACATGTAGTTCTTGCTAGCAGAAGTACGTATAAAATATGCGGCTAGTAAATCTATGACAAAGCATACCATCCAGCCTTGTATATGGTTAAGCAAACTCTGACCTGAAGATCGATAACGTTATTTCCTCTCCTTGACTCATTCTAAAGTAAGTTTTTAAATAAAATTTGAATACGATGAGTTCCGCCCAGGATGGCGTAATGTGTTAAATGACTCATGCGGCATTGCATTAGAATAAGATTTGCCGAATAATGACAAGAGAACAAGATTCTGATCAGAACTCTAATGTGTCACAGATATACCTATTCAGTGTCAGGGAAATGTGATTGCTTATCCAAACATAAAGAAAGTGTGGGTAGAGAGGCTAGTTAAGATACAAGCCAGGTACAATCTATTTTTTTGTTCAACCACCATCGTCATGCGCATTTAACATACGTTGATATGCACAGCAAGTGTACATTTTTCTGGCTATACCCATTTCGGAGAGCGTTGATACCATCCTGAGCGTTCCTGACGTTGCTTCTGTTCATCACCCGGTACATGTTGGACAGTTCGATCCGCTGTCGGAAAAATGCGTCCACAGAAGATCCTGCCACCGTGCCAAACGAGAAGTTCTCCACTGGGTTTCTCAGCTGCTTGGGCAATAATGATCGTAATGTTAGGTCAGTAGTTGATGCTCAGGGAATACCTCAAAATATTTAACTACTTGATGTAGATAATCCCTGCTGTTTACTTAACTTGCCAGTGTTGGCATATTTATAGCCGTAACTCAGAAATCTTAACAAACCCCTACATGGAACAATGCTTTAGTAGGTGCTCGGACAGTGTATCAAAGAATATAAAATCCGATGCAATCAGCATCACAACGGACGAGTAGCGAACTATGTTTTCCATAAAGCTGGGAATCCGAGCCTTATGACATCTGCCGAGGAGATTATGTTTTCGTCGTTTGTCTGCCACCATGATCTTTATGAAATTTACAGAGACTGCTAGGTATGTTATGAGGAACAGATGATCAACTACGGGTGCAGATCCGTTCATCTGTTTGTTTTTCTGCTCATTTTCCTTAGTGGTATAACTCAAAAAGGTGTGGACGGATTTTTATGCAATTCACATGAATTGGTAGGTATACCTATCTAGAAGAGTAAATGACGAAATTCTTGTGATGATCTGTTTGTTCGTTCAATTGTATCTATATTTGTCCTGATATACTTCTTACAGAAATTCTTAATAATGTTGAAAGATATAAATGATTAAATTTTTGCTATGATTGGTGGGTCTGTGTGCTTCTCTAATGTTTGTTAGCAGCGTAACTCAAAAAGTTATAAGCGAATCTTCAAGAAAATAAAAGAAATTGTTACTGTCAAAAGGAACAAATGACCCGAGTTTGGTGTTGACACAAAAAAAAAAACTCATCTTTTCGGAACAATTTGAATTTTGGTTACCATGCTTTGCAAGGCGGGGGTATATGTGCCGTCAGAGTGCTTCAATAACTAGAGCACTCTGAGAGCGCATACCTCCGCCAAGCGAGGCAACGGTAGCAAAAAAATTAAATTGGATCTGAAACCATAATTTTCTTTGTATAAACTCCAAAATTTAATCATTTGGGTCTTTTGATAGTAATAACAGCTTGCGCAATTTTCTTGAAGATCCGTTCATAACTTTTTGAGTTATACCTGCTGTTCACAAACGTAATGATAAACATGAGTCAAACATATAAACCAATCTACACGAAAATTTAATCAATTACGTCTTTTAACATTACTAACAATCCCTATATATTTCATAAAGATCCATTTATTGTTTTTTGAGTTATTGTGCTAAAAAGCATAACATTTTTTCTAATTTCTCAACAATTCTAAAATTCTTTATTTCAAAGCGTGTTAAAGTCAATAAAAAGTCATTTACCTCCATGAATTAAAATTTATATGCTACGTTTCGACACACAAGCGTCATCATCAGGCTGAAACAAAA
>LQNS02278091.1:38973729-38983912 GCA_001587735.2 Parhyale hawaiensis | reverse complement strand
AACGGATCATTACTAAAATTTGGTCATTTACTCTTTGTTATATATCTAACAATTCATGTTAATATTATCAAAATCCATCCATAACTTTTTGAGTTATGGCATTGAGAATAATGAGGCAGACAAACAAACAAACGGATGGACATATCTTCTCTAAAAGTTAATCATCTGTTTCTCCTAACATACCGAACAATCCCTGTAAATTTCATCCAAATCGGTTCGTAACTTTTTTGTGTTATCTTGGTGACAGACACAGAGACAAACACACAGACAGACAAACACGACGAAAACATAACCTCCTTGGCGGAGGTAATTAGTCCGTAGAGTGACCTACGCAGTGGAGGTGAAGTTGTCGGGGGTTTGTTAATCTATCTTTTCGCAAGGTAACTCAAATTAGAGAAACACTCTGAGAGCGTATGCCTCAGCCAAGCAAGACAATGTCAAAGAAAAATTCAAATAGGTCCTGATACCAAGATTTTCATTTCATAGTCACTAAAATTTGCTCTTTTGTGCCTTTTTACATTGATTAATCAAATTTCTTGAAATTGAAGTTCCGTCCGTAGCTTTTTGGGTCAATGTCCTGAAAAACACCGAGACAAACATATAATCAAATACACAAACGGACAAACCGATCATCACCAAAATTTGCTCACTAATACCTTTTAACATTTTTAACAATTCTTATAAATTTCATCATGATATGTTCATAATTTTATGGGTTATATTACTGATAAAGATAAAAACAGATATAGAGGCAACCATATGAACGAACTGAGGGATCATCAAAAAATTTTGTCAGTTACCATACTCCTTGTAACATTCCCAGCAATCCCTGAAAATTTCATGATGATTCATTCATTACCATTTGTGTTATGTTACAAGAAATAAAATTGAAAATTAGGCAGACCAACAAGAAGCCAATGATTAATATTCTGTTCATCATTATCTGTTTCCCCTAATATGCCTAACAATCCCTGTAAATTTCATAAAAATTTGTCCATGACTTTTTGTGTAATTTTAGGGACAGACAAAGAAAGTGACCGACAAACTCCGACAAAAACATAACTTTGATGGGGGAATAAATATGACAGTACTACCTCAAACCCTTCCAATTTCTTTTCGTGGCTCTACGATGATGTCAGCAAAATTCAATAAAGTTTAATTATATCCTGACCTCATTCTGACGAACTGATCCATGACATTTACTGAGAACAACAAGCATTTGGAAAACGAATACCAGTCGTCCATCAAAGGCACCTGCAGATTGAAAGGAAGCGAAGCCTTGCACCTTTGATTTCCAGATAAAATCATCAACAGCGAGTTATTTGGCCCAGAATTATGCCCTGCTGATTTGCTCTAAATTAATGCGGGCGTAAGCAGAGCTGCTAGTGCTACGGGCTGCACTCTCAAACTCTTCGCTTAAAGTTGCGATCTTAAATGGACAGCAGCGGGCACCCATGCGGTGACATAACGGCTGATAGTTTGCACTTTTTCTTCAGCTAGTAATTATAATTATTCACATACTTTACCATAAATACATGGTTTGTTGGTTAAGACCACTTTGATCATAACAGCAGGACTACTACGCGTAGTGCAGTAGCGCCTTCGATTTCATCGCTGCATTACTGCCCTGGTAATACTAGCCCTCAAATCAAGCTAAAATTAGTATAAAGAAGTGATTTTTAGTTGCTAAATTTAAAATCTCTTTCTAGCTACGACCCACACCAGTCTACCACTGCATTAGTGATGGGGCGAATATTCGCATCCGCATTCGTAACCGCGGAACATCCGCATTTTTTTACATCCGTAATCGCATCTGCGGATGTCAGAACTGTAAAATCCGCTTAAGAGCCGCATCAGCAGCAAATGAGGCGCGGATGTGCAAGTTTAGCAATGTATACTAAACTCATTCATAGTGTTGAAAACTGCTAATTCTCATTTGGATTGAAATGTTTTCACGCGCTGTTTCTGTCAACAAAGCACCATCTAAGTTTTCTTCCCAAGTATTGTACAAGCTGCCATCGTCAGAGGAGGTGTGTGAGTGCGTTTGTGGTGGGGCGAATATCCGCATCTGCATCCGCACCTCTTTTGAATATCCGCATCTGCATCCGGGGATATCAAAAAGGTAACATCCCCAATTGCATCAGCAGATATAAGAAAGCTTAAAGATCCGCATCCGCGGATGTCCAAAAAATGACATCCGACCCATCACCACACTGCAGTTGGGAGGGGAGGGGGTATCAACACAGAGCAAAGGGTCATTTTACGGCTCACAGACACAGTTTCTTTTCCTGCAACCAATAATACCTTGGGATCATTGAGTCCAGTGATGGTGTCGGAGTGCTCCTCCAGAACCAGGAAGGCTGCCAGGTTGGCTGTGTAGGACGCCAGGATGATCATGGCAAAGCCGGCCCATATGAGGGTCAGCACGCGGGTGCTTAGAGCCCGAGGTGTTCCTAGTTAAATAAAACGTATCAAATTAATAATAGTAAAGATATGAGGGTGCCGGTATTATGGCGGTATAGTCTATGGCCTGTAATTCATGTGTCACATATGTGTGTTAGGTTATGCACTTATCTTAGTCTCCAGCCTATTCTAACTTGGCTTAACCTATTCATAACTAACCTAACCTGCCTGTTCTAACCTAACTCATGTTACCACATACTCAGAGTAACGATATAATTTAGGCTTCCCTAGTCACCGTAAACGGTGTTTGAGCGAGGAGGAGCCAGGACATGTCATGTAGTATATATGTTGACAGACACGCGCAACCGATGCAAGGAAATGTAGCCTCGCATGAGAAAAACAGATCGGGAAAGAAAAGGAAGAACAGAACAAAGGATGATCAGTAGGAGTATCAAAATTAAAGCAAGCAAAGTGAATACAAAATAGAGACGCTCCGAAGTCCTAACTAAAGCTTAACTAGCTAACCTAGCCCTATGGCCCATTTCATGCCTCCTTAGGGGAATTTGATAAACACTGTAATGTGCCCCTATTGGATCAGAGCCAAGCTTTCCCCTATACGAGTCAAAATACTGGTGCTTGAGCTCAAAGTTTGCTACAAAATTCAACGGGGTAAAAATTTAAGCAAGCACCAGTGCGGCTACAAGCACTAATCTCTCTGTAAATTTATATGCTCGTAGAACAGCCTCCTCACTCATCAGCCCAAGTACGATTTTCTCTAAGGGACAGATCAATTTATTAAATATTAGCATTAAACTTCACGAGTTGACTCAACTCTATTGAAAATTCGGAAATATTAAAGGTCACACAACCATGGAAGCAGTGAAATAAATCAACGGTTATTTGGAACAGAATTTAACTATCGACTCCAAAAAACAGCCGACGTTTTTCATATCGACCTTTCAGAAAATATTGAATAATCACCTAAAAGAAATATATCCGATTGGGTTTCCAAGTCATTGGTGCTATCGTAGACAACTACTGCGGTACGGCTTGTCATACTTTAGTGAATTTCCTTTTCATTGCTTTAATTACAATGTCACGCCACACTTTAGCAAATTTAGTGAAGAATTTGAAAATATAGAAAAGTTCGGTACTTATACGGCAGCAGTGAAATGCTGGCAGGGGCTTCTGGAGACTGGAAGTCACCCTGAATACGCAAAGAATAAAGTTGGCCTACAGCCTTAGACGAGTCTTTTAACTTCAGTCGTAGGACTACGAGTCCCATCTTTGGCCTCTTGTGCGCATCGGCTTTCATTTCTGTGCTAGCTCTAAACACAGTAAAATAAGAACAACTTATAAAATCTATCACACCGGATAGTGTTTTGCAATTTTTCTCTCCATTTTCTTGGCCCGACCAGCTTCAGTTTCCAACTGTAGATCCGGGTTCGGATTCCATATCTTGACTGCTTGTGTGATAAAGTTGACTCGTTTCCAACAGTTCTCCAAATCGATCTCTCCCCTGATTTGGGATCTTGTTGCGGCGGATTGCCCAACTGTTCTGTTCTAGTCTGTAAGAGTTGGGTACAAGGCATGATATCGTACTGCTTTAGCTTCCAGAGTTCAGCTATTGTTGACTCGACTGCCACTTGATTTATGGATCGAAGACCCGCTTCCTCCAATAATCTCGCGATTAAGACTTGGTCAGCTCTTCTATGCCCGCGCAAAAGCCTCGTCACGTCGTTCGTGATGACCTGCAGCTACTCTATTTGTCCCTCCCTTGGTTGTTGGTCGCTGAAATTTAAGCCCATAGCGAATCTTGCTCATGAATAGGCCGTGTACCAGAAAGGTGAGGGATGACCTCGGAATGAGATGGAGGAGGCGCCTCAGGATTCCCACTCGACTATGTAGGGCAGGCTTCAATTTTTCTTCGATATAGTGTTTCCATTTTAAATCCTTCCAAATCCGCAGTCCAAGGAACCTTTCGAAACTTGATTCCTCGACCTCTCCTCGAACCAACGCCGTCATTCCGCTTGTTCCTCGGCCGCCCATCAACATGAACACAGTCTTATTTGGATTGGCTTTCAGGCGGTTTGCAGGCAAGTATTTCATTAAAGTATCTGTTTCATTTTCAAGAATGCAGTTGGCCGCCTCTGGTGACGTCTCAGCAAAAGAGATGGATGTGTCATCGGCAAATATTGTCGCTACTGCCTTGTTTAAGCATTTTGGGAGAGCAGCAACATAGATTTTGTATAGTAATGGACTCAACAACGATCCCTGTGGACTGCCTATGTTCGCCTCTCTCGCGAATGATGTGGAATTGCCAACGCTGATCCTCTGTCTACGATCACTCAGAAATTCGGCAAACCGTTTCCTACTTGTGCTGCCGAAGCCACCTTGCTGCAGTTTGCAGTCCATTTCCTCTGGCCTCAGTAGATCAAAGGCCGCGATCAAATCCATAAAGTTTGTGGCCGTTGTTCGCCCTATTTCTTCATCTCTCCACCACTTGCTGTGTTAAGAAATGAGTGCCATAGGGGTCGATCTTCCAGGCCGAATTGCAGTTCCTGAGTTTTAATGACTATGTCAGTCCATCCAGCAGGGTTACGAAGAAAATGTTCATATCGTACGTAAGAAAATAGTTGAATATTTTAAAGTCTATCACAAGTGTCAATGTATTGGAAGCTAGGTACTACCTCGAATATATTCGTTTGGCAGTTACCTAGGGTTGGCAGATTATTACTACAAATTGTTATAAAAAAATATTTTCTTAAGGAGCTAGCAAATTCTCAACGTACTTTTGTCTTAGTTTAATGATGAACTACTAAATTTTTATTTCAGTTTTTATTCCAAACTCTTGCATTTTATTTTGAAAATCTTCACTAAGAAAAGTACCCTCCTGATCAAAACTTTAACACCAGTTGAAAATATAAAAAAGCCTTTTTTGCATGGATAGATGTAAAACATATTTAAATTAAAGTTTATGCATTGGCAAAGGTAAAGGATGAAAAAGATAAACAATTTTTGGCTAATCAATTCAATTTGAAAATCACATTTTCAGTAACTAAAGTGCTTACCAGTTCATGAACTATATAAGGCTATGCAGCGTGCAATGTAGAAAAACTCTTTACAAAGAAGCTGAAGTTACAAAATAGGGATTTTATAATGAGTAATGGGTCCATCCTTTTGATGGTTAGAAGAAGTTACTCCAAGTGATGAAAATGGTATCACGATCAATTACTGTCTCAAATCGTTGTCCATTTCTGTAAACATTCCTTACCATCCATCTCAAACGTTCTTTATCGGATTCATATATGATGATCAGGTTGGATGGATCATTCTTTCATCCTTCTAAAGAAAGTCTTGGTTAGGAGTGAATTGCGGATGTATTCATTACCGTGCTTCAAATACAATCCATCATCACACAATTGAAGGTTCTCCTCTGTACCTGATTCTTTCTAGAACGTGGCAACATAACCAGCAGCTGTTTGAATTCCATGCACAACCTGAAGTCGTAGGGCGCCTCTGTAGGAAAAGGCACCCCACACCGCGAAGTAACCTTTGCTAGTACACCGTGTAAAAAGCGTTTCAAGGGGTTACTATTTGTAGTGCCGGTAAAGTTGAAAGCCATTACGTCAGTTCAGGTTAATGTTTCTCATCGGAAAAGAAAACTGTCTTCCACTCATTAACGGCCCATATTAGGTCCTCCTTGGTAAACTCTAAGTGGTCTACATTGTGACCAGAAAGCAGACGTGGCACTTAATTTAAACACTTTGCCCTAGGTTTCGCCTAATTGTCATTGGACTGCAATCGGCAGCCATGGGTGTCTTAAACTGTCACGAAGATCACTCCTATCTTAACGGATAACTTTACACATTTTCTACTAAAGGCTTATTTTACTTTTAATACCTTGAAGATTCTTTGGATGAGGTCCAGGTGGCGCTATGCACATGCACGAGGGCTCTCCGTGAATATTTTGTGGTTTGTTACTTGATTTCTCTGCTCCATAATTGTCAGGGTATTTCAGGAAGTTGATTAACATTGTTTTGCTGCGCTGAACCTCAGCTGCTATTGAAGGCTTACGGCATACTTACTTTACGCAGCTCAACGCTCTTACTACGTTCAGAAAAGGATGGTTAGCCGACCTCGGGCATCATGACACCTTTACATCGTGAGTGACAACCTCTAAGCGAGGAGAAATTAATTTCTTTACATTTAGACCTTTGTAAGATCTGGTTTGAAATTTTGATCAGCATGTAAACTCCTTCGTTACTCAAGATATGATTTTCTAATTTAATTGATTAGACAAAAATTTTATTGTCTTCTTCATCATTTATCTTTACAATAGAGTAAACATTACTAAAAAAGATTGGAAGTCTGTCCATTTAGAAAGATTTTCAGGTTTTCAACTAGTAGTAAACTTATAATATGTAAGTATATGTTGGTGAAAGATATATATGGGTATTCACAATTCATAAGGGGAATTACGAGATACATTATATAAGGTACAAGAACAGAAAAAGATGGTGCGAGGTGCAAATAAGTAAATGAACACATCATAAAAGTTTTATTATTTGTGCAACGGGCTTTTCAAAGCGCTATTCTAACCAGACCAGTCTCTGTTGCGTCTTGAGTTAAGAATTGCATGTTTATGAAACGGAAATTTTGCCTACGACTAGCAAAGGGAAGTCAAGTTAAACCACCTTCTGAAGCTAGTCAGTACTTCCCGTACCTTAGATATAGAAGAGATTTAGCTCCATGCACCGGACTTATTTTTCAGGTTGTTGTTTTGGGTCGTTCGGTACCACTCGTATCCTCGATATAAATAGCTGACTTTCGTATCTCATATCAATATATTTAAAGTTTTGAGTCACACTATAAAAAAAAACGTGAGATAATTATTGTAGCGGGAGTATACTGTGATGACTTGAGTCACTCAACTCACCTTCATTCATGCCGCTGTTGAGGAACACTCCCCACGAGAGCCAGTACGCCTCACCCAGACTTAGCGAGTCGGTCTCGCATCCCGTGTGTCTGTGCGGCCAAGGGAATTGACCTAACATTACAGGCAAATCTAAAGCTAAATATAACACAAAAATGTTGAGGTAAAGTCACCTCTACCGAACACAATAAGTGTTAGGTCCGCCGGCCGTGGTTCATGCAGCACAAAACTCAATTTATGTGCTAGACCTCCGAGAAGTGCGCAACGCACCCGACTGAAGATTGTCCTCCGAGCAAAGCCGTTGACCGACGGAAGAATCAATAAGAACTGCTACTTTCCAACGGACCTTATTACTTATTAGGTCAGTGTCCTTCCTAGGACGGGATGTGAAGGCTAGAAATGCTCACGAAGCAATCGTGAGCAGCACAAGCTTCTTCTTGGCTGGGGAGCGAACCAAAACCTCAAGACAATAACCGCAGCGTTCTCAATATTCTGACACAAAGAAACACTAACATATGAATCTTAAGTACCGCTCTAGCTCTTCCTCAAGATCTCCATGACGTCATCGTTGCATATGGTATCACTGTACCATAAGGGTTGTTAGTTACGCTTCTCATTTTATGATCAATAGATGATGAAATATATTAATACCTAGTGCGAACATTTATTGGTCTCTTGCGAAGGCCTTGCGCAGAATACAAGGTGCACTGGTAGCACAGCGCGACTTCTCACCACAAGAGTGGAAGGGACACTGAACCTAGAACAGAGACATTGCCCATCGCCCGCGGACACACTTATGCATACCATAGAGACCCACTGCGTCCGCTACATAGGAGGTTTTTTCCTTGCTACCTCAGGCTTCGCTAAAATAAAAGTACTATACATTTTGAAGCAAACAGGCAGATAATAAATTTGCCTGAAACAAATACGTAATGCCAACTCTTTCGACATCGTAAACCGAGAATTCAGCGATTGGGATCAACGTAAACTTTGTAAGGGCAGCAAGACCCCGAACGCGCATGAGTCGGTGTCAAGAGCAAATTACTTGCCGGCACTTGTGTCAACAGGGACAGCGTTACACGAAGAGTTTTGTTATCATGCACTGAAATTTTCGTTTGCTTTTCCGTAGACTTTTTATTTTGTTCCGACGCCAAGCTAGGCGTTGTATTGAATAATATCGGCCTCTAGTTCTAGATATAAGAGGTGAATTTTCACGTTTATTATTATTTATATTCTAAGATCTACTGAGTTAAAACTACATTGCAGTATTTCTAACATCTATCAAGCCTAGATACTGTAATATAATAATTCCATCTTTATTTATTAATTTAAGCTTAGCAACTTTCTGTCTCCGAATTAGATCGGAATACGCTATACAAACATATTGCATTTTTCAAAAAAAGGATGGTTGTGCATATTGGCACGAGTTGTAGGTTAAGCGCAACTCCTTATATGTTCAACCGTTTCTTTCAGGAATTAATTTGCCTATTCCGTACAAATAACACTAGTTGAAGCGTACAATATATGTCACAGAACGAGAGAAAGCGTTAATATTACGAGCAGATGCTTACCTGTAGGTCGGACTAAGTCTGTCGAGCAGCCACAGCGACAGTGAAATTCCGTGTACGGAGGCCAGGAGGATCATCCAGAGACTCTCTCGGAAGGGCTGTACTATAGACACACTCGAGGTCTTCACAGGGTTCTGTTGGGGCAGTTGTGGTGTGTTTGTTATGAAAAAAAAACCGCAGCCCACGCATGAATATAACACTCACCTATCGACAAGTTTACTCCTTTTTACATTTACTCAAAATAATGCGCCTACAAGCTAATTATTTAGATTGAAACAAATACTCTGACAATACCAGAACACCTCGTGGCGTAAGACCATCACCCGTGGTGGGGGCAAAAACAACGCAGTCATTTTTGATGGCCAGCTTGGCCTAATCTTTTGGCATAGGTCACATCTAGGTCAACCCACCAAACACTCTATAAAAATTTATGAACATTGCTTAACTCCTTCGACAACTTTTTGGGTAGACAGATAGATATATATATATATATTTACAAATATCAAGAGCAGAAGGTGCGAATAGTTATTGGTCTCTTGCGAAGGTTTTGCCCAGAATAGAAGGTGCACTGGCAGCCCAGCGCGATCATCTAAAAAATCTAAAAATCTAAAATTTCATCTAAATCATTTGCTTCTCATCTAATTCTTCAATATGTACGCCATCCACAACCAGAATTTAATACTTTGAAGCCATGCATGGCAAGAGACAGAAATTATAAGCAGCAGGATGGAGGGAGCTACAAATGTTTTATTGGGGCGCTGCATAACGAAGAGCTACAAACATCTCAAGATACCGACCATCGCATCTAAATTCTATGCTCTTGGTAATTGAAAGAAGACAAATTTATAAATATATATGCTGTGCGCGATCGATGGATTTGCGCGATCGATCAATCGCGCTGCGCAAACGATCGATCGTTCAAATTTAAAAATAAAAAAAACAGTCCTTGCCTCCCCTAACCTACCCGACATTAAATCCGAATATAGTCCAACTTACCCGAAATTACGGCCTAATACCTACAACATCCATTGTTTGCGCAGCGCGATCGATCGATCGCGCAAATCCATCGTTCGCGCACGACATATATACTTAAATCTTCAACGAAAACCTAAGCACCTCTCTCACTTCGTTCGCGGGTGATAATAACCTTGAGATACCTTCAGAGTCTTCGGAAGAAGTCCAGGTGACGTTGTTCACGTCACCCCACGTGTGTGGAGTCACTCTGCTGGGTGTCTTCTGTGGTGCCGCAATTTGCGACCAAAGAGAGAGCCAGCAG
>LQNS02278091.1:38943853-38954770 GCA_001587735.2 Parhyale hawaiensis | reverse complement strand
GTCAAGCTGTACCAACCTTGCCTCGTGACCCCCATCAAGAGCCAACTGTAACACATGAGAAATGTGAAGCAGAGCATCACAGGTTCCCAAGCCCTTACGAAAACCATACTGTGTTGGGGGTAGGACATCCTCAACACAAAGAAATATCAAAAGAAATAGAGTACATTTACTAATGCGCTGTGCGGTATGCAACCAGTGTATCCATGAGTACGAGGCATGTTCAATAAGTAATAAGAAAATGTCAGGAGAGACACCAAATGTGATTCGATCAAAATAGTGCTTCATAGTGCAGTACACATGTATTCTATAATGTGACTCACTGGTAACTTTTTATATTTTTAGATTTGAATGCAGCGGTAAACGTAGTGAAAGCAATCGGATTCGGTTTGCCGATGTGTGTGAACACGTGTCAAGATTAAGGGACACATGGGGCAACATTGCGCCATCAAACTTTGTGTTAAATGTTACAAAGCTATACAAGATGCTCATGAAATGTTAAAGAAGGCCTATGGGATGAATGGATGGGCCAAGCAAGTTTCTATCGGTGCTTTGATAGATTTTCTGCAGGAAAGAAAAAATCGAGGATAAGTCCAGATCTGGAGCACCGAAAAGTTTACCCAAGGCGGAAAACATTGAGGAAGTGCAAAAGTTAGCGATGCAAGAGAGTCAAATAGCTGTTAGAATGATATTTGAAACTGTTGGTACTAGTGTTGGCTCAGTAGAGGCCGTTCTGACCGCGGAAGATGAGGGAGAAGAGGCTTCAACCGGCAGAAGTGCTCAGCGGTGGTTTTACTAAGACAATGTCCCATGCCACAAGTGAAGGATAGTGACCTTCTAAATGGCTGACAGGAGATTGAAAGTGGTACAACATCTATCATACAGCCGTGGCCTAGCTCCTTCTTACTTTTTCTTGCTCCCACGCTTGAATGACAGCCTCGGGGAACCCGATTCCAGTCAACAGACTAGCTGAAAGGGGCTTCGGAAAGTTACCTGAAGGGACTACGGAAAAGGACTTTGAAAGAAGGTCTTTCGAGATAAGGAGAGACACATGGAGAAGTAAATAGATGCGAGAGGCGTTTATTTTGAAGGAGACAAAGTTTTGTACGCTTAAAAAAATTAAATAGTGCCTCCCCTTACATTTTCTCATTACTTATTGAACGTGCCTCGTATGCCTCTTCCACTTAGAGAATTTTAGCATAATTATTCGGGTTGCTCGAAGCGCGACACAACCATCTTGGTGATCTGATTATATTCAGTCACATACACAAACAAATATCCAAAAACTGAGAATGGTGAATAGCGATGTTATCGATGGCTGGGTTGCGAGTAATAGAAAAACAAACCAGCCCGCCTGTAAAGTCACATATGTGAATCATGTAGAGCACACTTACGTAAACAGCTTCTCTTACCTGGGCCACAAAATCACGGACGAATCTCGAGATAACCAGGATAAAAAAAAAAAAATAAATAAAAATAAAAAAAAACAGAAGTTCCACGTGGTTGGCAACATGCTAGTGAAGAAGCTTGGTCACTGATTCTGAAGAGGTCAACATCAGCTGTTTCTTAGTTACTGCTACGCTATGTGCTGTGATTCGCTTTGGTCGAATTCTATGCACAGACTAATTGGACGCTTTCGTTTGGCCTATAATGACATATTTTATCTACTTATGGATGCACCGAGGTCATATAGTGCAAGTGTGATATTTGCATATAAGTATACTGACTGCCTGAACGTCCGAACAATGACATGCGCATTCAGTCTCCAGATAAAGATAGAAAAACCAGCTAATTCGCTAGTTATAAACAACTGTCCAATATATACAGCTTAGCCAATGGCAGTGCATACTGTTACCATACAGAGGCGAAACAATGAGCCGCAATGCAGTACAGTGTGTAGCCTACTGACACTTGCGGCCGCTTTTTGTATCTAATTTAACTTTTGTGATAAGCTTGATTTCATACATTTAATGTACCTTATGTTCCTTATGTGTTCTTAATAAAGTTGATTGGTTGACTTCCTCATCAGAATGAGCGACCCAATTAAGTGAAGCGCTAGTAAAGGTTTCTACTACTACTACTACTACTACTACTACTACTACTACTACTACTACTACTACTACTACTACTACTACTAATTAAGTTACCCTGTGGTTATGGTCCATCTTATGTCCTATGCCCACGATGGCCACGACTATCCTATTAGATCTCATATTCAATTATTCATCTAACAACAGGATAAATCCACTGTATTTTAGTCCTTTAGTCAAACTATGCAATAACTGATAAAAAATAATTGCAGCTCAATGGTGGGTGGCTACAAAAAAAAAAAAAAAAAAAAAAACGCTACAGCCTGAATTCATAATAAATTTAAATCATGTTTGTAACGAGTATCTGTGAAGATATTTCAATTTCATAATGAATTATTTGAAAGAATCCTTCAACAACAACTCACGTATAGAGCATCCGTCCGGTGTTATGCCAAGGGCTCCTCAAGCAGCAGTCAAAGGGAGGGCTGGTGATGTGCTCAGGATGTTCTTCTTGCATCGCCTTCAGAGCTTTCGCGGTCACTCTTCTGGAAATTTAGAAGGGGCAATCACCACGATTCTGTACACTATGACATTAGCACTATGGCCATGTACATATTAAATTATTTCTTTGTACTCGGCTGAAGTCTGCTACAGTTGGCACTCTTGATATCGGTGTAGTAGGGTATATAAGATGCTTAAGCTGTACTAAGAGAGGAAAAGGAATGAACTTATAGTATGCCAAGATAAACGTGGAATCCATGCACGAGGGTGTTGCTACACAAGATCAACGTACATTAGAACTGCAAGTCGCGAAAGAATACGATGGACAAAACAGAGCATTATAAGAAAGAGTATGAAAAGAAATGGTAGCAAAGTGAGCAAGAAAGATAGACGTCTTAAAACCTCCTCCATAGGACTAAGGTAGCCTATGGAACCCCTTGGAGGCTCTATTATCCATAACATCCGAACTAACCTAACGCTATGGTCTATGCCCCTGAGAGTAAATATCTACATAATCACAGATGCGTTCAAGCTTCATACAACGAATTTAAAGTAAGGCAAATTCATCATGCCAGGGCGAATTAAGAGGAAGAAAGATCGCAGTGAAAATATGGTAACAAAAACAGCACATTTTCCAAAAATCTCAATGCCACGAATCCTAGTTCATTTTTCCCTATAATGGGAGTTATCCAGTTTTTTTCCCTCTGCTTTACTATATACTGAGTAGAATTTAAGATCAGACCGTTATTTTAATTGCCTGAAAATTTTGTCAACTTTGGTCAAGGAGTTACGAAGGACAGAAGTTAGCTTCAGAATTTCTTTCGCTGTTTTCGGCATACCCTGTATACAGAGTATATCAGAAATAGGTGGCAGGACTTTGTTCCCAATGGGCAAATAATGAAAATAGCTCCTATGAACATATGCCCAGAAATGATTGGTTTCCGAGTTTTAAAACATATGCCAACAAGAATACCTTTATCTCCCAGAGATGGAACCTAACTTGCTAATTTAGCGTAACTATCACCTCAGTCGTAACAGAAGAGTATAATTATGCTCATAATGGAATAATAACCTCCGCCAAGGAGGTTATGTTTTCGCCGTGTTTGTCTCTCTGTCTGTCTATTTGTCTGTCTGTCACCAAGATAACTCAAAAACTTATGAACCGATTTGGACGAAATTTATAAAGATTGTTAGGTATGTTAGGTGAACTTTTAGTAACGATATGTCCATCCATTTGTTTGTCTGCCTCATTATTCTCAATGCCATAATTCAAAAAGTTATGGATGGATTTTTTTGAAATTAACATGAGTTGTTAGGTATATAAGAAAGAGTAAATTCCCAAATTTTGGTGATGATCCGTTAGTTTGTTCTTTCGTTTGTCACTGTTTTTAATTTCATGCTTGTTAGCACAATAACTCAAAAAAATAATGAATGGATCTTCATGAAATTTATAGGAGTTGTTAGTAATGCTAAAGGAGATAAATGATTAAATTTTGGTGCAGATCGGTTTCTTCGTTTGCATGTTAGGACTCATGTTTGTCGTAACGTTTGTTAGCAGTATAACTAAAAAAGTTATGAACGGATCTTCAAGAAAATTGCACCAGCTGTTATTACTATCAAAAAGCAAGAATGATTATGTTTTGGAGTTTATACAAAGAAAATTATGGTTTCAGAGCCAATTTGAATTTTTTTATACCGTTGCCTCGCTTGACGGAGGTATGCGCTCTCAGAGTGCTCTAGTAATGAAAACAGTTTCTATGGACATATATATGTCCGCAAATGCTCGCTTTTCGAGTTATAGGCTTTAAAACATGTGCTAACATAAATACCTTTATCTCCAACAGGTGGCACCTCACTTGCTAATTAGCCTAACTATCTCTTCAGTCGTAGCAGAAGTACCAACCCATCATCACTACCAGGTGCTTGACCAGCTCACTGCTGGATGTGCACCACACAACCTATTAGATCACTGTTCGTCGCCAGCCCAATAGGACTTCGCCCTCGTTTCTCGTGTGCACAGTGCTGGATGGCCGTCAGTGGTTCATGTTTACGGGACCTGCTCTCAAATCACGGACATGTACAGCAGTGAGCTGGGCGAGCCCTGGTGGTGATAACGGGTTAGTATTTCTGCAACGACTGAAGTGATGGTTACGCTAATTAGCAAGTTAGGTGCCATCTGTGGGAGGTAAAGGTTCTCTTGACAGCACATGTTTTAAGGCCTATAACTCGGAAAGCAAGCATTTCCGGACATATGTTCATAGAGTAACTATTACAATTATTTACCAATTGGGAACAAAGTCCTGAAGTTATACCACCTATCTTTGAAACACACTATATCGCATCCATTCCCCTTAAACAAAGATCAGCCAATACCTCTTTCCGGCAAAGAAAAATCGATATTGCACCCGTCGTTACACCACTAATAAAATAGTAAGAAATTTACGTTCGTGTATATATATATATATATATCGCGGTCGCTCTACCAAACAATCAAAAGGTAGTGAATGTTGTGTTTTTTCAACAAATTAAAATCATTCTTGAGACTCCCGAGGTAAGGAAATACCGTCTAGAACGAATAGACAACAGCTGAAGATTGTTGGTAAGCTGAGAACGATTTCTGATACACCAGAAGACTCGGCCTCAAGAATGACAGCAAATAATTTGCATGACATCTTTTCATTATTCATGCGTGCTCGCGAGGACGTGATTCAGCTAGGGAAGTTACAGTGCAGCTGGCTGCTTGAATTTCAATGGACAGTATTGAGGGCGCNAAGAATGACAGCAAATAATTTGCATGACATCTTTTCATTATTCATGCGTGCTCGCGAGGACGTGATTCAGCTAGGGAAGTTACAGTGCAGCTGGCTGCTTGAATTTCAATGGACAGTATTGAGGGCGCTGGCTGTTGCCAATACAAAACAGGCTGAGCCTCAGCTTCGTTCTCTGTCTATTTAGTTCATGAAACGAGGAAGCTGAGGGGTGAAATATTAACCTAAGATTTCAGAGAATATTCAGTGCGCTTATTAGGTTTTCAGTTGCTCATCCCATTAGTTTAAGTCGAAGCAAAATCTAAAAGTGTTCGAAACATACATAGAGATTCCCTTTTTATATATAAGTTCTGGGCAAAGGATTGAAGAACAGTTGAAAAAATTCTACAGAGAGGAGGCCCGACTGGAAGACAGTTAATTGCCCAAATAAAACCAAGAATCTTGAAAGACTGTGTCATCGGATGTTACTGGAATGCTCTCAACATTCATTATTATGCTCTATTATTAAATCACACCAGCCTGGCGACGTGGGAACGGAGAAACTCCATGAAGTTGATAAATACCCACGCAACCAGCCTAGTAAGTGAAGAAGAAGAAAAAAAAAGAAGGAGAAGATCCGAGATCACAGAATAACTCGGCGTTCAGATCGCTTAAAGCTGCCAATACCCACACAATCAAAGACAGAGCAATCAAGACAATTTCAAGCATCCACACACGATGGGAAAGACGAACGAAAATACTGGCCCGTATGGCATCGTCACGGTTCCAAGGCAAACACATGAAGAGCACTAGTACGCCAAGTATACCTCACCCGAACAAATGGCTCCAGAAGGAAATCAGACAGTGGATGACTAGGGCAATGGTATATTTTATACAGAAAGCAGACCCCACCAACTCTGCGACGATGCGCCAGATCACAAAGCACAACACGATCCAGCATGAACGCACATCTATGAACCACTTTGCCAAGCAAACATGAATGACAATCGGCAGCAGAACCCCAGACTACGGAGTAGTATTTCAGAAGAGGGAGGACATAGCAATTAAAGCAGCGACGTGTCAATTCTACCGAGCCAAGCACCTTCTAAGCACGGCTCATCAGACCAATTTTCTGCAATGAACGTCAGGCAACCGAACAAATGTGTGGCTCAAACGTCAACCTTCGATCAAAATAGACACCCAAGATTATAAAGTCATCAACAGCAGGAACTGACACACCATCAAGTATGAGTGCAGTTAAATGAAGTCTCAGTGTCCGTGACCTAGACACGAGCATGGTCCTAATCTCGCCCGCATTTAGCCTCATCCCCCACCTAGAACACCAGGAATCAATCACTTCCAAATCATGCAGAATGGATTCTGAAACCTCCAACCTATCACTAGACTTACCGCAAACAGCCAGCTAAGTAACATCATCAGCGTAACCAACAAGTAAATTATTAACAAGATCAAACAGGTCCACTGTATATTATATAATGAATAACAAAGGGCCCAGAACACTTCTCCTGTGGGTCATCAGAAACCACGTCCAAAATCTCACCTCCATTTCCATCAACAACTACGCATTAACGTCTGTCAGTTCAAAACTGACAAATTAGCGTGAAAACTGAACCACCTATACCCATCAGTCTAAGCTTATGGATCAGCCCAAGGTAATTCACGCGATCAAATGCAGCACTGAAGTCAAACTGTACCAATCTTGCCTCATGACCTCAACAAGAGCCAGATGCAACACATGAGAAATATGAGGTAGAGCATCGCAAGTTCCCAAGCCCTTAAGAAAACCACACTGTGTTGGGGGGAAAGAAGGACACCCTGCTTCTCAAGAAAGCGACCCAACCTCGAGGCAACCAACCTGTAATAAAATTTCGACAACACAGGTGGGATAGAGATGGGTTTATAGTCGGAGGTTCAGGATGAGACAGCTCTTCGGAACAGGAGTCACATGAGCGACAAGCCAGCATTCCGGAAAAGAGCCCAGTCGCAACATCCAACGGAACACGGAAGCAAGCGGGGCTGCGAGCACACCAGCCACCCTCCGAAGAAAGAGAGGAAACATACCCGATGAATCAGTGCCCCCATAGGGGTCCAGGTGAAGATGGCGGCGCACTTCAGAAGATCTGAAAGCAAAACCGGAGAACCTCGGCTCGGGATCACACGCTAAGGGATTGAGCTTTTGGTCCCGCCTCTGCTTGCCATCAAAATAACGCAACAAAAGGTCCGCCTTGGCAGCAGGGTCCGAAACAAGATCATCACCAGGACCAACAAAAGGGGACAGAAGAGCTCACACCAAGCACAGCGCTCTTCTAGGTGGACCACCACTAACGCGCGCTAACAGACGAAGCTAACAACTCCCTGGACCTCAAATTACGCTCCCTCTCAGCTTCCTTATAAGTGGCACTAGCCCGACGCTGCAGTTCCCTGAAACACTGAAAGTCAACAGCAGACCGGCTAGTACGCCAACGGGCATATGCCTCCCGCTTCAACTGGTGCGCCCTCCTACAGGCATCATCAAACCAGGGCTCATCGCCTGTCCTGACCGTAATGAAGCCGGAAGGCACATAGGCGCGCACCATGTCAGAGAAAAGCCGATCCAAAGTAGACCCAGGATCAGGACACTCTCTCACAACACCCCAAGGTAGAGCAAGGATGGCGCTAGAGACGGCATCCCAATTAACTTTGGACTTTAAAAATATTTTACGCCTAACAGTGACTATAGGGACCCTCTGACGGACTTCCGTCGCAGAGAGGTCACCATGGTCCGAGGAACCAGTGGGAGGCGCCACTGACACTCCAACCATATCAATAACATCAGTGATCAGCAGGTGAAGAACACCTCCCATCAAATGGGTGGGACCCTCAACCAACAGCTCATTACCAGAGGCACTCGCGAAATCAAAGGCTGCATGGCCATGGCCATCGGTTCTCCCAGAGACTAGCCATTCCACATGCTGACAATTAAAATCATTTATATAGGCAAAAGCATAACGCCTATCCGACGGATGAATTCTAGCCATTGTATAAAACAGACCCTCAAAGACCCTATCCTAAGCAGATTGGCTGCGATACACTGAAAAAAATAAAAGATCTTGAATGAGCCACAGACTCGAAGCACCATCAGCTCATAACAAGGACACTCACGTTTAGCAAGGGCGTAACTCTTGAAATGTTGGCAAATGGTCATTAAATAGTTTTTCTTCACAGGGTTTAGCGTACTGTATAGATTGAGAATTTTTCCTCTAAGGAATTAATGTTAGAAGGGCAATTTAATGTTACAAATTCCTCTTAACATTGTTGATAAATCGTAAGATATCAAGTTTTCAAATTATGTTCTTTAGTTTTAGGCGCACTGTACTTGCTTTGAAGCACTGAAATCACAGACGCACTCTTTTCTGGCTTAACCTATTCGGAACTTTAACCCGAGTGTTCATATTAGTTTGCTTTTGTAACCAAAGCAATATCTTTACAGACAAGCTACATACATAGGCAAACTATTTTGTTAGCTGCCAGTTATTTTTTAACAGACCACAAGAAATGAGAAACTGCGAGAACGTCTGTCCACGACTTAACTCGCAGACTACCACTGGAAGAAAGCTGGCTGAACTCTATTAAATACTTTTTTTACAGACTAGCAGTAAAAGGAAGCAAGTTTCAGGTCAGTCTGTCCAATACGTTACTAAAAACTATAAGCAAAGGGAAGCTGAGCCAAGTCTATCAAATACTTTACTTACAGACTGTCAGCGAGGTGAGACCGAGGTGAGGTCTGTCTGAGTCTGACAGAGAGTACACCAGTTGGCAGACTGCCGTTGCCAGACAGAGCAGTTTCGGACACGAGCCACACATGGTCTGTAGCTAACATGCCGACAGACGCCGCCACCGACAGGATCTTCGAGCAGTCTGCAGACCTGTTCCACATACGAATGAAACGAGCTGAAGGTAAAGTGGGCAAATTATATGAACAAAACAGGGCTAACGTCGCCTTGCTGGTGGTGCGCTTCTGCTGCTTCATTCGCAATGTGAATGAAATCTAAGTAGAGCTGGACACTGCCAGACAGCTGCCGTCCGCTCAAAGGAATAAATAATGATTAGGTAACGAAGATGAGCCAGCGAAGACAAGCTGACGAACCACCTGACGAAGATTACTTTAAACAGACATTCAACGACTACTTCACAAACTCTAGGTAAAGTTAACACCAATTATCGTCCATTCCCACCGCATGAGCTTAGCTGATAATCTTAATATGGTGTTGAGCTGAGGGACCACCAGACACGGTCCACTGCAGCGGATCTTGGCACAACACTGGAATAAGCTCGGGGGTCCTGATAGCAGTGCTTGTACAGTCGGGCAGTTAGGGATCGTCGTTTGCGGAAGCCGTGTACAGTCGGGGAAAAACGTCCGTTGTGAATTGTATTGAGGGGAACTGCTCCAATCCTCGAGCTGCTGGCGGAAGGAGTGTACAGTCACGGAAAAAACGTCAGTTGTGTATTATAGAGAAGGGAACGGCTGAAGTCATTATGTTGAGGCTTGGATTAGTTTTATGAATGGACAGAGATTCTAGAGTTGTAAGTTCTACTGAGTTGGAGAAGTCGATAATGGAGAAGTTCTCTCAGCTAATGAGAGGGTCGCTTTGTTCTGTGTGAAGACGGGGAGCTGAATGTGAAGGTTTTGCTAAGGGTAAACCTGTTCTACTAGATATACCTAAATGTTGGTCAATGCGAGATGTGTAATGCTGTCCAGTGCTGCCCATATACGAAGTTTGGCAACTTCTGCAATTGTACCTGTAGACAACACCAGACAGCAGAGGTGTGTGTGGGGGGGGGGTTTGTCCTTAAATTTAAAATAGGATCCTATGGTAAATGTGTTTTTGAAAGAGACTCTAAAATTTATATCTGGGTAGGCTTCGGAGAGGAAAATTTTCTAAGAGTTAACTGTAGCGACGGTGGTTCTGCTGTAGTGTGGGAGAGAGTGAAAAAAAATCCAATTTACGAACAGTAGGTTTAGTAATACCGAGGTCGAATAGTTTGTCAAGAAACAGTTTGCGATAATGGTCTAAAAGATCGTGCGGATAACCGTTATTCTTGAAGAAAGTTCGAAGAAAGTCTATTTCGTTCGAAAATGCTAGGTAAGAGGAAGATAAGTGGTATGCTCTGAACAGTAAAGTTTTGATTGCATTTGTTTTAAATTGGTCATAGCAGGGGTTGAAGAAGCTGGGTCCGAGACCCAAAAAAGTTGGTTTCCTGTAGATTCTAGTGGTTAGTGTTGAGTCTTCATTTGTTACAATGATGTCTAAAAATGCTAGGAATTATTAAATTGGTTTTCAGCAGTTTTCAGCCTACAGGTACAATTGCAGAAGTTGCCAAGCTTCGTATGCGGGCAGCACTGGACAGCATTACAAAGCTCGCATTGATCAACATTTAGGTATATCCAGTAGAACAGGCTTACCCCTAGCAAAACCTTCAGATTCAGCTCCCCGTCATGCAGAACAGAACGACCATCCCTTTAGCAGGAAGGACTTCTCCATTATCGACTTCTCCAAATCAATAGAACTTACAAGTTTAGAATCTCTGCTCATTCATAAAACTAATCCAAGCCTCAACGTAATGACTTCAGCCGTTCCCCT
>LQNS02278091.1:38930807-38941434 GCA_001587735.2 Parhyale hawaiensis | reverse complement strand
TTTTTCATTCTTTTGTTTTCTCCACCCGCTGGGCTGGTTGCGTGGGGGTTTGTTAACCTCATGGAGTTTCTCCGTTCCTACGTCGCCAGCCTGGTGTGATTTAATAATAATAATAATAATAATCAACGAATTAGCTGAGGAAATTCGTTCATTTGACGAACGTAAGTGCCTGGTTGCCTTTCAATGACCTGAATTATCACGATGCAGTTCCACTGAATTCTACTCACGAATAAACTGGCCGGTGTAGAGGGAACATTTGGTGTGTGTTGGAGCGACACAAGCCTCTTCTTCGCAATACTCCTCAGGTTCTCCGGACACCTCCAGAAACGGTTTATCCTCCAGCGACAGCACCTACAACACAGCGTATCGTTTGAAGATCGAACAGATCAAAGCTTTCCTAAGATAGAGGCGGAGATAAGCACAAGACGCTGTAAAATTGCGGGTCGATGCCAATACACTTGAAAAAATCACACATAAAAATATTCCGAGTGCAGATCTAAAGGCAGGAATCTCGTCAAGGCAATAAAAAGTATCGGTTCTTTTAGAGACCAGACAGGGTGCAGTTAGGTACAGCGTGTGCTGGAAACATGTTTATCGCATTCGCTGGAAAATTTCTATCAAATTCTGATCAGTATCAATGATTTTCTATGTATCTAAAGTATATTTATAGGTACACTATTATTCACAACGGTACGTGACAATAGCAAAGGGAACAAGACAAGCATATGCCAATGGCGTCATTGTGGACCCACAAGCAGGGGAGCGCTCGCTAATGTGTTTGTTATTAATATTGATATTTAGGCTGGCCTCATAGGAGGTAGTTAGAGATTAATGTTACCGCTTCTAATAAGACAAACAGTGATCTGAAATGTCAATATATAAATAACTAGAGAGCACTCGGAGAGCGCATACCTCCGCCAAGCAAAGCCACTGTAACGAAAAATTCAAGTGGGCTCTCAAATTATGATTTTCTTTGTATCAACACCAAACTGTAATCGTTTGTGCCTCTTGGTAGTATTAGCAGTTTGTACAATTTTCTTGAAGATCCGTTCATACCTTTTTTGAATTATGCTGCTAACAAACAATATGACAATCAGAAGTGAAACACACAAACGGACCACCCGATCTGGATACTAATTTAATCATCTATGTTTTTTATTATTGCCGACAACTACTGTAAATTTCATCAATTTTCATTCAGAACTTTTTGAGTTATTGTGCTAACAAGCATAAAATTGGATAGCTCAACAAACGAACGAACAAACAGATCATCACAAAATTTGGCTATTTACTCTTCGTGAAAATCCGTTCATACCTTTTTGAGTTATCTTGGTGACAGACCAACACTACAAAAACATAACCTCCCTGGCGGAGGTAATAATAATATACTAAGTTACTAACGCTTAAACGACCAAAGAGAGCTGCCAACTGCTGGGCATAAAATGAAGTGCGTTGTTTTTTCCGTCTACATAGCTGTTCTCGTCCTCTTCTCCAGCTATAAGGTAGACTATAGCCTCTCCTCTGCCTCAGTCCACTCAATTGAACTGGCATCATTTTACCACAGAATAAGCATCACCAATACCTGCAATGGTCAGGTTCGCTACATGTCTAAAAAAAAAAAAAAAAATAGCAGGCACCTTGAGATGCTTCGGTATGGAGTAGCCAGCCGGCTTGAGTCCCTTGCCTCCGGGCCAAACGATATCGGTTGTCATTGTCAGCTCCATTGCGACGGAC
The DNA here is from genome assembly GCA_001587735.2 of Parhyale hawaiensis. Classification (NCBI taxonomy): domain Eukaryota; kingdom Metazoa; phylum Arthropoda; class Malacostraca; order Amphipoda; family Hyalidae; genus Parhyale; species Parhyale hawaiensis. The sequence goes on along the minus strand of LQNS02278091.1, from coordinate 38,939,700 downwards.
GTCTGCAGGGAGCGAAAAATTGCTTTTCCTTAGTCATTACTTCATCTGCGCCTGTCACGTGCAGTGAGATGCAACATTGAGGTATTTTTTTGCTTGTGAGCTCTGAAGGGAAGCAAGCACTCAGTCAGATAGCATGTCTTACAAGAAGGTTGAAGTGAACATACGTTATATTAAACTTATTGGGTTCTCTAGCACCTAATGCTACATTCTAGTTACAGATTGTTGTGTTGTAGAGTAAGCGGAAGTGTGGCTGTATTGAGAGCATCGTGTGCATGTGTATGTCGGTTGTGTGTTTGCCTGTGCTTCAGCATTTGCCTGTCTTGGTGATGGTACATGCTCTAGCAGTGTGTGTGTGTGTATCTGGATGACCTCTTGTCAGTCGTGCATCACCTCCGATCTCAGTCTGCAAGTGTTTTGGATTAATTATTTCAGGTCAACACAGGGATCACGCTCTTATCGGATACTATCAGGTCGCTGTTAGAAGTTATCTACGCAGTAGTCTCTTATGTGAGCCTTCTCCACAATAATTGTGGAACTGTCTGCCGAACTGCTAATTTCCATCAATGTTGGCATTGATGCTTTCGTGCCTACAGGGTAGAATTGCGGACGTGACACACCATCAAATTTTTTTTGTGAGTTAATCGACGATAGTAAATTGACATCAATTAATTGACGGAAAAGTGGATCATGTGTGGGCGCCTTAACAGATATAGCTATTTTTTTTTAATGAAAAGTGATGTTCAAGTCAGGTACGAAAACGTTAAGTCTGTTAAAATATCAGAGTGCTGTTCAGTTTGATATGATGGGTACAGCATCTAGTTGTGGTAAATATACGTTTCACATTAAGTTTCATTTATTCTGCCGCAAACGAAGAAGAGTAGCGTAAGAAATGCACTAGTATCAGCGAACTCAATGACTGTAACTCAGATTAGAAGGTAGGAGACAACAAACAATTACTTCTTTCTAATACAGAACTCTTGAACGCCTTGACATACCAGGTGGAAATAACAGTTTTCGAAATATGTTAGGTGTCCCGTGATGGATCTCATGCTGTCGTCCAACTTCCATTGGATAGGTACTCTCGCCAATTTTGTTTCTTAGCCCGCACTACAAAAAGGAACTACAAAATATCAATATGTCGTAGAAATATCATTCATTATATGAAGCGTCGTTTGCAAAGCAAGCTAATCCCTCTGAAGCGTTACTTAACAGCGCTATTTAACTAACGCTAAGCGATGGTCAGGATTCTAGATAACGCTCGCAATTACGGGCTGGGATGTATTAGCACGCATGGTTTCTAAACTTATTCCGTTTTTAATTCAACAATAATTGAAAATATCGATTTAGGTCAAAAGCAACTAGTAAAAAACGATATCCGGCTCATTGAATAATACTGAACTGTACTACCTTTATTACTGGAATATGTTCAACACTACGTTCTAATAATGACCGAAAAGCAATGGTGTTCAGTGCTTAATTTGCATGATGTTCCAAACCTTATCATTTCCTACAGGTAAGTAAGTGAATGTTAAGTTCTCTCGGACAGCGCATCAAAGTTATGGCTAGAAACTAAGCAACTTCGCAGTATCGCCTAGTATGTATAACAGTAATTCGCAATATATGAAGCTGAAGCCCCATTGTAACACACAATGATGAATAAAAAAAAGAAAAAGAAAGTAACAAGGGAAGCGTAGTTTGTACGTACGTCAAACAAAACGAGGACCTTCTGCACGTAGGACCACAGAGCAGGAGTACACCAAATCAGGAAAGTAGAAAAGAGAAAAAGGCAAAATGAGATTCCGAAAATGAAAGAAACCGTCGTGGAAATAGAAAAATACACTAACGTCCTAACTTATGCCTGAAAACATTAGGGTTCGGAAACTTTTCGATGATTTCCATTTCCACAGTGAACCTGTTCTAGACATCCACTGCATGTAATGACATGAACAACTGAAAACCTTCACTCATTGGAGAGCTACAAGACTAACATTAAGAGCAAGTATGAAGAACACCAGTGGCTCTAACCTTATTTAGAACGAAGGAGCCAACAACCGCTTGTTCTCCTCCAGTCTTTACGTTGATGATATCATATTCACCATAGAGCCTGTCTCCGGCGCTGTCGAATGCCACCTTGCCTGTCAGACCGTCTTCTAAACGTTGTTGGGTCATGTGGCTGGAGGAAGAAAACATTAGAAATAGTGATATGCTTGATCATTATATTACACACAGCTCCACATGACAAAAACAAGAAACACACAATGCACAACTCTTCACAAGCTGTAGTATAGCCCCCCATATACACATAATTTTACGGCTCTGCCTTATCTTCGCCATGTTGCAGAGCGCAGCACAAGCACCTCGTGTGCTTGCGATGTTTTTGTGCTTTGGTAGCTTAGTGGTAGAGTGGCGGCGTGGTAATCTCTAGGTCCCCAGATCGAGCTCCTGACTCGAACGTTTTGTACTTATTCTTGAGGGAGTTTACAGATTATTGAAAATAATTTTGAATTTAGAAAACGTGGCAGAAAGAAATAGCAAATACTTGTGAATATGTGAGTAAGTATAAACAGAGCTGAATGAGTAAAATATAAATGTTTGACGTTAGAAATAAGATTAGCATGGGCGTTACATACAAATCAAAATAAAAAAACATTTATATCTCGTATGGATACTGTGTCCAAGAAGGTTAGGGCACAGCATCCTGAGGTTTTCATTCTTAGTCCTATAACATAAGAATAATACTTAATACTAACATAAGAGAGAATTAGCATTTGGTTTGCAGAGAGTTACTGGTACAATGCCTGCATCTTAATAATGAGATAATATTGACACTATTTTCCGTTGAGATAAGCGTTGGTTACACAGAGCTGGGGCGAAAAGGGTTTTTTGAGTGTATGGTATACAATATACAGAATAAAGTGGGCTAGGGCAAGACGTTGCGTATTAGTAAACGGTACGTATACACGGATTTCAAAATAGGGAGAAAAGCGGGATGGGAAATTTGGAACATATAGGCCAGTTAACAATATTCAAGATTGAAAGGGAAGATATAGGCCAGCTAACAATATTCAGAATTGAAAGGGAAACGGACATGTATTACAAGAAATGACGAAAAAATTAGAGTCCACAGACAATGCAGTTAGAATTACAGCGCACATTACGATATTATGATTAAAATAGAGAAAATGTGAAACTAAAACTAGACAAGCTATACAGCGTAAAATGCGACAAGAATCGGAAGATTTCGTTTAACGTTTTCATTTTGTCTCTGATTACACGATTCGATTACTTTACGCCTGTGCAGACGGTGTCTCCTATGGTACTCCGCATGGGAGAAGGTAGAAGCCAGCGGTGTAGGTCGGCCACTTCGATCAGCCGCCCACCTCCCGAAACAGGGGAAGGGTTGAGAGGCTACGTAACTTTACAAAACTAACCTCGTCAGCAGGAACTGCTGCAAGATGCAACATCTCCTGCGGAGAAGGCAATTGGGACTCTTGGGTTCATGAGGCCCAAATAATATTTTGGCAGGGGAAGCGCCCCACCTGAGGGCTGAATAAAAGATTTAGACAAAAGAGAAAATACATGAAACAATTTGATATACACGATGCACATGGGATGTCGGGTAACATTTTTATGCCTATTATGAGAAAGACTGAATAAAATTACACATCTAAATAAATATGGTAAGTCTATAAATGAGCTGCACGTTATGCAACAGTGTGTCTGTGACTATATGGCAGACTGAATAAAGTTACACACTGAAAGAAATATAGCACATTTACAAATGCGTTGTGCAGTAATCAACCAGCGTATCTATGAGTATTAATGTTCTGATGTGTAAAAGCTAAAAGAGCAAATGTAGTAGATATTAGTTATTGAAATTTCTAGTACGGGCTGAAGAGTACGAGGTATGTGCAATAAGTAATGACAAAATGTCAGGCGAGACACCAAATGTGATTCGATCAAAATAGTACTTCATTGTGAAGTACACATATATGTGCTCTATAGCGTGATTCACTGACAACTTTCTATATTTGTAGATTTGAGTGCAGCGGTGAACGTAGCGAAAGCAATCGGATTCGATTTGCCGATCTGTATGAACACGTGTCAAGATTAAGGGAAACACGGAGCAACATTACACCATCAAATTTTGAGTTAAATGTTACAAAACTATACAAGAAGATCATGAAATGTTAAAGAAGGCCGATGGGATGAATGGATGATCCAAGCAAGTTTCTATCGGTGCTTTGACAGATTTTCTGCAGGAAAGAAGAAATCGAGGATGAGCCCAGATCTGGAGCACCGAAAAGTGCACGCACGGCGCAAAGCATTGAGGAAGTGCAAAAAGTTAGCGATGCAAGACCGTCAAATAGCTGTTAGAATGATATTTGAAACTGTTGGTGCTGGTATTGGCTCAGCAGAGGCCGTTCTGACCGCGGAAGGTGAGGGAGAAGAGGCCTCAGCGGTGGTTTTGCCAGGACAATGCCCCATGCCACAAGTTAACGATGAACGATAGTGACTTTCTAAATGGCTGGCAGGAGATTAAAAGTGGTACAAAATCTATCCTACAGTCCTGACCTAGCTCTTTGCAACTTTTTCTTGCTCCCACGCTTGAATGACAGCCTCGGAGGAACCCGATTCCAGTCAACAGACGAACTGAAAGGGGCTTTGGAAAGTTACCTGAAGGGACTACGGAAAAGGACTTTTGAAAAAAGTCTTCCGGGATTAGGAGAGACACATGGAGAAGTATATAGATGCGAGAGGCGTTTATTTTGATGGGGACAAAGTTTTTTTTACGAAAACAAATAGTGTCTCCCCTGACATTTTCTCATTACTTATTGAACATACAGTACCTGGTATGCCTCTTTCAATTAGTGAATTTTAGCCTAATTATTAGGGTTGCTCGAAGCGCGACACCACCATCCTGGTGAGCTGATTATATTCAGTGACATACAAAAGCAAATGTCCAAGAACTGGGAATGGTGAATAGTGACGTTAGCGATGCATGGGTTGCGAGGAATAGAAAAACAAACCTGCCCGCCTGTAAAATCACATATCTGAATCGTATAGAGCACACTTACGTAAACAGCTTCTCTTACCTGGGCCACAAAAACACGGATGAATCTCATGATATTAAGGATAAAGAGAAAGAAACGCAGAAGCTTCACGTGGTTGGCAACATGTTAGTGAAGAAGCTTTGTCACTGATTCTGAAGAGGTCAAGCATTTGCGGTTTCTTAGTTACTGCTACGCTATGGGCTATGATTCGCTTTCGTCGAATTCTATGCAGAGAACCATTGGGCGCTTTCGTTTGGCCTATAATGACATATTTTATCTGCTTAGGGATGTACCGAGGTTATATAGTGCAAGTGTGATATTTGCCATAAGTATACTGACTGCCTGAACGTTAGAACAATGAGTGAGCTTTCAGTCTCCATATCAAGATAGAAAAAGCAGCGAATTCGCTAGTTATAAACAACTGTCCAATATATGCAGCTTAGCCGATGGCAGCGCATATACTGTTACCATACAGAGGCGAAACAATGAGCCGCACTGTAGTACAGTTTGTAGCCTTCCAACACTTGTAGCCGCTTTTTGTATCTAATTTAACTTTAGTGATAAGCTTGATTTCATAAATTTATTGTACCATCTCCTTATGTGTTCTTAATGAAGTTGATTGGTTTACTTCCTCAACAGAATGAGCGAGCCTAATTAAGTTACCTTGTTGTTATGGTCCACTCAATGTCCTATGTCCATGATGGCCAAGACTATCCTATTAGATCTCATGATAGATTATTCATCTAAGAACAGTATAAATCAAATGTATTTTAGTCCATCTAGTCAGACGATCCAATAATTGATAAAAAATAATTGCAGCCCAATGGTGGGTGGCTACAATAAACGCAACAGCGTGAATTCATAGCAAAAATGTAGTTCATGTTTGTAACGAGTATCTGTACAAGTATTTCAATTTCATAATGAATTATGTGAAAGAATCCTTCAAAAACAACTCACGTATAGAGCATCCGCCCCGTGTTATGCCAAGGGCTCCTCAAGCAGCAGTCAAAGGGAGGGCTGGTAATGTGCTCAGGATGTTCTTCTTGCATCGCCTTCAAAGCTTTCGCGGTCACTCTTCTGGAGATTTAGAAGGGGCAGTCACCACGATTCTGTACACTATGACATTAGCACTATGGCCATGTACATACTAAATTATTTCTTTGTACTCGGCTGAAGTCTGCTACAGTTGGCACTCTTGATATTGGTATAGTAGGGTATATAAGATAGTATAAGGGGCTTAAGCTGTACTAAGAGAGGAAAAGGAATGAACTTATAGTATGCCAAGATAAACGTGGAACCCATGCACGAGGGTGTTGCTACACTGGATCGACGTGCATGAGAACTACAAGTTGCGAAAGAATACGATGGACAAAACAGAGCATTATAAGAAAGAGTATGAAAAGGAATGGTAGCAAAGTGGGCAAAACAGATAGACGTCTTAAAACCTTCTCAATAGGATTAAGCTTAGGTAGCCTATGGGACTCCTTGGAGGCTCTAGTATCCATAACATACGAACTAACCTAACGCTATGGCCTATGTCCCAGAGAGTAACTATCTGCATAATCTGTTTTTACACAGATACGTTCAAGCTTCATATACAACGAATTTAAAGTGAGGCAAATTCATCATGCCAGGGCGAATTAAGAGGATGAAAAATCGCAGTGAAAATAAGGCAACAAAAACAGCACATTTTCCAAAAATCTCAATGCCACGAATCCTAGTTCATTTTTCCCTCTAATGTGGGATACCCAGTTTTCTTACTCTACTTTACTATATACTGAGTAGAATTTAAGATCAGACCGTTATTTTAATTGCCTGAGAATTTTGTCAACTTTGGTCAAGGAGTTACGAGCTACTTAGGACAGAAGTTAGCTTCAGAATTTCGTTCGCTGTTTTCGGTATACCCTGTATACAGAGTATATCAGAAATAGGTGGCACAACTTCAGGACTTTGTTCTCAATGGGCAAATAATGAAAATAGCTCCAATGAACATATGTCCGGAAATGCTTGCTTTCCGAGTTTTAAAACATATGCCAACAAGAATACCTTTATCTCTTAGAGATGGAACCTAACTTGCTAATTTAGCGTAACTATCACCTCAGTCGTAACAGAAGAGTCTAATTATGCTCCTAATGGAATAATAACCTCAGCCAAGGAGGTTATGTTTTCGTCGTGTTTGTCTCTCTGTCTGTCTACTTGTCTGTCTGTCAACAAGATAACTCAAAAAGTTATGAACCGATTTGGACGAAATTTACAGGGATTGTTAGGTATATTAGGAGGAACAGATGGTTAACTTTTAGTGACGATATGTCCATCCATTTGTTTGTCTGCCTCATTTTTCTCAATGCCATAACTCAAAAAGTCATGGATGGATTTTTTTTTTTAAATTAACATGAGTTGTTAGGTATATAAGAAAGAGTAAATTCCCAAATTTTGGTAATGATCCATTAGTTCGTTCGTTCTTTTGTCACTGTTTTTAATTTTATACATGTTAGCACAATAGCTAAAAAAAATAATGAATGGATCTTCATGAAATTTATAGGAGTTGTTAGTAATGCTAATGGAGATAAATGATTAAATTTTGGTGCAGATCGGTTTCTTCGTTTGCATGTTTGACTCATGTTTGTCGTAACGTTTGTTAGAAGTATAACTAAAAAGGTTATGAACGGATCCTCAAGAAAATTGCACAAGCTGTTATTACTATCAAAAGGCACGAATGATTACTATTTGGAGTTTATACAAAAAAAATTGTGGTTTCAGAGCCAATTTGAATTTTTACTGCCGTTGCTTCGCTTCGCAGAGGTATGCGCTTTCAGAGTGCTCTAGTAATGAACATAGTTTCTACGGACGTATGTCCAAAAATACTTGCTTTCCGAGTTATAGGCCTTAAAACATGTGCTAACAAGAATACTTTTACCTCCAACAGGCGGCACCTCATTTGCTAATTAGCTTAACTATCTCTTCAGTCGTAGCAGAAGTACCAACCCATCATCACTACCAGGTGCTCGACCAGCTCACTGCTGGATGTGCACCACACAACTTATTAGATCGCTGTTCGTCGCCAGCCGAATAGGACTTCTCCCTCGTTTCTCGTGTGCACAGTGCTGGATGGCCGTCAGTGGTTCATGTTTACGGGACCTGCTCTCAAATCACGGACATGTACAGCAGTGAGCTGGGCGAGCCCCAGGTGGTGATAACGGGTTAGTATCTCTGCAACGACTGAAGTGATGGTTACGCTAATTAATTAGCACGTTAGGTGCCATCTGTGGGAGGTAAAGGTTCTCTTGATAGCACATGTTTTAAGGCGTGTAACTCGGAAAGCAAGCATTTCTGGACATATGTTCATAGGAACTATTATAATTATTTACCCATTGGGAACAAAGTCCTGAAGTTATGCCACCTGTGTTTGAAACTCACTATATCGCGTCCAGTCCTCTTAAACAAAAATTAGCCAATACCTCTTTCCGACAAAGAAAAATCGATATCGCACCCGTCGTTGCATCACTAATAAAATAGTAAGAAAGTTACGTTCGTATTAATATATCGCGGTCGCTCTACCGAACAATCAAAAGGTAATGAATGTTGTGTTTTCACAAGAAATTAATATCATTCTTGAGACTCCCGATATAAGGAAATGCCGTTTAGAATAAATAGACAACAGCTGAAGATTGTTGGTAAGCTGAGAACGATTTCTGGTACACCAGAAGACTCGGCCGCAAGAATGACAGCAAATAATTTGCATGACATCTTTTCATTATTCATGCGTGCTCGCGAGGACGTGATTCAGCTAGGGAAGTTACAGTGCAGCTGGCTGCTTGAATTTCAATGGACAGTATTGA
>LQNS02278091.1:38913073-38923142 GCA_001587735.2 Parhyale hawaiensis | reverse complement strand
GAATCCAGCTCTATAGGTTTATTAGGAATGTTTTAAGGATTTCAAAACTGTCATTGCTTTTTAGCATGAAATACTTATCCACTATATAATAAAAGACAGTTGTTGGTCGCTTGCTCCAATGTTAGTCTGTCTTTCCGTCACGCTGTTATGAGCTTAATAAGAGAAAGTTCATGTACTGAAAAACAAGTTGAGTACCGGTGATAAATATAGCTCTGGATCTCCCTCCTCTGGATCCCGGGCTCTGGCTTCCCAGCCTCTGAAACTTTAGCCTCTGGATCCCCGCTTTCATTGCTGAATGATATCGTAGTAGTTGAATCTTCACGCTGAGCAGACGCCTAGATGTTGGATGAAAATCGCAGCGGACACACGTACTCCTACATCCATTCTTTCACCATCAGGCTATAGCGACCGCAGGCCAGTCATTAAAGGAAATAGTGAAGCTGTAACTCTGTTTTGCTCGTGTTACTATCGATAAAAATATCAAAAGTAATGTGTCTTTGATCTCCATGTTTCTCGTTAGTTAAAGTTGTAACATCTAATACGTTCATTTCGTTTGGACGCTGCTGGCTCATCCTTTTTATTCGCTTCCGTAAGACACTGCTCAACATATCTATTGTGAAATAACATTAACACGTCCAAAGTATATGAAACGTAAGTCAAGTGCGTGCATAACCGAAAAATGGAAAGGTTATTGTGCTCGATGCAGTAGTATTACGAGTTGTAGATGAACTATATTGAATGCAACGCCGATACGTGTGATAAATTATTGAGCTCCGTGGAGAAGAAAGAAGTATCTGAAATGCATTGACATACCCTGCAGCCAGGAGGTAGACGTTCACAGGACTGTGTTTGACAGGCAGCAGCAGTTCCCTGAGCTCATCTAAAGCCGCTCCAGATGAGAACTTCACCGTGGAGATCACCTGGGAGGCGCAAGAAATGTATAAATTGCTAACGGAGTGACGGACTCCAGGAGATATTAATTGTCTCAAGGAGAGGGGGAACTGAGGAGGTATTAATCGCTTCACGAGCGAAGGACTGAGGGAGATCAAATAAATTGGTTAAATAGTGAAGGGAAACGAAGTCATGATCAATTTACTAAGGAAGGGGGAAATATCAGTATAACGTTACTCTAAGATGGAAGGGTCAAACGTGAAGAAAATAAATCCTTAAAGTGCTTGAAGTAAAGCGAAGACGATTGTTCAGGAAGTGAGGGCACGAAGAGGAATACTTGATTAACAGAAAGAAACATTTTTTTTGCCGGAAGCGACCTAACTATTTTAACCGTGACCAATGGAGGTCATAGTTACTGCACGGGGTGAAGTGCGGAATCGATTATAAACTGTTTAATTCTAACTGCATTAAGGCTAGATGCGGAAATGATTATAAGAGGCATAGACCACACCATACACTGAAATCTGGCCTCTCGCAATTGGGCCTGGAGGTCGATCAACGTAAGGGTTAATGAAATTATAGCAGCGCGAGCTCACGCTTCCTTGCATTGCTTTCTCTTCGCTATTGTGAACCTCGTACCGCATGCGCAATGCTATGTTGAGCTCGTGATGGCAACACCTGCATTGACTTGTTAGCGGGGTTCGAGTGGGGAATAGTGCTTATACTGCCAATTTTTATATAGTTGATGGTAGTATGTAGAGTACAGTTAATGTGCATTATATTTTTTTCTCAAATTTGTATAGCTATAACCGTTTTAAAGATTTTTCTCTCAGCAGTATATTTATCAGCTATTCTCATTCATTATTATGTATTCGTCAAGTTTGTTGTTCACTGAAAAAAATCGGACTTATTGACTTTGTATTCTGGATATCTTCGTTTTGCTATTTTTACTAAGCGCTGTGAACACTTGCCATACATAGCCGTTATCTGACTTTGGATAGATAATACCTACAGAAGAGGGTAAGTTTGCAACATTTGATTTCCGACTTCTTATTGCGATACTGTGTGCACATGTCAAGGGTTGGCAGCCACAGAGCTGTACTCTCGCTTCTCCTGCGGACCTTCTCATGCGCAGGGATCTCGTATGCTTGGGTGTTTTGCCCATTGCGCATTGGGCAACCTTGCCTCTCTCTTATAACGTCTATCGCGTTAAGTTAGTTATGTGGCTTCGCCCATCCTACGTTATGGGAAGCAGCGCCCCGGGGGATGGTGTAGGTTACCTTAGCCCTTGGTTAGGCCTTCGTGACGCCTATCTTTCGTGCGCACTTTGCTTCCTTCCACTTTCATAGTCCTACTGGTCTTACTTTCGTTTGTCTTCTTCTTCTTCTTTCCCGGCTTGCTGCCCCCACGCACGTTGATCCTGTGTGAGGGCGCCTTCGTGCATGGTTCTCCTTTTCTGTCGACATACTATACTGTATGTCCCTTCCTATTCTTCTCTTAGAAGAGCTTTAGTTATTGTTTCTTATACTACTACTATTGCTTTCTTATACTACTATTACTGCTCTTTAGTTATGCTTGCCCGGCTTCTGATGCGGGAGCACCGACCTCATGGGACGCTGTAGTTTGCAGCTAGGCCTTCGTTTTTTTTTTCTTCTTTCGTATCCGCTCTGTTCCACTTTTTTGCTCCTGCTGATAATGCTTTATTCTATTCTCCCTTTTCTTTCCCGAGTTGCTGTCCCTTCTTCGTTCGTCCCAGCTGGAAGCTCCTTCGCGTACGCGCCCCACATCACTGCCGCGATATTGCATTTACTTCCTTCTTCCTGTGGCGCGTCATTTCTTAAGTGTAAACGGGTCTTGGATTGTTAAATACGTTGTCTTTTCTCTCTTATTTTGTAGCACAGCTAATTGGTACCGGATTAGACAGGAATTAACTTATTAAAAGAGAGTAGTAATATGCGGGGCCGCGGATTACTGTGAGTGGGTGTATCATTTGTTATAAGCCGCCGCTCCCTTGGAAAATCTATAGGATTTTTAACGCATACTTGCGCGGTGGCGGTTTTCATTCCATATCATTTTTATACTAATATGCTATAGAACTTTGCATATTAGCTAATTTTTGTTGTAAGGAAATTCTTAACATGCTATAATTAGTTTTGCGACTGACGATCGAAGAAGAGTCGTAGTGTACGTGCCTTATCCTGTGCCTATTGCTTTTCTTACGGATTTTCTGCAGCGGAAAGTTTATGTGGTGCCATGCAAATGTAGTTGATTGCAATCTGCTCCTAGAGAGCAGTGGCTGAACTGGCTTGTGCATAATAAGAGATAAGGATGCAGATGGAGTTGTATGTCGGTACTGGTCGCCCCCTCACACACTACTATTACATGGGTTAGCCTGCGTTGAGTCGCCAGTGGCTGATTTCTGGTCTATATTACCTTTTGTTCAGGTGGGTTTGGGACCGCGGTTGCTCCTCTCCTGACCTGCAAAGCGATAGCGATTGAAGGGAACAAGCCACCGATCGTAGAGCTTTGCTGTCTCCATTCACGTGAATAAATAACCTATGGCACGCGCTTTATGGACCACAGATCATTGCAACTGAGGGTGACACAATTGGAAGTTTGACACTTCCACTCCCTGGTTGGACATGCCACCGTCAGTGGCAGAAGTTCCCTTGAATTGTAATCCTAACGTCAGGTAGTGTATGTGCTTACGGTGCTTGGGTTGAGTTGTGGTGACCATGATAAGTAAGTAATGTCTGACCTTGGGGTACGGATCGCATCTTTTAAGTCTCTTTGATTGATTGATATGTTGGTATATTTCTTGTTCATTTGCGCTTGTTCAGTGCCTGGTGTATATACGATCAGCTGCGTTGTTAATCTTGCGTTGCTCTTGCCCTTGCCTGCGTTCTTTGACCTGCGGCGGCCTCTCTTTGCTTCCTTCTTAATCCCTCGAGCCTCAATATGGTTACGCTGTAACTTCTAGCGCGTGGATTTTTTTTATTTCGCATCAGCTGCATTTGATCATAATAAATGACTGATTCATCATCGCGATAAAAGTTTCCCTCCCTCGGTTATGTAATTGTTCCTGTGTGCCTAACATTGTGTTCCGTTGAACTTGAGTGCGCAGCTGCCGACCGGGAGCCGAAAATTTGTAATACCATCTATGGTTGCTGACAGGTAACATTGCCTGTTGAGCCGTTTTTTTTATATTGGCGGCTCTCTCACAACAAAATGAGTTCTAATAATCGCAGCAACCTCAAACAAGATTAAAAATTTTCTTCGTCGTACTAAAAGCAATGCATTGCACAGCAGGGTATCTAAATTCACATTCATATATTTTCACTAGGTCATATATATCATACCTTCGAACACCAAGAATTATTGAAAATCCTTCATAATTTCCAGGAATATTAAAATTTTACAGAAAAATTGGTTCATAGATACTACACGTAATGCACTTTAATATCACATTCAATCGAGTTTTTTTCAATGATGGATTTGAAGCAATAACCACAGAAATTGATGTACGTAGAGCTTTCGGTATTCCTCATCCCAGTTGCTGCGACAAAAAGCAGGCTAAGGAAACCCCGAAATATTGAAAAAATGAATTAAAACCACAGTTATACCACATTGGTAGCAATGAACTAAGAATACATATTGATCTATGAGATAAAGAAACCAAGACAGCCAGTAAATGATGTTAAAACATAATTTAGAACAGATAATATTCTTCATTACTGGAACCATCTAAAGCTGCACATCATGATTGTCTATGTCATCTCACATAACTGCCTATGCATATTACACCATTTCGTGGTGGCATACGTTAAACTACTTCATGGTTTCCTATGTTGCATCACTTTTTGGTTGCCTGAGTTAAATCACTTCATGGGTGCCTAGATTACACCACTTCATAGGTGCTCACGTTATATCACTTTATGAGTGCCTACGTCAAATCACTTCATGATTGCCAACATTATATCATTTGATGGATGACTAGGTTTTATCACTTCATTGTTGCTTAAGTTGAATCACATCTCAATCAACCCACCTGACTACCTAAAAAAATTATTATCATTATGACAACTCCTTCTGCATCTTATTTTTAAAAAAAAAACAGCAAAATTCATCACCGTCATTTTTTATGGCCAGCTAATTATATTTTTTTGGCATTGATCACATCAAGGTCGACCCACCAGACTCCCTGCAAAAAATTATCAACGTTGCTCAACTCCTTCTCCTTCTTTTGGGCTGTCGCTAAACGCGCATACGAAATAAGTTTCGTCAACAACTCCAGTTTACTTGGCATTTAATTACAAATCGAGCATACCACGAATTTTAGAAACTTCTGCTCTACAACATCAGACTGTATATTTTACAAATCATTGGGAAATAATTTTACTCTACTGCAACTATCAAAGGATGTCATAAACAGTTGCTCTACGTAATTGCACTTCAAGCCTTAATACATTTGTGAATTTGTTGCGTATTGAAGCTTTAGACGTATGTATAGGTTGCCAGTCATTGTTGAATATAAAAATTAAGTTAAATAGTCTAAACATAGTATGAAAAAGTAATGGGAGAAGAAATAAAAATGCGTCTGCGGCACCGTGTAGTCAGGCCTAATTGCGGGACCGAAATCTGCGTGTGGTCTGTGCAAGATGTTAACTGCACTGAGGCGAAACTGATTATAAGACGCTAACAGTGTGTAGACTTACTGGGAGTGATGTTAATTGTGCAGGAAGAAGTCCGGAACTGATCATTGTTAGATGCTGTAACTGCGTGGTGGTGAGTTGTGGAACTGATTAGTAGATTTTAACTGTATGGGTGCAAGATGCTGAGACGATTTACAAAGTCAACTGAACTGGCACGAAAACTGATTAAAACATGTTACTGGCAAGAAGTGGAGGTTGGGAGTTGATCAGCAGTTAAATGCAATACAGTGAGTTACAGAAATCATTTTAGGTTGGGGTTAGTTTGAAATAATAGGCAGAACTGATGATAAGAAGCTAAAAAATCTACTACCGTACCTCTTTCGCTTATAATAAACAGCTGGTAGTTAATCAATGGCTGTCTTGCATGCAATTACTACTTTATTATCTCTTCCGTACTTTCATCCTTGCCACTGATACGTCATGATCTCTTCCGCTCCACACCTTCGGACATTTCCTATACGCGATACTCTGCTTCACAGCTGAATGACGTAAGCAACAACTATTAGCCTACCTTCAAGTTCTCTTTATGGTAATAATTAAACTTCTCGTTCGCTTAAGAAATGAAAACAGTTGATGATATTTTAGTTAAAACTAGCTATAGTTTAAACACCTTTAATATATATATTTATCGCTATCTTCCTCTTTACAAGTACTCTAAGGTCCGTTTGGCTCAACACCAATAATAAGTACAATTTTATCTCTACTTCTGTACGTTCATTTTAATTTAGACCAGTCTATTAACAAACTGCCCCACCTTAAGTTGATTATCGTCGTCTACGCCTCTGAGATGACTGAGGAAGGCTCTCTGGGTCTCCCACCCTTCAGGATCCCGCGACTGGATGAAGATGACCCGCGAGTACCCAAGGTGGATGAGGGTCTGCACCCACACGGCCGCTTGGTGGCTGTAGGGGGGCACTGTGCGTAGCAGGGTCCCGTGTTGGTGCTGTACGCCAGATTTGGACAAAGTACAGTACCCATTAACGATTTATCGTCTGTATTACGGGAAGTCTTTGAAATTAGCCTCCTTATTATTACGGGCAATCCTCGATACATGTAAGTCTTTTTGTTTTGCAGTTTATTATTTAGGTTCAGAATTTGTACTTCGAGGTATTTGATGCATGTACTTTTTTGAATCAAGCGCACTCGATACATGTACTCGTGTTTCAAGAGAACATATATCAAATACCTGAAAGTAAAGCTTTTGTTTGTAATAATAAAACTGCAAAAAATATGAAGGGTCACTAATAAGGACTACATGTACACATAAAAATTAAGAGGAACAGTATGATATCAGCGTCCCTGCCTGTACTAAAGATCACTTATTCTAAGAATAACATTATAACTCTATATTTGTGAAGAAAGTTAATAACTAGAGCCCTCTCAGAGCGCACACCTCCGCCAAGCAAGGTAACGGTTACGAAAAACTAAAATTGGTTCAGAGACCATGATTTTCTTTGTATCAACACCAAATCTAATCATTTGTGCCCTTCAACAGTGTCAAGAGCATTAGTAACTTTTTTAAGATCCGTTCATAACTTTTGAGTAATGCTACTAACAAACATTATAGCAAACATAAGTCAAACACACAAACGGATATACCGATCATCACAAAAATTTAATCATTCATGTCTTTTAACAGAACTAAAAACTCCTGTAAAATTCATTACAATCCATTCAAAAATTTTTGAGTTATTGCGCTAACAAGCATAAAATTAAAAAGAGTGGCAAACTAACGAAGGAACAACCAGACACAATTATTTGGCCACTTAATCTTCGGGATGTACCTAACAACTCATGAAAATATCATAAATATTCGCTTATAATTTTTTGAGTTATGGCCTTTCGAGAAAAATGAGGCAGACAAACAAACAAAGGAACAAACGGATGGACGGATCTTCACCAAAAGTTAATTATCTGTTCCTCCTAACATACCTAACATTCCCTGTAAATTGCGTCAAAATACGTCAAAAGTTTTTGAATTATCTTTGTGATAAAAAGACAGACAACTCCGACGAAAACATAACCTCCTTGTCGGAGGTAAGTATGTACTCATTAAAAGGGTAAACTTAACCGAACGTTCCTTCTGGGCAACGATGGGTAACGTCGAAAATAAACAATAAAGTCCCGTATGCAGAAATAACGCAGTCAGTAGGTGTTCCAAATTTTACTAGGGGCGTTGATGAGATAATCTTCCTCAGGCTGTGCTAATTCGCAACAAGAGATATTTCTTCTTCGCCCTATCGGAAAACCTACGGCATTTACCTGTTGTCTTTTGCCGGCGCGGCGACAGTGGATAGTCGCCTAAGAATTTCGAATGTACCAAGTAGATTGCAATGCTCCAGGAGAGAGGAACCTAGCAGCGACAAAGCACAGCTATAGTGTAATAGATAGGGTTAAGAGCAGAAAATAGGCATTTGCAAAATTTTCCTCCCCTACGTCTCCAAAAGCTCAATTCTACTAAATTAATAAAAAAATATCTCTCAATGATGCAACTCCCGCTTGACTACATCGCGTTCTATGTAACTTTGTAGTAAAAAGAATTGCTAACCATATCACTGTCGCAGTAAGCCACGCTATCACTTTATTCTGTCAGAGAATAGAACTATGATAATTTTATACTATATTGAAAGGCAGAGACGCCTATAATGGAGTGTCATAATTTTTAGTACTCAGAGCCTATGAATCTATTTCTAGTGCCTTCATTTACTGAGGACTGCAGTGACTTGAGAAACAGAGAAGGACCGTCAATCAAAGTGAACAAAATCTATCAACTGAACTATCAAATTACTTTCTTTACAATTTATTCTTAATTGCTCACATTAAACTTTGACTTTAGTAGAAATGGCATAATTTAGGGCGTCTCAAAATTGCCTCTCCCGCCTGTTCAAAGCCGAGGCGACGTCGGTGCCTCGATGAGCTGCGTGTTCCTACGTGCTCGGCATGGCGTCCTCGCGAGTCAATATTTGACTAATCATTCTTCGTTGATGTGAAGCGGCTCGAGTCGCCGTACAGCTTCAGGCGTATCCGAATCCGTTCGATTGGCACAGAGGTTGAGTAGTACAAGTTTTCATTAAAATATTTTCTTAAACAGAAAAATTAAAGAAGCGGTTGGGCATTGACATAATGTATTAGTACAGTTTACAGCAGACTGAGAGGGGAGAACTAGGAATTGAGGTGGTGGAGCTCAAAATTTGCGGCAAATTATCAACACAAGCGTGGACCGGATTATGAACGCACATCGGTACTGTCTTGTAAATAAGCTCTGCCTTTATCATATGAGCTACTGGTGATGCAAAATTATCACCGTTATTGTTATACTCTGTTCAACGTAAGTGTCCCTGCCGTAGCCAGAGTAAGCACATACGGCTCAACAACCTTCGTAACTCATGGAGAAATAATAACTTGGAGACTCAACTGAGGATTGCCAATTATATGTGGTAGGTGTATTTTTTTTATTTTGTACATTCAGTTAGTTTTAGGAATTACATGTAATCTAAAACGGAACCTTTAACTTGCTATCAGAAAGAACAAGGCACATGACAAGCAGCAGTCTGCATGTACACGCACAGTGCTCAGCAGCATTGAAGAAGAGGAGATCAGAACCGCCGTGTCGCAATAGCCATCTTCAGATTTACCGCGAGCTTTGACGATGTTACTCGTTCGCCTTCCCGCTCTTCCCTGCTAGGATTAGCTTCCTCTCGATTTAAGTCTTGTGACCTGATCAAAATTTTTAATAAGCGACATACATCACCAGTTTGATACCCTAGTAATAGATGAAACTCTATAGAATTTAGTTGTCACATAAAAGACAGTATTATAGGTACAGTCACAATAATAAAAATAATTCACAAATGTGAGACAAAAAGGCCACTATAAGATCATGCGCTTCTTTGGCCGGGTAAAAAAAAAACGTAATACCACAAAAAAATTGGCGTGATAATGGTCAATAACGTGAGATACTAGACATAATAAGTAAATATTGCAGCAGTGTAGGAATAGAAGGGAAGATGAAGGTACTAATAATTTGCATGAACTATTCTCTTAAATTCATTCCTAAGGCGGCAAGCCGGCATATAGGCAATAACATACTATTATCAATTTCATTTAGTAATTTTACCATCTGATAGCTCGTCCCATGTTTTTCGACATCCAACCTAGTAAGAGGTACCCTGAATCTATATCTACGAAGTTCGTAATTGTTCATTGGTAAAAGAGGTGTGAGATATTTGTTAAAGGACTGGTCATCGTTGTACAGATTACCAAGTAAACGGGTCATAAAAGCTTCTACTACGTTCAACGATCATTACTACAAATTACCAAAGGTTTTCTGAAATCACTTTCATCTAAATAACAAACCTACTAGACTTTTTCTCAAAAGTAACAGATATTAAAGATGAACAAAAGGGCGTAGACCTTGTGTATCTAGACTTCCAAAAGGCTTTCGACAAAGTCCCCCATCTGCGGCT
>LQNS02278091.1:38862101-38903342 GCA_001587735.2 Parhyale hawaiensis | reverse complement strand
CGGCACCACAGAAGACACCCAGCAGAGTGACTCCACACACGTGGGGTGACGTGAGCAACGTCACCTGGACTTCTTCCGAAGACTCTCAAGGTAACTCAAGGTAAGGTAACAATGTCCACAGATATAGTCCCTGCTTAATGCATCAATAAGTAGTTAATGGGCAGAATATTTAAGAGAGGTTACAGACTGTCCAATATTGTAAAGCATGTATGTGCACAAATGACAGCACTACGCCTATCATAACAAAACACTGTACTTTACCGTTAAAAGACTTCGAGAACTATTCATTACCTACGGCCTGGTCAATGACGGACGTAGCGGCACCAGCCCCGCCCCTCCGTCAGGCCTTCCAACGAGAGCACCTCGTTATGTGTTCAGCATGGCGGCCAAAAGTTAATTTCTGTAAAAACGTTCCCTCGACGATTTGACTAATTTTTCGGTCGCCATTTGACGGAACAAGAAAGTTGGAGGCGGACAACTTAAGTCATTTGTTGCTCGTATTGTGTTTTGAAGTTAAGCGAACATTTTATGAAGTTTTGGCCAAAGTTTGAAGCTGCTGAAGTTTTTTATAGAATTTCTTCCAACACCGACATGTGAAAAATGAAGCACTGCTGACGTTATTGAATTTACGCTCGGGGTAACAATGTACTACGCGCGAATTAGCATTGTCGGAAAGCGTTTGTTAAATTAGACTTATTTCTCAGAAATGGGGTTCGTTTTGTTCTGAGACGCCTCAGTTTCATGGAAGATGTTCCAATTTCACAGTGAAGAAACGAGAAGGTTCTCCATATTAGGAAAGAACTATTCATACAGAAAAGCAACGGAGAAAGGGCCCGGCTATCATATTACAGTTGTACTGGGAGTGACAGTAATATTCGTGTTCGATGGCCGTCCTTATGACTGGAATTCAATTCCGAAGAGAGAGTGTTCATTTAAAACGAAATGAAGAAACACAAAAGTATCGTATGGATAATGGGATGGGATCTGATTCTAGCTGCAAGTGGCACGCTTCCTTGATTCTTGAGAAATGCATTTTATTATTATGTTATATAAGTTAGCTGAGGCCTCCCTGGCCAAGAAAAATGTTGAAGAAAAAACGGAAGAGACACATTCTAGGTACCTATATCGGTAGAAAATACAGGCAATATAACCTATAATGACACCTACTATACCTCACACCAGCATTTCGATGCTGTTTCAGGGTTATAGTGGAATCTTGCGGTCTGCTGGGATATTTGCCTACTGTTTCTAAATCCTGAAAACGTGAAGCTCGCGCACCAGGGTGTGCCTACACTAAATCAACGCGCATGAAAACAGTGCGCTTGGAGTGAAGAGGACGAACAATGACAAAGTATCATCGGTAGAAGTTCCAAAATGGAAGAAAGCAAAGTGGGCATGAAAGTAAGCTGTGCCGAAGGCACTGGTAAAGATAACGCCAGGAGGCACACTAGATAATCGCACGCTTCATTTATGAGCGGATGCTCACCTCGAGCGTCGTCCCGATACACCACGAAAGTCTGCAGCACAGATTCGGTACAATACACGATGTGAGAGCTGCACGCCCGCTCGTTTTTATTATTATTAAAACTTCACGCCCGGGCCGCCATGGACAGGTAGTACAACCCAAATGAAGCAGTCTGCAACACCGAGAAGCCCAAAACGCTACTAAAGAAAGTCCAACAAAAAAGCCATCAAGAGCTGACTTGAACGCCTGCAGGCCAACATGACCGAAAGCCGATGCCGGCAATGAATTCCAAACTCCAACAGACCAGAGCACAAGGCACCGACTAACTTGGCGCGTTCTGCATCTAACTCTCCAAAGTGAAAGAGTGCGCGTCAACCGCAGCACGTGTAATCCTCCTTGCATGAGACCTTGAGGGCCGGGACAGTTAAATACAACAAATGTCTTTCATTGTTGTAAACCTTATAAAACCACACAAATTAAGGTTGTTTCCGTTAAAGGTTCTAATAAGAAATAAAAAAGCAAGGGATAAAACTCGCAGGGAGATCCTTTTTGATAAAAATAAGTTGAAAGAATAAAAATGAACGTTTCGACTTACAAAGTCATTATCAACATCTATAAAGACAAAAGTAAAGCTTACAAATTTCAGCTAACATTACTAAACAGAAAGTTTAAAAGAGACAATCTAAATTTCGATGCATGGAACAAAGCTAACAAAAAGTAAAAATTCACTAACTGCAAAGGATAAGAACATTGCATGTCGTTGAGTTGTGGTTTCAGCCTATGCATAAAAAGAGATTCCAAAATACGCAATTCACATGGAGTACTGGCTGTCTCTAAATCAGCAAAATCATCTAGGCGGACGGATTGATTGCACCTCTCAGCATGAGATCGTACGGATGACTGAGGAGGATTGCACAGGATGTAATTGGTACATGGACTCCTGCCAGCATGCTCAGCCGCGCGAATACGCAGTGACCGGGTGGTCGAGCCCACGTATTCTGACGCACACTGTGCGCAACTATGCGCAACGCACACTGAGCGCAACTATGCGTCAGAATACGTAGGCTCGACCACCCGGTCACTGCGTATTCGCGCGGCTGAGCATGCTGGCAGGAGTCCATGAACCAATCACATCCTGTGCAATCCTCCTCAGTCGTCCGTACGATCTCATGCTGAGAGGTGCAATCAATCCGTCCGCCTAGATGATTTTGCTGATTTAGGGACAGCCAGTACTCCATGTGAATTGCGTATTTTAGAATCTCTTTTTATACATAGGCTGAAACCACAACTCAACGACATGCAATGTTCTTATCCTTTGCAATTAGTGAATTTTAATTTTTGTTATCTTTGTTCCATGCATCAAAATTTAGATTGTCTCTTTTAAACTTTCTGTTTAGTAATGTTAGCTGAAATTTGTAAGCTTTACTTTTGTCTTTATAGATGTTGATAATGACTTTGTAAGTCGAAACGTTCATTTTTATTCATTCAACTTATTTTTTTTTTATCAAAAATGATCTCCATGCGAGTTTTATCCCTTGCTTTTTATACCTTATAAAACTTATAGAGTTCAGCCACCTCTCTCCTATGGGACAGATTCCCCAGATCATTTTCGGCGCACAGCCTGCTTGCTGAACTGACAAGGTGGTCCAGCAGACGCAAGTGACTGTCGGCAGCTGAAGCCCAGACCGGTGAGGAATACTCCAACACAAACAGCAGGAAAGCATAAAAGCATCTGCGGATAACCTCACTGTCACCAAACATAAAATGCAACTCACGCACGAGCCCAATCTTACGGAAGGCACGTGACACCAGTCGCCTAATATGGGCCTCAAAGGTAAGATTCTTATCAAAGACAACACCGAGAATCTCCAAGGAGCTAGGCTCCTGAAGCAAAGTGTCATCTATCTTCAGATGCAGATGCTGCGGCAATTCAAGGTATCCGAGACCGACTGACAATCATAGACTTGGTATTACCGGCATTCAGTTTCATACTGCAGGCAGACCACCATGCACTAATGTGCCACAAATCCCTATTCAGACACTCGACGATATCATTACGCATGCTGGGGGCAGGTATCAATGATCTGCTGGAATCGGCGGCATAGTTGATCATCGTTTTTTTCTAGCGCAGAGAGCATGTCACTAGTATATAGAAGGAACAACAGCAGGCCAAGCACGCTACCCTGAGGGATTGTATAGTGTTGCCTCGGCGTGAAGCACCCCAAGCCTGCCTCTGGAAACGCGACTCTCTAAAACGTAGAATGGGCAAATCCAACTAACTAACCCTTACTGCCTATGGTTCATCAAACGCATCGTAAGGAGCCGTGCGCCTATAGAGTCCTAATATTTGTACTGACCGCAGCTGGTGAAAGGAACAGTACTCGGCAATCGATTACTACGACGAGAGCACTACCCATCGTAGTACTAAGCTGCATGGCTTTGAATTCTGGCTCCTATACAACATGACTACACTACATTGCATTTGATACGTTTTGGTACTGGTTCTAAATTCGGTAACTACATGTAGCGGAATTTTTCACGATGAGCGCCAAAAAATCCAAAGCGGAGGACGCCCCAGGGAGTCTGCTCGTCACTAACCGCCCACAGTCCCCCGTCAAGGGACCCTCGCATGCCAACAGCCCAACGAACCCTCGCGTGCAAGTCGTAAAAAATCCCCCAAAACTCAGACCAGTAATATTCTGCTTTTGTGTGCACTCGTACTGGGGAGCAGCCGTAACTTAACATTTATGTTATGAGCTTGCATGTCATTAAGCCACTAAGCGCAAAACTCTTTTAAAGAAATTTTTACTTTAAAATGTACGATTTTTATTTCAGTGACTGTAAATTCGAGTTCAATTGAAGTAAGGCGCGTCTCTGCTAACATTGATACTATTGCCACCGAGTGCGTTTAGATTTCGTGTTTTATTCTAGAAAAGATTAATTGAGACATATGAATACTATGAAGGACCCTTTGCAGGACTATATTACACGATATTGTTTATTCTTTTTGTTGTTATCGTGGCAATGCCGTCCAAAGCTACAGCGGCTGTAGAATTGGCTTCTTATCGATTTGCCAGGAGGAGTGGGTGTTCAAAATCAAAATTTATCAAACTTTTTACCGTCAAAAATGACCATTCGGCCACGTTTTAATGAGTACCATTCACACGAAAAATGATCAATACAGACGGTTACAGGTTAAGGAGCTGAAAGTCACTTGACGTCAAGGTCGGTGGTGCCAGAAAGCCAATATTTGGAATGTGTTCTTGAGCAGTGCTGAACACTAAAGCATAAATCCTTTAATCGCTAATGAACGAAGTTAATATTTTCTTGAAAATTTCACTTTCAATCTACTTCTGAAAACCATTGTCGGACTTACAACTTCCGATACTGTACCTTTCATCCGTTAATTCGTCAACCACCCAATCTTCGTAACCAGTGCATGTTCAAAAGTTTTTAAACTATGAATATCAGTTTACTCAGTAGTCCGATACGCGTTCTATCAACAGCTTTTAATAATAATTAAGAATGATTGCGGCTGTGACTTCGGTCCGGAGGCTACAGTTTACACACCAAATTGATCTCCATTTTCACACATTAAAAAGAGTTGAACTGAGACCAGGGTAACTTTTTCCTCGGCAGTGCAACACATACCGACGTCTTCATTGAAATACCAACAGTTACGAGCGGCCAATTCTACTCCATCATAGCGTTTAAACTAAACCATCTCTTACGCAGATAAGATCAGTACCTATGATAAAAACTAAAGTGTATTTATTTCATTACCTGTTTATTCGTCTGCCCATTTTTTGTCGAGCACAAAGAATATTCAGTATAGGGCTGCATTACTTTGGCATTGAAAATAGTCCAGCATATTCGATCGGAGCGGCGAAGGTAGTTCTTATCACTGAGAGAAAATTTGATGTATTTAAGTGCATCAAACTTACAAGCGTTTTTGTCCCAAAACCGATACACGAAAGTGCATCATAAAGAGAAAGTGCATCACGATGATGCATATAAAGCTCCATGATGTACTTGGTCACGTTGATGCACTTAGGTGTTTCGATTTTTGGGACATAGCCGATGATGCACCTAGATCGATACATAAAAATACAGGTAAAATTGATGCACCTGAAAAGATGAAATTTCGAAGTACAATAGCGATTTTGCGTGTTAGTAAGTAATCGCGTTTCATTTCGCATGTGTAGCAAAACTACAAAGCTTTTGTTCACTTTCTTTTTGGGGAAATTTGCTTTTCTGACTGAAATATGTTTTTTGTCTGCTACGATGACACACCAAACTACTCCATGAAACACCTACGTACGTGCATCCTGAAGCGTCTCTGTGAAACACCGACTTGCATCAAAATTTTTCTCGGTGCTTGTATTTTTGTAAGCGTTTTCGGTAGTTTCAGAGAGATTTTTCTTTAGAAGAAAGCTGATGTTAATGGAATATCGTTAACTTCCGTTACATTCCTAAAGAATTAACGGATTAAAGTTTTACTGGAGTTAATTTTTTCCTTAGCGGATTAGCGCTTAACGAAATAAACTTTTCGGTTAATGATGCCCACTACTGATCCTAGACACGTACTGCGCTTAAGGGCTTAAATCCCCGACAAGATACTGAGGAGAGGCAACATGGCATGACTATGCCAAGGCCTAAGTTTGGGTGGAGTTCGGATGGAGATGCGACATCCCCATAACGTTGGATGCGTGCTATGCTCCTCTAACCCATGATTGCCTGTTTTACACATTTGTGAACGTCACAAAAATAGTGTTATTCTTTTGAAAAACGGAGGTTAACTCGTCAATTTAAGGAATAACGCAGCTTTCATGCTAGAACAGTAACCGAAGGTACGATTACTTACTGCATACCCAAAATATAACTCGTTTTAGTAAACACACAATGCACGGTCAGGCAACGATTGTATTTAAAGTCTCTATGTTTACTCACATACTTTGTAAAAAAGAGAAAAATCTAACTACACCTTTGAAGTACGTTCTTTCTTCGTTACGTACCTTGTTTGAAAAAGCGCTGTCTCGAACGGAAGTTGATATCACAGGAATTTCGTAGAAGCTGCCGATATGCGACACAGACGATGCCATGCTGGGTGTGATGCTCTCAGTCGCTATGATTGCCACCACCTCAATGATCAAAGTATCAATCAATCTTTTATTGAAAATAAATGTTACCCTTGATATAATATGCACAAGCCTATATCTTATCACTACTAAGTGCTTTTCCGACAAAAGAACTAAAAAAAAAAATAGAATTCAAAATAGCTACATATACCTTAAAATACGTTGAGGAATCATCGTGACAGTTATTTACTCATAGCAAGCAAGTTGTACATTATGATCTGAGATATTATATAATGTTGAGTCTCAGTTCTTACCTTCACAATAATTAGTGGAGGTTCAAGGTGAGTGAATGATGTCCAATTCAAAAACGACCAATTTCGACATGGTTCTAATTTCAAAAGTGTCCAAGGACAAAATATCCAATAATAAAATGTCCAAATACTAACGCCACCAATGGTGATTGAATAGATCGCTGTTATATCGTCCTTGTATCGAATACGGCCGGAAAACCCTGAAGATAATAATAATTATGTTTCGTGTTCCGAAGACAATCTTTCTCATTTAATTGACATACTACGCGTCTTTTACTTCTCCTCCCCGTGATACATGGCGTAGTGTCTAGGACTAAAACTAATGCACCGGGATTTGAAAAGTCTTATAAAGATTTGTTATTTTGCCACTATGAAGAGGTTGTGCACTGGCACGGAACTATGCAAAGATAACATTTGCATTCTTCATTGTTATTTTTCGTTCAGAGCAGGATTTTCTTGGGCAAGATATTACTGTGCTCAGTGGTGATTAATCTGTAGCCAGTTTGAATCGCAGAAGTGTCATATTTTCACAATATCAAGAAACGGGAGCCAAAGGAAGACGGAGACAGACAGTTATGGGAAATAATGATGAGATGGTCGGAACTAAGAGAGACAAATTTCCGCAAAGCATATTGGAAATTATACCAGGGGGAAAAGGGGGGGGGGGTGTTCATGAAGGCGGCAGCAGCTTGGTTCAAGGACCTCAAAATCCCATTGAACACATCATTATTGGACGGTAATTCCTTTGGACATTTTAAGCCGCGTCTACACGATCCATCACTTCATTAATCACAAACACAAGAATCGACTAGCAAAAACACAAACACTTTTCTTCTTTTTCCCAACGGTAGCCACGAACGCTTCAAGGTCACCATACACAAATTCAGCATTACATAACTATTAATCGATATTTCACCCTCACTATATCGTCCAGATATTAATTTAAGTTGTAGATGCTGACTGGCGCGAAAACCTTTAATTATACTTACGAAAAATATAGCTAAAAATTCACTCACTGGCATCTCCTCACATTCGGAGACGCAGACGATAAAAAAATAATGTCTCATTTCTTATTTATCAATTTCTTTAATTGCTGCTTCACATTGAGTAAATCCGTTTTTTCCTTTAAAGCATAAATCGTGCTCCATTGTAGCTCTTAATCATGAAAAGCAGAAGGAAAACAGATGCAACTAGAGGAATATGCTACAGTTATTAGTAATTGGCAAGATATAGTTGCCAAATGCTTTCCGCTGTCCAGAAGTTGGTATCAAACATAAACAGAATTCGCTACGCGGGTTAATTTGAATAAAAAATGATGCTTTTTTTACTAGATAATATAATGAAGCCACATACATACATATATTACAGATCGAAATATAATTGTCGAACTTTTTGTTTGACAAAATCCCGCGTGTTCGAGCTGAAAGTTTTCCAGCACGCTGGATGTCCATCAATCACAAACTTCGACGGTTCGCCGCGTGTGTTTGTCAATCAAAATCGTTCGGCGAACATAAACTTCGAATGAAAGATGGATCGTGTAGACGCGGCTTTAGATTGTACAGCTTGCGATTGGACACTTTGACCCATTAACACATACAATTTAGGTCCCTTTACTTCTGTTAAGAATTACACTGCTAATACCAGCCAGATTATGAAAAGCCTGCGTTAACTGGATAAATTGGTCATTTTGTCCATTAGGCATTTTAGCTTTCAGTATTATTTCAGCAAACTCATTAATTTACTCCCCGTATGCACTGCTCTGCCCATCTGTCAAGAAATTCCACCACAGAGTTTACGTTATATACATTTCCTTTATGTCAGGATTTTCTCAGCAATACATTTTCTGAACTTTTCAATTTATTTGAACAAGCTTTCGACGATATGTGCGAAAGTCGTTTTCAGGGAAAGAAACTTTCGGTCCATTCTATGCAATTAGTATCTGAACTGTTTCTTTTTTTTAACGTAATTGGAGAGTTTCATCGGAAATTTATTCATAATTAGTTCAGATGAAGCCTTTAAATTTCGGAGGTATGTTAGTATCTATTGTAACAATTATGATTTCACAATGATAACATGATTACAAAAATGTCCTATTTTGTTATTAACGTGGCTGCAATACTTTGGAATTTCCTCTATTGGTTGAATGGTCTCTGCCACGGACGTGACGATAAACTAGAGTCTCAAATATTATTTTTAAACATCAGCTTAGCGCTCACTAATTTCTTTTCGAACGCTTCAACTAGTCTCTCCCATATACACAATTTCCAGATTCTAATTTGTAAACTACCTCACTTCAAATCTGACGTTTTCTTTTATTCCTTCAGTTGATGTAGTTTTTTAGTGCTAGTATTTTAAAGTTTTTAGCAAGCTGGACATCGTAAGACTTTAGATCCTCCTTTGTTTAACAGTTTCGTTGCACATTCGATCCTTTTTTTTCTTTTTTTTTGACGTGTTTGGTGCTCTGAGGTGGCTTGTATTTTACTGAGATTCATTATGACGGTAAACTGCTAACAACTGCAAAATTGTTGATGTTTCTGGGTATAAATCTTTTTTGCTACATGTGGTAAAAGCTAGAGTCACAAGGGGGCTACTAGAGCAAGTTAGTTAATGATGAACTGAGAATCTAAGGAAGGGCCTAGAAATTAATGCGATGTATAGGTCCTCGCATGCGGGCTAACAACGTCGTCGAACAGCCCGCAAAACTAAGAGCTACAAAAGAGTGCTACTACACGAAGTAATTTTCCAGATTATTTCAGTTCCATTACAGAAAGCAAAAAGATTAATGTAGAATTCGTAAAAAATTGGATAAGTTTACCTGGCTCGCTATAAGTTTGGCACACAGGGCTATGGCGATGCACACGGGGCTGATGAAGTCCTGGAGCGTTTCGCCGTACAGGGTGAAGTGAGACGAGGATGTCGCTCCGTCGAAGTTGACAACCTGTTGGCAACACATACCGTCATATTTGATTATACACCGTCATTATCGATGCTGGTTCCAGCCCTCTTGCAACTGCAACCGTAAATCGAATGAGGAAAAGCCATGGACTTGAAGTTAGTGAAGAACGTTATGGGCCATAACGCATGGATGATCGAGGTTCATTATTTGGTTCTTCTGAGTATACAAGTTTTGTATACATCATCTATTCATCACGTTTAGAAGTGGAGTTCTAGTACGACAGGGCGCTGCACACAATCTTCCTCCTAGGCTAAAATATTATGCACGAGAGCTAAACTTTCACTAAGATTCATAAAAATTATAAGGCATTTTTCTGTAACTAACTTCTGACCAGGGCTAATGCCTTTGAGTACATATGCCTGTATCGTTGTACTACCCTCAACATATCAGCATCAACCGTAGGTTAATGTGTCGTTATTCTACTCTTCTCTAAACATGGCAGCTGTACGCTTTTCCGACAGGTAAAAACCAATGATTTTCAGCACCCGATTATGTATTGCAGCAACCCGTAACGTCCAGTAAATGAGCAAATGCAGCGTTTAATCCTCCATACACATTACTACCGTGTATCAAGAGAGCAAAAATAAGGTGTTTGTAGCAAGTCGAGACAGATGAGAAGAACAGAACAGCGCATTAATAATAGAAGTGCCGAAATAAAAAGTAGTAAAGTAGGCAGGAAAGACAGCCGTTCCAAAGTCCTTACGGGCTTGTAACACAAAGTACCTACCGGTTATTCTGTACAACTGCCAGAATACAGTTAAGGCAACAATGATCAGTAAAATTGTGGTGCAGCAATGTATTACATACTGTAGGTTCTTAATGTTCTCTGATCTCGAAGCCACCAAGCAATAAACTATAAATTTTAATGTTAAACAAACAATTTGAGTCTTATTGGTATACGACTTCAAGGCCGCCCAGAAAATGTCATAATTGCAATTTGCCAAAACGAATTCACAAGTGACTTTTTGTATATTTCCACGCATGCATAATATCTCAATGGCTTCGCTAATAAATGATTAATTGATGCAACAGCAAATGTTAATTTAATGAACCAAGGGGAAAAACAACAATTTTCATATGAAGCCTACGCATTGCATTCTATCAGAACTGAGTGGCAGTAGTGAATGTTGATGTGAGAGAATACGAGACCGAGACACAGTTACTTACTGTGTGTTAAGAGAGGAAAAAGAAGGGACATGTGGCAGTATGTCGATCGAAACATGGAACCCATGGACGAGGGTGTCCTCACACGATCAACGCACCCGGGAACAGCAAGTTGGGGAAGATAAAGAATGACCCTAAGGATCATCAGTGACTACAGTGAGAGCATGAAAATGGAAGGAAGCAAAATGCGTAAGAACGACAGTCGTCTCGAAGGCCTAGCAAAGGTTCAGTTAGGCGTGAGTTTCCTTAGGGGCGCTATGCTCTACCATAGTAAATCTTGATTCGCTGCAGAGCGTTCAAAAGCAAGTGATCCGAATTTCTTCACTACACGTTTCACAAAACATAAAATGATTTTTTACTTCGACTCAGCTATAATCAACTTGGGAGCGCCGAGCAATACGGTAAATATTATTGAAATAGTGTCGATGGCTGCGCTAGTTAGGTTAAAATATTACCCATCCGAGTGTTTAGTGCTCGCATTTGCACACTTTATCAGGCGTTACCTCAAGTTTGGCTCATTTTAACTTGACAGTAAATTTTTGCCAGTGCCGCCACACGGAATTAGACATTTTAGACCAGGAAGCACAGAGGACAGCGGGAGGACTCAATGGGACGTAAATGAAACTTAGTTGTGACCGCATGTGGTGTGAATAACGTCACACTCGCGAGTTAAGTATGTGACGGTGGTGGACCGCAGGCCTGTGTAGTTTGGGCTCTTAATCCTAAGGAAAAATATAAGTAGTCTTTTATTCTTGACCCGAGAAAAACCATAAGAACAGTTATTTCTCAAATTAACCTTTTGCACTTGACAACCATTTTACCGCGTCGTATGTAAGGACGCAGCTCAAGTAGCTGGCCAGTCAGGAGTGGAGATTGAATGAATTAAATTGAAAGAATACGATGATATGCTTACATATGTTTTGTGAAGAGCACTGTGAACTAATGAAGTGTAACTAAGGCTTCACTTGAAAGAAGAAGTTAAATCAAGGCGCCATAGCGACCGAGATCTTGCCTCTAGCAATGTGAAACTTTCCACCAGCCTTCACTGAAATTTTCAATTAGTAATTGTTTAGTGTTCAATTAGCAGTATATGGTTTTCAATTTATTCATGTGCTTAAGGGGATCAAGCTAGATTTCAGCAAACTTTTTAATTTGTAGACTGATTGTTCTGAAATTTACACAGTATATGTAATTTTGAAAAAGAAACACATTTTGCTCGTACATTTTTTTTATTTAGGCCTTAGTTTCCTAGATAATAGGAAATATGTATATAGGTGTGTATATATATATATATTTAGGGAAATTTCAAAAGAATAGAAGTCAATGAGTTTCCAGGCTAAGAAAAAACAATGACAGAATTGGAATCCTTAACATTCCCAACAAAACTGCACAGCCGGATTTTTCATTTTCTATTTCATCTTCTCTCGATATGCGATTTTTGATCGCTGACTGATACATAGAAAAAAAAAGCAATATTTTCGGTTTTGAGCTATGAAAAAAAAGGAAAAATATGCGGGCAAAAATGGAATATCCGGCTGCGTAGTTTTGCTAGGAATGTTTCGAGGATTCCAATTCTGTCTGTGTTTTTATCCTAGCATGAAAACTCATTGACTTTTATTTTTTTTAGATGGAAAAATTACATTTTACAGGAGAGGCGAAAAACGTAAATTATTATGATGCATAAAATTTGAATGCTGTGTTCATGTTGTAGCAACATCTATAAATAATATGCATGCATCTTTTCATGATTTTTGCCCCTCGATCATTGGCCCCCTGTTATGACCCCTCTTTGGGGTCCGATATCATATAGGTAGATATATGCATATATTTCCCGTTATCTCAAAAAGAAAGGCCTAAATCACAAAACTGTTGGTGCAAAATGTGTTTCTTTTGCAACAATGCATATTACGTGCAAATTTCAGAACAGTCGGTTCACAATTGATAATTTTGACCCTCTGCCTCCCGCCCCTTTGGACCCCTCTTTTGGGGGATTCTAGTCACCCTAGTCCCATAAAATTTCAGGACATACTTTCCTACTACCCAACGACTCTTTATCAGCAATAAAGAAAAAATGGATAAATTGACAAAAATCGCTGAGTTTCGCTAGGTTGATCCCCTTAAGGGATGAAATTTGCTGTTAAGGAGGATTTTTCTGATGATTCATTAAAATTGGGCCTACTCATAAGCGGCTTAGCGGTACCGTTCGTCGATGTTGACGTCATTGATGACGTCACTTTCCGATGCTAGTTTCTCGTGAGTTCTCCCGTAACGCTCTTTGCTTACTGTGTTAGACCATTAGGCTTTTCGATATTGATGCGCTGAACACAAATTTATAGGGTACAGCCAGGGGAAATGCTTAGTTTTGGAGATATTAGCGTGCTCAATTGAATATTTTTTTAAATCCCTCATAACTAGGCGTCATTTTTTCTCCGTAAAATGTTTGCCAAAAATGTAATGTCATTATCAGAACCAGTCCTACGCTCCTAACCTTAAAAAGTTAAGGATCATTGGATGCAGAACTTACGGGTTTATCGTTTGCGGTCTTGAATGATATCGTTGTCCCTGAGATATGTAGGTTAAAAGGTGGTTACTGGTTTAGCTATTTTTTTGCAAGTTACGATTACTACGCGTCGGACTCGACATGTTACACTGAACCGCGGCGATCGAGAGAGTGACTCAGAGGATATGTTTTTTTTCTTTTGATCAAGCAATTGTTGAGTTACTTTATGAATTATGTACAGATTTTTGCTTTAAGATTACTTTATTAATAAGAAAAGAGTTTACTTCTGCCATGATTTACTATTTTCTATGCAATTTAAAACATAGTACGTTAAACTAGCTGTTTAATTGAACGAATTCTAGGTAATTACGCTATAGTACTGGTACAGTGTTGAGCTCAATAAATCAATACCTCTACGACTTCTTATTTTCAACGGCCGTGACCTATAAATTCCTATTCAGGGTATCAGTATCTACCAGAATAGTAGTCTAAAATACTTGAGTTTGAGTGGGGGAGGTGAGAGTAAAGAAATATCCCTCTACAAATAGCTACATGTAATTTCTTACTACAACTGGAATCTTCCACTAACCAAAGCAGACGACCGTACCAAACTGTTCAGAATTTATCTGCGGTACGAACCAGTGCATGTAGATTTCCCAGTTGAGGGTTTGCTTTGGGCTTTCTTTATCTTTACTGCATGTCACGCAATTAGTTGCTCTCGGCATCTTCTTCTCTCACAGCTGGCTAAAGAATCGCACGGTGCCACAACACACTGCAGTGCGGCTTGAAGGAAGGAGCGTAACTGCTCCAGCCAATAACTGCTTGCCAGTGCAGTGTAGGGTCGGTACATAGAAGAAGCAGGTGGTCGTGCTGTGCGTTTAATTCACCATCGTAATCACATTACAACAAACTAGTGAACCAACGGTACAAGAACCGGCACTGACCGGTCTTATTCTTTCTCTTTGTTTCCATTTCAATCTTTATTCTGTTTCCTCTATACTAAACCCCTCGCATTATTATTATTAGTATTATTAGTAAATCACATGAGATTGGCAACGTGGGAATGGAGAAACTCCATAAGGTTGACAACACCCATCCCTTTACAACCAGCCCAGCGAGTGAAAAAAAAAAAGAAAAAAGAAAGAGAAGATCCGAGATCAGAAAATAGCTCTGTGTACAGATCGTTTACGGCTGCCAATACATGCAACAGCAAAGACGGAGCGATCAAGACCATTCCAAGCATCGACAAACGCTAGAACAATATGAACGAGAATAGTGGCCCGTACGGCATCGTAACGGTTCCAAGGCAAACTCATGAAGAGCACCAGTACGCCGAGTATACCTCACCCAAACATATGGCTCCGGAAGAAAATCAGACAGTGGATGACTAGGGCAGTTATAAATTTTATACAAAAAGCAGACCCCACCAACTCTGCGACGATGCGCCAGATCACAAGGCACAACACCATCCAGCATGAACACACATCGACGAACCCCTTTGTCAGGCAAACACAGAAGACAATCGGCAGCAGAGCCCCAGATTACAGAGCAGTATTTCGGAAGAGGGAGGTCATGCATAGCAATTAAAGCAGCGACGTGTCAATTCTACCGAGCCAAACACCCTCCAAGCACGCCTCATAAGACCAATTTTCTGCGATGCACGTGAGGCAAACGAACGAATTTAGGGCTCAAACGTCAACTATGGATCAAAGTGACGCCCAAGATGTCCAAGTCATCAACCATAGGAAGTGACGCACCATCCAATATGAGCGCAGGAAAAGGAAGTCTCACTGTAAGCGACCTGGACTTGAGCATGGCCATAGTCTTGCTTGCATTTAGCCTCATCCCCCACCTAGAACAAAAGGAATCAGTCACTTCCAAATCGTGCTAATGGATTCTAAAACCTCCAACCTATCACTAGACTAATCGCAAACAGCCAGCAAAGGAACATCATCAGTGTAACCAACAAGTAAATTATTAACAAGATGAAACACGTCTGCTGTATATACAATGAATAACAAAGGGCCCAGAACACTACCCTGTGGGACACCAGAAACTACGTCCAAAAACTCACTCTTCTCCCCATCAACAACTACACATTAACGTCTGTCAGATACAAACTGACTAATTACCGCGAAAACTGAGCCACCAATACCCATCAATCATATCTCATGGAGCAGCCTAAGGTGATTCAAGCTATCAAAAGCAGCACTAAAGTCCAGCTGTACCAATCTTGCCTCATGACCTCCATCAAGAGCCAGCTGCAACACATGAAACATACGAAGCAGAGCATCACAAGTTCCCAAGCCCTTACGAAAACCATACTGTGTTGGGAGAAGGACACTCTGCTTCTCAAGAAAACAACCCAACCTTGACGCAACCAACCTTTCATAGACTTTTGACGAAACTAGTGTGGTCAAGATGGGTCTATAGTCGGAGGTTCGGGATGAAACAGAGCCCTTCGGAACAGGCGTCACATGGGCGACACGCCAGCACTCCGGAAAAGAGCCCAGCCGTAACATCCGACGGAACACGGAAGCAAGCGGGGCTGCGAGCACATCAGCCACCCTCCGAAGAAAGAGAGGAAACATACCCGATGGATCAGTGCCCCCATAGGGGTCTAGGTCAAGAAGAAGGCGCTGCACTTCTGAAGGTCTGAAAGCAAAACCGGAGAACATCCCCTCAGGATAAAACGCTAAAAGAATGCGCACCCGGTCCCGGCTCAGCTTCCCATCAAAGTAACGCAACATAAGCTCCGCCTTGGCAGCAGGGTCCGCAACAAGATCACCACCAGCACCAATTAAAGGAAAGGGGAGGCAGAAGAGCTCACACTATGCACAGCGCTCCTCAAGGTTGACCACCACTTATGTGCGCCAACAGATGAAGTTAAAAACTCACTGGACCTCAAATTATGCTTCCTCAGAAAAGCAGAAAGCCAACAGCAGACCGACTAGTGCGCCAACGGGCATGTGCCTCTCGTTTCAATTGGTACCCCCTCCTCCAGGCATCATCAAACCAGGGCTCATCGCCTGTCCTGATCGTAATGAAGCGGGAAGGGACATAGGCGCGCACCATGTCAGAGAAAAGCCGATTTAAAGTAAACCCAGGATCAGGAGACTCTCTCAAAACACCATAAGGTAGCGCAAGAATAGCACCAGGGACAGCATCACAATTCACTTTGAACTTCAAAAATATTTCTCGCCCAACAGTGACTCTGAAGACCCGCTGATGAACTGGCAGCGTCGTTGGGTGGGCACCATAGTCCGAGGAACCAATGGGAGACACCACTGAGACTCTAGCCAGATCAGGAACATCAGTCATCAGCTGGTCAAAAACACCTCCCATCAAATGGGTGGGATCCTCAACCAAGTGCTAACAACCAGAGGCACTCGCGAAATCGATGGCTGCATGGCCATGGCAAATCGCTCCTCCCAGAGCCTAACCATTCCAAATGGTGACAATTAAAATCACTCAAATAGACAAAAGCATAACGCCTATCCGACGACTGAATTCTAGCCATTGTATCTAATGCATGGGCCACACTAGGCATTCATCCTCGCAACTTGCTGTCAGGACGCGCCGCTCGTACGTCTTCGAGCAGCAAAATTGCTGCTTGCAACAGACAAGTTGCGCCTACGTTGCGAAACGTCGCATGAGGTTTTCTTTGGGCAACCAGTTGGTCGTACAGCCGCGTAAATCGAATTTGTATTTACAGTGTGATTCCGAGTGCTTCTTAAAATTGCCTTTTTTGTTATTTGTAAAGTGTTTTTTTAGTTACTTTTCCCCTGAACTGAGATGAAATAAAAAATCTGTTCACATTGTGGCGTTTTCGCTTATCGCTGCGAATTTCTACCGTCAAATCGCAATTCTGTGCGTTTTCGCGGGCGACCATTTTGTTAGATATTTCCGCGCGATTTAGGGTTTTAGGCTACAAACAAAGCAGTTTCATCCGCAAAACGAATAAATTAGGCGTTCCTTGCAGCTTTCTTGTTTCTTTATATGCATTTTAAAAGCTTTTAAGCCTCTCTGATTTCTATTTCAGTGCAAATTTGACGAGAAATATGAACTTCACCACAGTAGTGACACTTGTGGAGAATGCTGAGTTGAGTCAGTTGACGGTAAACATTTTATCGCCGTTTTGTCTCGTGGACACAGCTGTGTTTATGTTCGTAGAAAAAATAAACGTTCGAACCCTTTGCACTATCTCTGGGGGAACAGAAAATTATCGAGTTACCTTTACTTGTGAATCACTTTTGGAGTTGCTCTCCAAGCCAGTCGTTTAATCTGATTGAATGTATTGCCGCGTCCTCGAAAGCACGACCGCGTGGTCAAGAAAGTATGAAAATGTCAACCTAAGCTCACTTGGCAGTAAGTGCATAGCTGTAGCACGCTATAAGTAGTATCGGCATTTACAGTGATTGTTTATTTCTAGTTGTATCGATACTAGAAGTGAAATAAGTTATTAGCCTACTACTACTACTAGTGACAAAAACTGCAGCTTCTCTGGATCAAGGAGCATGAGCATCGAAGTTCTGCGGAACATGTGCGTGGTAGTCTGGACGGGACTTTGTATGGCGGGTGAGCAGCTTCCTGTCGCTAGTGTGTCATCTAAAGTCGTTCCGATACACAACAAGAATTTCTGAGTAAGTTGCGCGTTGCTCGTACGAACGCCTAGTGTGGCCCCTGCATAAGAGACACTCAAAGACCCTATCATCAGCAGAAGGGCTGCGATACACTGAAAAAAGTAAACGTTCTTAAATGAGCCACAGACTCGTAGCACTATCAGCTCACAACATATCCACTCATATTACTCTGCCTAAACACAACACCCTTTTGAACGTAAGCAGCCAAACCCCTAAATCCAGGGCATGAGTCTCGCAACCGCATCACTGGCTTTTCAAAGTTTGGGATCATCAGCTCAGAGACATTGGCGATGGTTTAAGACGAGCGCCTCCGAACAGAGCACCAGATCATTATTTGAAGAGGCTACTGCGAGCTCAGCCAAATTACCATATGAATTACCCCGAACATTTCTACATAGGATGTGGCAGGAGCGATACCCAGAACCACGAGGACCGGGTTTCTTCTCCACGTCCGGATATCTAACTATCAGGCACGTAAAGAACAATAAATAAAAGTGGCCAACTATCCACTCGCCCCAGATCCTGCCATCACCAGTACGGGCTTTGGCCGAAGAGAGGAAGACGAGAAAGGGAAGGAAAAGAGGTACTACCTGACGGAAGAGAGAGAGAGAGAGAGAGAGAGAGAGAAGCAGACTGCGGAAGACTGAGTACCCAGCTATGGCCCCATCCTGTTCATCTCCTCTGAAAATCACCTTCTCAGCAGGAACTGCGGCTAGCTGCAACATCCCCTGCGGAGAAGGCACTCGGGAACCTTGGGTTTGTGAGGCCAAACTACATAGTGGCAGGCCAAGGGCCCGCCAGAATATACCCCTGAGACCTTCTTCGACTATCATCTGTTTGTTTCTCTCCTCTTCACTCTGCTCACCGGATTTGCGTTGAATCAAAAGCTCTGCAATTAGACGATCTTCGCGCTCAATGGCACTCTGAGCCCTGGGCTCAGAGTGCGGTAGAAAATGTAGCTACTGTTGAAAAAATCCCTTAAAAAATAAACAACCTTTCTCGCCAGAAACTGTCAACATTCGCCTCTGGACTTAAGATTAGCTCGCACTAAGGATAGCGTGAAAAAATAAACTAAAATGTAACAGTTGTTAGGACAGAGGGAGCTGTTTCTTTAATGAATTTTCCTGAGCTGCTGCAACACTAACATTCTTTCATTAACAAGAGCGGACTTTAAGAACTTGTAGTACTAAAATTTTTACTTTTCGCTCACTAAGGATGTTTCTGTGAGCAGCAGGGGCTGTTCTACTGGCTGAAATCTGTTATGGTGTTGCAGAGTTCCCTCATTTGAGGATAGAACTAGAAGAAAAGTCTCACGACAACGAGTGTCGTCGATGATACAGAGTGAAACGTGAGAATGCAGCAGTTATATATTATTGTTACAGGATGATGTAGTTTAAGCCTATGCCTATCCAAGTCAATACTTACTATCCAAAGAGAGGTACAAAGAAGGGGCACACAGTAATTCAAGTATAACGACGAGTTCAACCAAAAGAACACCAAAGAGCGAAAAACGAAGTGCAGTGAAGAAACGTTACCAATATGAACAACCAAAAATGCATGAGAACATTACCCCAAAAACTGAGTTAATGCTAAAATAACCAGTGGAGTCCACTTAAGGGGGTACGACTCCTACAACAGAGAATGGACCTATCCAGTACCCATGGAGGAAGGACGCTGGAGCTCTGCAGCAAGAGCCGCCACTGGACGACAAGACATCGAATATTATACTAATTGCCTACAGCACGCTGTGTTGCTTCACAGCATCAGCACGTCCTGTCACGACTGTAGCGATCGGTTGTAATGCTCAGGCCACTGCCATAAGCCCGAAGTCATGTCTAATTAAATGTAACATGATTGAAGGCTGCGGCAAACGCACAGCTGCGGTAAAAGTATACAGTATGGATTGCGTTAAACTTGTCACACCTTGCGGCTCACTTCGATTTACCTCTGTTAGTAGATCATTGGGAAGTATATCGAATGGATTAGTTTGAACTTGTCACACCTTGCGGCTCACTTTGATTTACCTCTGTTAGTAGATCATTGGGAAGTATATCGAATGGATTAGTTTGAACTTGTCACACCTTGCGGCTCACTTCGATTTGTTGCTGGAAGAAGTCGGCTGCAGAGCTGTCGCCTACAATTCCTCCGATTACGAATGCGTGAATTAAGTTTCTTGCATCACTGTCGTCAGTTGTTTTATTCTTCGAGTAAGCGTCGCCTTCTTCGGCATCGTTTTCCTGTTGTAAATTTTCTTCTGAAGTAACAGATGCCTGACGTTCATCCGCATTGGCGGTAGTTTTAGATTCGTCGGAGACGACTTCTCGTTTTAGTCTCGAGCCAGCGTTACTTGTTTCCTTGTTATTTGAATCAGAGTTCATACGTCTTCTTTTTAATTTCATGTTTCGAAAACCATCATCAACAATCTTGGACTCGCTATTATCATAAACTTCTGCTTTCAGCTCATCGTCTTCATTTGCAACACTTGCAGTCATTTCAGCCAATCTTCCATTTTTCGATCTTACTACCGTATTCGCTTGGCTTTCTTCAGTTCGAGATATTTCTGTGTGCATGGACCCTCTATTTAATTGTAAAACTGATCTAGTAGTTTTTTCTCGTTTAATGCTTTTCGTTTTCATTTGAAAATATTTTTGGGGTTCGACAATCGTCAACCCAGGGGCGTAGTCTGCAAGTTTCAGCTCTTCATGTTTAGTATTCTCAAGATCAGTTTCCTGCTGAGTAATGACATTTCTCTTAGATCGAAACATGCTACCACCAGTTTCATCGGAATAAGTGTAATCAAAAATACAAACATTACAGTTAGAGAGGTAGCCACATTCTTCATTGCCATAGCCTTTATGGTTCCGTAGACAGCTTTTGAGTTGAGTTTCATGATCCTCGCCTTCAGTTTGCTGGTAGGGGCTTTCGTTGTTCATTTCAAATTCTCCAGCAAAAATGCTTTGATACAGGCTAGCATCATTAACATCAAGAACTTCTTGTCCATAGCTTCCGACAACACTTGTATTAATATTTTCGGGACTTTCATAATAAAGCCTTGTACCAGAATGTTCATTATAGGTTTCGAAGTATTTTTGTATATCAAACTCACGTGGGCTGCCTATGGAATCGCCATTATTTATGTGGCTGCGATTGAGTTCAATAATGGGATTTTTGTCGTGAGTATATCTTCTGTCTCCATTTTCTGAAGTGTTCAGTATACCTTCTGTGTTTACAAAAGGGTGATCTGAAAACTTGGAAATCTTTTGGCTTCCGTTCCTACCTACTGCATAACTGTGAGTTCGGGCGTCTTTAGGGACATTTGCTTTATTTCCATTTTGAAAAAGATTTGAAAGGATTAAACCTTGATTTTCCCTACCATTTTTTCGAAATAGGCTTCGTGTGCTTGCATTTCGAAATGGATTCGTAAGATTTATTTTATAGACTTCTTGATCTGAAAAATTGCCTTTCTCCCCATCAGAAATTGCATTATCCTGGGCCTCGTTTTCTTTTTGTGTATCCTTTTGGGAAGAGAAATTGTTGGAGCTCGAACTTCTACCATCAGGTCCTGTTTTTGTTGCAGGGTAGGCGCCGTGCAAAACACCCTCCAATGTGGCAAAGACGTAGACAGCGAGTATCAAATTACGTGCCATTTCTGATGAAAGCTTCACAGTTACCTTGGAAAGCTACGCAATGCTTCAGCTATTTACTTGGGGAACACTGTTCAAATTCATCTAATCTTCTAGCTAGCGACGATCTTCCATACTGCCAATATTCACAACACAGACTGATGATTCGTAACAAGCAAGAGTTTTCCAGCTGAAACACAAATAACATCAAATACGCTAGTTAATCATCAAACAAAACCTGAAATAAATACATGGTGAGAGCTACAGTTGAATGGCAGGGAAGCGGTATCGCATTTACAATCGCAGTCGGAATTTAAGCTCTTCAACAGAAACGTCAACAACAGTGTACGTTCGGTGAAGCAGCATTTTGTGTCCCATCGCATTCTATTCTATGTTTCGCTGCAAAACAGAACGCGATCATTGAAACAAGTATTGCCATAAAACTCGCCGATCAATGGATGAAAATCGCTGCAGATCAGTTTCACGCGCTGCACGAGTACGCCAAGGGAGGCACTTCTCGTCGGTGCTGATTCCGGGACAACAGTTTGTCTCAGAGATGGAGTGGAGAGGGGACGGAATTTAGTTATATTACCGTAAAGAATGGTAGGCTGTATAGGGATTTCGCATGCGCTACAACAGTTTCACGTGGCAATACGAGCAGAAAGCGAGTTCATCTTTGCATTATTACCGTTACCGTCACTCTTTATTTAAACATAGTTGTAGTAGAAAACCTGATATTGAGTTACGTATTTACATATTTGTTGTTATCTTTGTAAGCATATATCAAGTAACAAATCTAACCAAGAATAACTCACAGAGGCGTAAAATAAACAGTGCAAAACCACAATTTCACAGTACATTGAATGTTATATATTTCTGCAAGAAGGTTGCGGTTTTGTTGGAGTTTTTTGTTTGTCTGTCGACCTGTCACAAGATAAGAATCAATTAAAAAATATGAACGGATCTTTATGAAATTCACAGGAAACGTTAGGTATGATAGGAGGAACAGATCAATAACTTTAGGTGAAGATCAGTCCAACTGTTTGTTTGTCTGCCTGTCATTTCTTCTTAGCACAACTCAAACAGTTACGAACAATCTTTATGAAATTTTCGAGAATAATTCGAATTATTACGAGGAGCAACTAACCTAGTTTTTGCTATGATCTGTCGGTCCGTTTTTCTCTACGATTGTTTTATGCTCATCGGAACATAACTCAAAGAAGCTATAGACGGTTCTTTATAATAAAATTTTCTGGGATTGTGAGAAATCTTAGAAGCACAAATGACCAAATTTTGATGACGATCGGTTTTTTCTTTAATGTATATGCTTAACTATATGTGTGTCAGAACATAACTCAGAAAGTTAGAGGGATTTTCACAAAAACTTACAGGAACCGTTATTAATGTCAGGAGGGACAAATGAGCAAATTTTAGGAAT
This sequence comes from Parhyale hawaiensis, assembly GCA_001587735.2. NCBI lineage: Eukaryota > Metazoa > Arthropoda > Malacostraca > Amphipoda > Hyalidae > Parhyale > Parhyale hawaiensis. The sequence goes on along the minus strand of LQNS02278091.1, from coordinate 38,880,164 downwards.
GATAAAAAAATCCTGATTTGAGGACCAACTAGAATTTTTCATCAATATTGCTTTGCTTGGCGGAAGCATGTGCTTTCAGAGTGTTTCTCTAGCCCCAGTGAAGTATAGTTGAATCCTCCCTACCTTCGGAATAGATAGCGATCCAAGGATGATAAAAGAAGGGATACATAAAATAAAAAAAGACCTGACGTACGTCTGGACCTCCCAGTCCGGGACCCACCTCAGTGGAGGGGCTATGGCATAGAAAATTTTATACAAAACTGCTTGCCTGCCCTCACGTGCTGTTCCAGCGTAGCATAGGAGGGTAATTGCACCTCTCAGGGGGATATTCTGGTGGACCCTCTCCCTATCAGAATATCTTGGACCTCACGCTTTCAAAGGATCCTGAGCGACTTCTCTAAAGGGGATGCAGCATCTGGCCGCAGCTCCTGCTGAGGTTTGTTTATAAGGTTAACTACGTTCTATATACATCCTCTTCTGCTCCGTGAGGTCGGCTGCCTATCGAGGGGGCAGACTTATTCCGCAGGGCTCCTACCTTCTTCCGTCCGGAAGGTCAGTGATGGTGCCGATCATAGGAGTGTCTTTTCTTCTGTCATCTTCTCTTTTCTGTTTTCGTCTCTTTAAAATACTTTGCGCTTTATTTCCCTGACCATAGTAGCGCACGTGGCTGACTAAAGTCAAATAATGCGACACTGAACACTTGGTCGTCACGGGTGTTCACCCCATAGAGGCGCACAGTCTCACTTCTTGGATCACACCTGGTTGTGCGTGCGGTGGTAAACCTAGGAGAATACTACTACTACTAATGCTAGGATAATAGCAGCAGTGATACACCTCAACCTCTTTACTGGCCAGCTGTTACACCGCTGCTGAGCCGCTCTTAATGCCATGATCAGAGTTGCCAACGGAATTTTTGATAGAACCCATATACTTCTAGAGAAATATGCTTTGGCAGCCCGGCAGGGTGCGGAAAGACAGATACACAGACACGCTGAAAACTTGATATCCCAGCGGACACTCTGCAGACTGTAGAAACAGAACCCATGCAAAGGGTAACGCTAGGCATGCGGGTATAACGAGTCTGGTAAGATGGGAAGTACATAAGAAAGATACGAATTATCGGAGAACGAAAACAAAGGAAACTTTGTATATGGCATTCGGATTTGGGATTGCCAGGTTTATCATAATGAACTATGCCATCAACCGTGACCTTATTTGATACTTGAATTATTACGTTAATTACTGAACTTAAGATATTACTTATTTATTCAATATACAGTGAACTTATTAATTAGGCAATCAAACTTGAAATAAATGGATTAGTAGTCTCACACTGAAATTTTTGTAAATTTGAGTTTGATTAATTGACTGGAAAAGCACTCTGAGAGCGCACACCTCCGCCAAGCAAAACATTGTTAACGAAGAAATCAAGTTACTCCTGACACCAGGATTTCCATTTTATTATCGCCAAAACTTGGTAATTTGTGCCGTCCATAACTTTTTGAGTTATGTTCCGACAAACATTATGACAAACACATAATTAAACACACAATTTACCGAACTTATTATCTCCAAAACTTGGTCATTTGTATCTCTTAATATATCTAATAATTCCTGCAAGTTCTACGACAATCCGTTCATGACTTTTTGGGTTATGCTACCGATAAACACAAAACAAATGGAGACAAACGGACCAACAGATCATAAAAAATTAGGTGTATTGCTCCTATAGTAACCTTTGCAACATTTCGTGTAAATTTCATGAAGATCAGTCCAATACCCTATGAGTTGTTACAAATAAACAAAGATACAAACAAACTCTTGAACGGAACTTCGCCAAAAGTTAATCATCTGTTCATCCTAACATACCTAACAACCCCAGTAAATTTTATAAACATGTGTCAATAACCATTGCGTTATCTTGGTGACAGGCGAATAGACAGACAACTCCGACAAAACATAACCGCCTTGGCTGAGGTAATAATCAAATTTGAACTAGCTAAATTACGAAATTTGAAGTTACTTCACTAATTATGTAAGTAATCTGTTTGTTTAATCTCATCATAATGTTTAACTTCGATAATAGAAGTTTCATATACATGTTTCTCATTATTTTTCGATAAGTTTGAAGAAGTTGTATGCGCAGCTTTCCACTGCCCTTAAAAATTTGAACAAGTTATGGGACACTCTGTAATTTTGTCTACCAATAAATGTGTCTTGCTCTTACGTACATAGGAACTTTGGAAGACACACCGTTTACAAGTTCCCATTCTATGATACATTATAACTTACAGGTGTAGTTAAAATTTTTAAATTTTGATTATACTTTTATAGGTACCTGCCACTCCCAACTAGTCGTTTATTTTTACCTGCTAAAATACTGGATACGCCATCAACTTTTCCAAAATACAATTCGATAGGGCGAGCAAATTGAGTGCTGTGGGTGTTATGTATCAGGAAAACGACAGCGTAGCAATTATTCTAAAATAGAATCAATGCGACTATTCTGCTTGACGTTCTATCAGTTCGTACGCTACGCTTCTCAGTATTTGATAGGGAAAATTCAACTTACAAGAAGCTCTGATTTTTGTTGGAAAGAAATTCGACCACAGCTGTCTTCTTTTCGCTTCTTAAAAAAAATTTTCCCTCAGTTTCGAAGCAAAGACATGAAGATCAGTTCACCGGTATCATACCGGTCTCTACCGCTTTTCATGTTTTTCACGACATATTATGTTCACTTTGCTGGTGGCGGATGACATTCTTAATAGGTCTAGATGCTTAGCTAGGATACGGTGCGGGAGAACAGAGAGGGTAGTGTTGGAGATCTCGATTGTAAAATATTTTTGAAGCGACTGTGCAATGTCTGGGGAAATACAATGACATCATGAGTGCAGAGGGTTCCGCTGCTGTGACTGATGAAATTGGCTGAGTCCATCGTTGTACCTATAGCCATCGCATCAAACAAATCAGAAAAAAGAAAGGCCACTGATCAATAACAACGGGTCCTGTAATAGTGCGAAAAAATCGTATACGCCGACAGAAAATTTAAGCGTGTAAGATTGCGAAAGACCAAATTATATGTAAACTCGGGGAAATAGAGCTTAGAAAAAGCGTGCAAAATGTCTTTATCGAAACACACAAGTGCAAATTCTTTGCTGGAGGAACAAATGCGAGATTCACAGGTGAAATCAGAATACCAAGAGATGTGAGACAAGCTGTTAGGCAGAAGGACTGCGTAACAGTAGACATGGTTAAGTGGCGGACATTATAGTTAAGACGGGGTGATTTAAAATAGAAGCGCTGCCTCTGATCAAACTAAGGTAATTGAAAATATTAAATAGCCGGATCCCGCCTGTCAACTACAAATTCTGGCGTAGCACATTACTCTTGCTTGGTATTGTTGTCATTATGCATTCGCTGTACAAGCATCTGATGTACTGCAAATTTGATACTTTCAATTAGGGCTTTTTATATACTCTAAGTATGGGTATGTCTATTGACAATGGTCGCGGTCCAACGGCAGGAATGACCAGTAGGCCCATAGTGCACCAAGCAAGTATCGATCACAACAGTTTCTGTGTGCCGCTTACACACCTACATTTCAGTTCGGAACAAACATTGCACCACATAAATTCATTGCATGTTTCCTCTTCCTGTTACGAAACAAGGCCAAGTTCACGTTGCCGCATTGAGTGACAAATTCTCTTCGCTACATCTCAGAGAAAGCCATTTACTTCCACTGACGTTCGTTTCCCACTTCTGAGGTGTCTTCCTTTCCGTGCTGCTGTCGGTCACTGCACAGTAGAACTGCCTGGCAGTGACTCCTTGAGACGCTGCACTGCACGCAGCACGCCTGACTGCAGCTGTCCACTGCTGTCAACATTGCCTTCTGAGCTGATAAACCGTGCGTGAAAATAGACGTCTTGTTGATAGACTTACGTTCAGGGACTCTAAGGTGTCTGCTACACGGCAGAAGCTGCGTGTGGGACATAATAAGCAAACTGTACCTTGTCTTGCTTGGGTGTGGCATGCTTGTCTTTGAGAGCATAAGGATGCCTGCAACGCGGGGTACGCTGCGTGTGGGACATAATAAGCAAACTGTATCTTACATTGGGCGCAGTATGATATACATATGCAGTTTATCTGCACAGTTTATATGTATCTGTATATCCAAAAAGCTGGCCTCCATCAGAGCTGGCCCTCATAATTACTTTTGCCAAGGAGGTTATGTATTCGTCGGGTTTGTTTGTCTGTCTGTTATTCTGTCTGTCACCAAGAATACTCAAAAAGTTATGGATGGATTTTGACGAAATTTACAGGGATTCTTAGGTATGTTAGGAGGAATAGATTATTAACTTTTGATGAAAATCGGTCCATTCGTTTGTCTGCCTCATTTTCTCAAAGCCATAACTCAAAAAGTTATGGACGGATTTTTATGAAACTTACAGGAGTTATTAGGTATATCACGAAGAGTAAATGACCAAATTTTTGCAATGATCTGTGGGCTCGTTCGTTGTCACTGTTTTTAAGTTTGTACTTGTAAGCACATTGACTTAAAACATTATGGATGGATCTTTAATAAAATTTATAGGAGTCGTTAGTAATGTTGAAAGACATGAATGATCAAATTTTAGTGATGATAGTTTGGTCCCTTTGTGAGTTTTGCTGATATTTGTCAGAATGTTTGTTAGCAGCATAAATAAAAAAAATTATGAACGGATCTCCAAAAAAATTACTGAAGCTGTTAACACTGTTGAAGGGCACAAATAATTAGATTTTGATGTTGAAACAAAGAAAATCATGGTCTCAGAACCAATATGAATGTTTCGTAACCGTTGCCGTATGCGTTCTCAGAGTGCTCAAGTGTTAATTAAAGCAAGGCCGGGTTCCGCTAACGTCCTGAACAAGTTCACTTTTTGAAGGACATAGGCAGAACCTGTTAGGGCGCTAGCAGAACTTGTCCTTGATTCTCATAATGTTTTACGAGAGTCTAATATGGGAGTAAACGTACCCTAGAGTGTCTCTCTAATCTCTCGATTATAGGTTTATATATATCCAGGGTGTCGAAAAATGAGAAGGACCAACGTTGACAGTGTAGGCAGTGTACGGTAAATAAACACTTTTTCACGAACACCAAATATTTCAACACTGTTTAGTTTTCAATATAGTTCTAAAGTTTTCATTTTTGGGCCCAGTTTATCACATATTCGTGTCTCTAACCTGGTAATGTTTGTTTCCGCTACGACGGAGTTCCGGCCCATTTCGGCAGGAATGGTCTCCAATGTTTGAACAACGCCTTTCGAAACAAGTGGATGGGGCGTAATAGACCAGTGGCATGGCCTCCAACTTCTCCAGACATGAGTTCTTTAGATTTCTTCCTCAGGGCCCCATGAAAAAATTGAATTACGATACGCCGATGAAGTCCGAGATAGATCTAGTCGTAAGGAAAGCGGTCATAGCAGGGAACATTGCAGAAAAAAATATATTATCTTCCGGAATCCATTCAGAAGAGGTAGCAGACCTGCACTGCCGCACGGGGCAATCATTTCGAACAGTTAGTGTAAAGTTTGTCTGAAAAAACGTCTGTTTATTTGATATTCATTTAATTTTCCCTGTGATCTTTCTCAGAAACGAAAATGAACCTACTAACTTTAAACCTCGGCATCTCAAAACCTCTTAAGAGTTTTGAAATATCTGGTATTTGTGAAGAAGCGCATATTTTGCGTGTTCCTGCCTACTGTCAACGTTTTTATAGCTCGTATTTTAACATTTCAACACCCATGATATATACTAAATCAAATCAGGAACATATATGAACTAGGGTCCTCTAGCTTACCACGCCAACACTGTATACCACTCAGCCAGCGCAACTGAAGCCCTGTTGCGACTGTGTCATTTCAATACAACACAAGGGACAACCAAGAAAACGGAAACTAGAGCACTCTTAGAGCGCATACCTCCGCCTAGCGAGGCAACGGTAACGAACAGTTTAGTTTAGCTCTGAAACTATGGTTTTTATTCTATCAACTCCAAAATCTAGTCATTTGAGCCTTTTGATAGTATTGACAGTTTATGGAATATTCGTGAAGATCCGTTCATAGCTTTTTGAGTTAAACTGCTAGCAAACATTATGACATATATGAGTCAAACATACAAACGAACCAACCGATCTGCACCAAAATTTAATCATTTATATCTGTTAACATTATTAACAACTCCTATAAATTTCATAGAGATACATTTATAATTTTTTAAGTTATTGTGCTAACACGCATAAAATTAAAAACAGTAGCAAACTAACCAACAGATCACACAAAAATTTTGTCATTTGCCCCGTAATACCTAACAACTCTTGTAAATTTCATAAAAATCCGTCCATAACTTTTTGAGTTATGGCATTAAGAAAAATGAGGCTGGCAGACAAATAAACAAACAAACGGATGGACGGATCTTCACCAAAAGTTAATCGTCTGTTCCTCCTAACATACCTAAAAATCCCTGTAAATTATATCAAAGCCGTCCACAACATTTTGAGTTATCTTGATGACAGGCTCACAGAATGACAGACAGACAGATAACAGACAGACAGACAAACCCGACGAAAACATAACCTCCTTGGCGGAGGTAACTATCAGCTGTTGTTGGGACCTAAATCTGTACAAAAAATTCGTATACGAATTTATTAAAAATCGAGGGTAATCATTATTAAAAGCCGGATTTCTTGCAGTTTACAGTGTTAGTGCAATAAAAGCTAAAGTGCAGTAACTGCAATGAAAGTAATAAATGCAATATATTAGGCCGTGTTCACACGTTCCTCATCGTAACGCCTTCACTCAAACTGATGATCGTGGCTCGTTGATTTGATAGAGGCAGCTACAGCAAACGCGATAGACCGAAGAATGAAGCATGTTCCTTTTTGAACGCCCTGCGACATTCAAGTTCAGTAAACAGAACACATAAATACTGAATTTATTCTCTGTAGCGGCTTCAAATCATGGACACGTCAACAAAGATGCATTTTTTAGCATTACTTTAACGATCAGAATCACTGTCCACCCATTTAAGACTCGAAAACCAGATAATGTTGTAAGAACACAGACGCCTCCTTCGACTTAGAAACTCAGTACATTGTTCTGCGCTCATTTTCCTTTTATCGGTTTATCAGGCTCTAAATATTTTGAAAATATGGTGCTCCCATCACAATCACGCTATAAGGTTATGGGGTACGAATGTGACTTCAAACCGACGCAAAATACAAGCGAAAATATGAATAAAAACAAAATCATAACTGAACACGCGGCGTCATTCACTTGAGTGAAAGACACTTCATCGTGTGGACAGAGATAGAAAAAGTTGATGCACAGCTCGTGTTTATTTTCGTGATTGAACGCGTTGCGATGAGGGACGGGTGAAATCGCTCTTAGATAACATAAAATATTGCATTTATAGCTCGCATTGTAGTATGATGTCATGTGACACATGGCATCTATTATCATCAATAGTATATAATTATTTACATCGTGATTTTATGTATTTATATCTTTCCTGTCACGCTCTATGGGAATAAGATAGGAAGAAATTAGAAGCCGAAGAGCTCGGTGCCGTATCTATGACACGGTGTCGGAAAATCGGGCAAATTTGGCGAGAGCATAATACATATAAGTTATATATATGAACCTAAGCTCGGCTGCATGAACGTGTTTGTGAATGTAAGGTGCTGCCGGAAATGCATGTGGGCTACGTCAAATATATATCTTTGCATACAGACAGACTGTTAAATTTTCCTCTGAGACGTCTTTTGAAGGGATGATAACAGAATAAAAATGGGGTTTTCGTTGAAGTACTAATTTTCTGCAGTCATTTATATGACGGCGTGGCTACCAGTTGAAGGCAAATGCCATTTGTCACAAGACTTCAAACGCCTTGGCAACTGGTTCCCTTATCAACTATTTTTCAAGATTTTTGTTGGGGCAAAAATATATTTGAGTTACAGAATCTCAAAATCTGACTAATAAATTTCTATAACTTTTTTTCATTCGGGAGATGTATGATGGGAACAGGTAAGCGAGGTATTCACAAGAATCGTTCTTGCTATTGGGAATAATTGTCAATTAGCATAAGCACAATGTATACTGACAATTGGTATTTGGAACTGATATAGGTGTCCGTTGATCTACTGACATGCTATTCCCGTTTGCTATCCGACCTTTTCTGGTCCTTTCTATTTTATGCTGTATTTGTCTTTCCCTTGTTTCCTATTTCTTACATCCTTCTTAGGTACAATAAGAGTAATTTTTAGGTGCAATATGAACAAATTTTCGGTGCAATAAGAACAATTTTTAGATGCAATAAGAGCAATTTTTAGGAGCTTCAACTGCAATATTTTGAGCGCAATAAATCTGGGCTCTAATTTTTATAAGACTATGATTTCCACACACAGCAGCTGGTCAGTTTTAGTGAGTTACTTCGGATGTTTGCACTGTTATAACTTTTGACCCTTCACAGAATAGGAAGCGACAGAATAACTGACGTAACCATGAACACAGTTCAGAAAAATTAAATAGCCAGTTCATGCAACGACAGTTGAAAAACATCCTGGTCATCATCAACCTAAGCATACAGAACTTAAAGGAAGTGATATCACTAAGACAAAGATATCGCACAAGCGGCTCGTGTTATGGTACCTGCCTGAACCATACTGTAGATTCGCAGCCTATAGCGCTCCTTGGCACATCACACTCTCCATTTACTTGGAAGTCGATTCCAGATGCAATCGAATTAATAGGGCCGACCATACAGAACCATGTTCCACTACTTAATACTGTTTTCCTATAAGCCATCTCTATAGAAACAATAAGGTGTTTTTTTTTAACTTAGCTGGCCTCCTGATCGTTGGCTACTGGCTTTTTGGTGTTAGTCATACTTTAAACTTAGTTCACACTCGACTTGTACTGCGCGCATCCAGCATAGTTTAAGATTTTAGGATTTCAGCTCCAACCTTGGGATCTCGTGAAAACACTTGAAGAACAATACTCAAATTTTTTATGCTTGTGTTATGTCATTAATAATCATCTACATATTTAAGCCAACAAGTCTGATAAATATTTGGGAAAAACAAATTAACCTCTGGGTAGCAGCACGCCAACGTTCCTAGCTATCGCTTTTTCATTGTACTGCAGGTTCGTGACCAACCCAGGCACGCGAGCTCTTTGCTGATCAAGGTGTGCTGACTCAGCTGTGGTGACCGCTGAGAGAGCAGTGGAGATACTTGCCTTCTCAGAGATGAGGGGATGGGGGAGGCGCGGGTCATTTGAACCTTCCGTCAAATTGGCTCCATAGTTCTTGAGGACCCGTGGTCGGCTGCAGCTGTGCTTACTGCTCTGGAGCCAGTGGGCTCATATCCGCAGTACAGATCAGTGAGTGGGTTTCCCAGTTGAGGGTGCGGTCATGTTGACTTTACCTTCAATTATAGTCACAGTGCGTAACGTGACCCGATTGCTACAATTTCGCTGCGAGCATATTTTTATCATGAGAACTATCGGCGTTAGGTTTTGAAAGAGTTCTTAACTAAAGTGGAGATTAGGGACAGGTTCGATTGAGCGATAAAATTAAGCATTCCTGGCTTCACCGGTTCGAAACTTTAGGTAGGTGTTCTGGTTTCTACCGCACACTTCAGTTGCAGACCCTGACCCTCACTTGGTTACCTTCGAGACTTCCAGAAACTCAAGGTTACTCAGTAAAATGAGATTTTCAGCCGGCTTAACGCAATTGGGTTGTTTCTAATACTTGAAGCATAGCTTCAAAGTTATAAAAGCCAAAGCTGCTGTCTAAAATTTTAGACAAACCAAACCTCGAAGCCTTAATTCTGGTGCCCAGTCGATGATGCTTTAAATAGACAGCTCTTTCAATCCAGCCAATACCGATTGCTTTGATTGCAACATGAGGGTTACGAACCGTTATCACTCGGGCTTTGTTGCGCACAGTTATAGTGTGTATGGTTTTATCAGACGTTTTCTCGAAACGTTTCTATAATTGTTTCAATATAGGTTTCAGACGACTTATGCAAGAAATTATCGCAAAGCGTAAACTGTTCTTACAAGGTTTCAAGGTCATGGCGAAAATACCGAGATCTTGGGGAAATATCCTAGAACATGCCAGCCCAGCTACCTGTGCCGTACAGCGCGGCATTTTTAAGCAAACTTCCGGAAATTAGATTGATCTCGTACAGATGTACAAAATTTAGCAGTGCAAAATAAAAGAAAAACTATCTGGCACAAAATTGTTTCCTAGGTATATTGAAAGACTTGCTGAATTGACACAAGCGGTTTCCAATACTCGTACTGTCGTTTGCAGTGGGTCAAATCCCATTAAGCAGCCGTGAGTGTGGTACACATGTCTCCTCTATAACACCGTCCTGGCTATAAATCATGAGAGTTGATAAAAATTTTTTTTAGCTACTATAAGTGGATTAATATTGATTCAGCTTCAGAAAAGAAAACCAAGAAGAATTTTCTCCAGTCTCCACAGCAAAATCACTGAGAAAGAAAGGAATCAAGAGTATATATATCATGCCCACGCAACGTTAAAGGGGCCAGAACTGTGCAGAAGGAAAGTATACCTGCCGCCTAAAAGCAGCAACGCTGCCAAGCTAGGAATCGTGACCAAAAGTGCCACTTACGGAGCCAGTGATAATGTGGCACCTCAGGTAATCGATGGCACCCGCGGTGGATTGTGTTTCTTAAGCTGAAAGTTCGCGTGCCACACGCGCGCCGCGCTTATCGGCCACTGCAGGCGTTTTCGAGTTTCACTCGCTCTTTTTGGTCGTTATGTTGCCTGCACCTTATCTGCTGCGCTCGAGGAATATAATTTTTTTTAATCTTAGGTGGTTAGAGATATCTGAAGTGTACTTGAGAGGTCTTGCCGAGTCACTTCCGCGGAGCGTAATTATAAGAAGCTGGACAAATAGCATGTATATGCTGCCTTGGAGTAACATAGAATTGCGTTGCTTTCAGGTGGATTGGGCTATCTGAATTATACTGCGGGGATCTTTCTGAATGTCTTCCGGTCTCTAAAATTATGAACTCTTACACAAAGTATACACTGCATCGCAGTAACGTAGAGCTTTACTAGTTTGAGCTGGTAAGGAATAACATAACGAAACTGTAAAACTTCTTTGGCGAATTACTGCTCTGCCTAATTCTGAGCAGGCGTTTGATTAATTTACAACACTACGTTCTTTTATTTAATGTTAGTGTAGCGATCGATTTGCACAGTACACATACCTTTCGACTAGCTACAATTGCATCTCACAACTTTTTCTCATTTCCTACATTTTGTAAAGTGATAAGATATAATTCACAGAATAAGATAGCATAAAGCTATCTGAATAGAAACGCCTAGATTTTTTAACCCACTTTCACTTGTCCACTATATAATAAAACACAGAATTGTTGGTCGCTTCCTCCCTTGCTCCAATGTTGGTCCGTCTCTTCGTCACGCAGTGAAGAGTTTAATAGGAGAAAATTCATGTACTGAAAAACAAGTTGAGATACCATACAATTTCAGCGCTTTGAGTACCGGTTATAAATATAGCTCTGGATCTCCGGCCTCTGGATCTCCGGCCTCTGGATCCCGGGCTCTGGATCCCGGGCTCTGGATCCCGGGCTCTGGATCTTCGGCCCCTGGATCTCCGGGCTCTGGATTCCCAACCACTGGAACCCCACTTTCATTGCTGAATGATATCGAAGTAGTTGAATCTTCTCGCTGAGCAGACGCCTTTTTTGATTGAATTTACATCGCAGCCAAAGTTTGACGCTGGAGGTTCAACAATCAGTTAGTATCCACAATACGGTGAGCCCTGGGCATTTCCAGCGAATTCTTTTGGCTGAACTACAGTATATTAACCTCCGCTAAGGAGGTTATGTTTTCGTCGTGTTTGTCTCTCTGTCTGTGTGTTTGTCTGTCTGTCACCAAGATAACTCAAAAAGTTATGAACCGATTTGGATGAAATTTATAGGGATTGTTAGGTATGTTAGGAAGAACAGATGATTAATTTTTGGTGAAGATATGCTCATCCGTTTGTTTGTTTGTTTGTCTGCGTCATTTTTCTCGATGCCATAACTCAAAAAGTTATGAATAGATTTTGATGAAATTAACAAGAGTTGTTAGATAACAAAGAGTAAATGACCAAATTTTGGTAATGGTCCGTTTGTTCGTTCGTTCGTTTGTCACTGTTTTTAGTTTTATGCTTGTTAGCACAATAACTCAAAAATTAATGAAGAGATCTTTATGAAATTTATAGGAGTTGTTAGTAATGGTAAAAGACATAAACGATCAAATTTTGGTGCAGATCGGTTGGTTCGTTTGTATGTTTGACTCATATTTGTCATAACGTTTGTTAACAGTATAANCCAATTTGAATTTTTGCTACCGTTGCCTCACTTGGCGGAGGTATGCGCTCTCAGAGTGCTCTAGTTTCTTAGTGCAACTTTACGTTTGATCAATTCCAAGCCGATATTCACTCCTTATCTTGCAGGGGATATTTTGCTATCGCAAAACTCATTGTTGTACAACTTGCGTTTCACTAATGGAAGATCAGGCCTGCAGGGATGAGACCTGTAATACAGCAAAACCTATACTGGGAACCGGAACAATAAAAACCTCAATCCCGGCCGTCATTTTTGACGGCCGGGCCGCGCTATCGTCTCTCACGACGATTTGTGTGCGTGTTTGTGTACGCAGATCGTGTGCGCGTGAGCGGCGTTCAAGTAGGTGCGCCGCGCTGCTCGCTGTATCGCTCATTAATTTGGGTTAGGTTAGGTTAAGTAATGTTGGGTAACGTTAGGTAACATTAGGTAACGTTAGATAACGTTAGGTAACGTTAGGTAAGGTTAGAAAGATTAGATTGGGTTAGGTTGGCTTAGGTTAGGTTAGGTTGGGTTAGGTAAGATTAGATTAGGTTAGAAGGTTAGGTAAGGAGGTTAGGTTAGGTTAGGTAAGGGTAGGTAAGGTTAGGCTAGGTTAGGTTTGCCTAGGTAGTGTTTAGTTTAGTGGTGGCGCGCGCAGGAAAGCTTACGTGAACGCAAAATCGTCGTGAGAGACGATAGTGCGGCTGGGCCCTTTAGTCTCTCAGTATGATACTTAGAAGTCCCCGGCCTCTTTTTCTACTTTAAATCAAGGGTAGTTTAAATTGCATTGAAGTATCTGCCAAGGACAATGGGAAGCAGGATTAGGAAGGAAGTTCAGTGCAACAGGTGTCATGTCTGCGAATGAAACTAAACGGTGTCGTGATTTGACACTCGATACAATTGACGTACACTCTAGTTATTTCGGTATTATTACTACGGTACCTCATAATAGTTAAGTTCTGGCTCAGTGCCATAGCATTATATTCTTTAAACTCAAGTGATTGGGTTTTGGACAGCGAGCAGTTTAGATATCTTAGTAATTGCTGCCCAGCATTATGCCGGGGCCACACTAGCCATTCGTGGGAAGAACGTGATGTCAAGATGAGCATCTCGTACGCCATTCATGCCACCTGCGGTATCTATGCTACCGAATTTTATATATCGTAAAACGACGAGCGAGTTCAAGGAGCTTGTATATCTATAGAACCTCCTAGAGCGAGTTGCTCATCCTCGCTTCCAGTTGTTTATGTAAATGCATGTGTGGCCTCGGCATTAATTGGCGAGGTTAGCCTATCGCCAGCAAACTTATGATCCGAGACAGTATAGTGACCACAGTTCATTTACAGAAGATAGTTGTGTCAATTTTGAATGTGTGCACTACGCCCCTAAATTTTCAGATTTGTGACGTCACAATTGCGTCACGCCACTGTTGCAGCGAGGAATTTTTGATATTTCCACAGTGGCGTGACGATATTTTGACGTCACAAGCCTGGAAATTTAGGAAGGCAGAGCATACACTCAAATTTGACACAACTATCTTCTGTAAATGAACTCTGGTAGTGACAGATTGGCCGGAATGCAGCTACGTGGTATGGAATTGAGGACTAAACAGCTCTCTCATGGGTGTCGAATGAAGAGGCAGTCTGAACTTGTTTCTAAAGATGGTGGATCTTCTAAAATCAAAAAGACCTATCAGATTGGGCTAACTTCTTGAGGATTGGATCTCAAACAGTGAATCGTTTTGAGGGAAAGGCTGGGGGTGGGAAGTCCGACACATGTACAGGAGCTCAATATCACATACAAGTGGGCGGTTAGTTTTTGGTAGTTACCTAAAATTCATATGGATTGAAAATTAGCATAAAAAAATCTGAAATTATTTATGAATCAACCGAATGCAATAAAGAATTGACGCTTCATTTGATCTTACCTGTCAAACATTTTGATACAGCTTGAGCATGAAATATTGCAAAGCGTCTAACGGCAAATAAACAAGCTTACAACAACGGAACAGAGAGGTCTGTGCACGGCACTCAACGCAAGAACACTACCCCGAGGTGCGAAAAGACAGATACATTCATAGATGTGCTTTTAAAAATCTCGCGGATGCTCCGCGGCTGTATTTAAATAATAGCTATGTATCTCTTCTTCATTTACAACCAAGGAGGATAGTACTATATAACTGTATCCGAAATGATCATTCAAGTGTTGTACAATGCGTGCTGTTGATGTACATCACAAAGAAGTATCATATTATGGTTAAATGGCATCTCTGAAGCCACACATACCAAGCAGCGGCTGGCGTGAGCTGGCTCCCTTCTGTGCAATGCCAAATCGGGCTGTTCATCTTTGAAATGATACAAACCAGAAAAAAATGATGAAATGCACCACTGAACTTCTTATTGATACAATAATTGAAAATATTAATGTATTTTGCAGTAGTTTCTGTTGGATGAATTTTCGATGTTATGTTCCCAAAATGGGAACGTTGAACACTAAAGAGATAGTGCCGAGGATGTTCAACATATGCATCCTGTGTTGGCAGTACACCTAATTTAACAACCAATAAATGGTCTATGATGAAGTTGTCCTTCTCCTCCTCTTATAACTACAGTATATTAGTTAACCTAATCTATTTAGAAATAAAATCGCCCCCGTAGAACGCAAGAATTAGTTCTTGCACTTGTTTCACCGTGCACTAGTATGCCATCAGTACTATATAATAATTCACGTCGTGTTTTTATTTATTTATTTATTTATATATTTATAGCTTTCTTGTCACGCTCTATGGGAATAAGATAGGAGAAAATTCAGGTGCGGATGATGGTATCTTGGATACGGGGGTCGGACTTGAGCGTTCCAGCTGAGTGACCTGAGCTCGACAGCATGTTCGTGTCTGGACATGTTCAGGTGCCGAAGACGGTATTTTGGATACAGGGGTTGCACTTGGGCGCTCCAGGCAGAATGCTAAATTTTCATTAAAGAAGCCTCTGAACGGTACTAAGCACAGGAGACAGAGGGGGTTTCCCTGAGGTGCTAGTTTTCTACCGTCATTTATAATGACGGCAGGGCCACTAGTATCCGATATTCAAGATCATCTGTCTAAAAGTTGTATTCTAATGATATTCTTTTCATTTTACTCATACTTTAAGCACAACCAGGACATAAGCATACGCAATGATAAAGTTTTTTTTTTGAACAGTGATCTCGATTCCGCTATTCCGCGTCTGAAACCTTGAAGTCCCCGCTTGTGTAGAACGAAAAGTGTAAGGAGTCACCTAAAAATGAGAAATTTTACTCCTAGCTATTACTATCAGCAAGATTTAATGCTAAGGACTAACCAGTTTACGTACCGGTAATAGATGGTGTTCTGCACTCTAAAATTATATTGTTGTTAACATAGTCTGAAGTTTAAGTCTCCGCGATATCACAGAAGATGAGAAAAGAGACATATAGTATGACGATATATGTATACGTGGAACCCATGCACGAGGGTGTTTCCACACATTATCAATGCCGGTGGGCAGAGCAAGTCGGGAAAGCAGCGGAATAACAGATGAGATAAGATCAGTAGGAGGATGAAATCGGAAGGAAGCAAAGTGGGCACAAAAAACAAACGTCCGGAAGGCCTATATAATAATTAATATATATATGTTCCAAAGTTATGAAAAGTGACCAAGTTCAGCAACCTAAAAATACGCGTCTTGAACTTGACAGATCGTATCTGCTTTGTAAAGTTGAAGACTGACAATTTAACAACCAAAATTACGCCAGGTTTAACGCAATCGCTTGCTTACCTGCACAGCAAAGTACTGATGCCAATGGCTGACCAGTTCTGAGAACCAAGCATTAGCCCGCAGCTGAACTGGAGCGCTGACACCTACAGCCGTTTAAGCAGCAAAGGTTAAGCGGTTTGGAGCCAGAAAGAGTATGTCATAAAACGGGCTCAAGGACCCATCGTGGCGTCGCCCTGGCTGCAAGTGGCGGCGTGTGGCTGATTTGTGGCGCTATTGGAGGCCACCGTGTGCGTGGCGGGCTTTACTGCGCCGCTGCATTAGTGTTACAGCTGTAGTGTACTTTGGTACGGCTGCAGTGGCGTACCTTAGTGGTGTTACCATACTGGTCACTCCAGCGGTAACAATTTACATGGTTACAGCTCCATTAGTCCTACAGCTGTAAGTAATACAGTGACAGTGTATTTTACTACAGCTACATTAGTGTCACACCGTGTCAGGGCTAGGGTCAGGCTACGGCAAAATAACTAAAGCATTGCCTTCTGTCTACCACAAACAACCCTACTGCGCCACCTCGCATACCAAGGGGTGAAATATTTAGGGGAAAAGTACCGAACATTTACTGAAAAAATTACGAAAATGAAACAACAGAACAGATAACTTCCTCAAAACTCATTTAAGAACAGTGTTATGAATTAGGTAGAGAAACTAATTAAATGATGACTGAATGTCGATTGTTCACACATATTAAAGCATCGTTTATTCGCTTGCTTCGTTGACGATTGGGCATCAATAAATAATACTGTTAATATCAATTATACAGCTGGGAGAGCACGCATACATAAATATTACATATGTGGTTACTGATATAGGCAGGTTCGGTCTATGTCGTCGTGGAAAGGATACTCTGAAAGGGGGGAGTTCGTTACGAGCGCGATGACGAGCACAAAGAAGCTTTTGTGCTGGGCAGTGCCTTGGGCTGGGCCATAAGGTAAACAATTGGCCAAACGTTTCCTGTGACAGAGAGTGTGTCACTCAGTTTACCGAAAAGTGCCATGCCGGCTAGGTGGCATAATTGAGGTTTCGTTCGCTGAAAAGCGGGAATAGTTTCCGTGTAAGATGAAGCAACGGCTCAGTGATCTAAATCTTTACCCATTAATAGACAGTTATCTTTACTGGAGTAAATGGGTAGATACCTTTTTATGTATTCATTCCTATTTAGCGGGCTATTGTGAAGCCCCTGGAAAACCACTGTGCTTGTCATTTTGATTAATAAAATCGACAAATCCGTATAGCCTATGGGACTGAGTGTAATAGTGTATAAAACTAGGCGACGGCACATCTTGCCAAGACCTTTTCCGGCATTGTAGCAGCAGCAGTTTAGTGAACACAAACGAAACAACATTAAATTCAGAGATGCGGTAAGTGTATCTATGTCATTTGAAACGGCTTCAGCATTTACTTTAAAATTTTGTATGGAAATAACATTGAATCGAATTCATAACAATGAAAATTAAAATAAATTTGAAATCTTAAATTAAATATATAAAGTTAAATCACTCTCTGATATTACTGAAATATTAGCAGAGAAATAAAATCAAAAGATTTTTACGTTTTAGTTAGTGCTGCTTTTCTGCTCCACACAAGAGGGAGGAAAAACGCTTGCACCACATATGTCAAGCCAGCTGCCTCCGACGCTAGTAGAAGTATACTGATACAATTGAATTAATCTAATATCACTGACAAAATGTCAGAGAAATGTGATAGTGGCAACTTCTGTAGCAGCGATGATAATATACGGTATACACTAATACTATTACGTATCAGCACATCAGCACTGGTCGCGAGAAATACTATTTTAATATAGAAACTTACTACCCATGTTGTATTTGTAAATAGCGGGAAAGCATTCTGCGAAGAGGAAA
>LQNS02278091.1:38830095-38857607 GCA_001587735.2 Parhyale hawaiensis | reverse complement strand
CAAGTGACCAAGGACGATTCTGCACTGAAGTGATCAAAGACGATTCAGCACTCAAATGATAAAGGACGTTTCAGCACTCAAGTGACCAAGGAAGATTCTGCACTGAAGTGATCAAGGAATCAAGGAAGTTTCAGCACTCAACTGATCAAGGACGTTTCACCACTGCAGCTACCACTTCAGCAACAGTCAGCACTTCAGCACCTGTCAGAACTGCAGCAACTGTCAGTAGTACAGCGACAGTTAGTGTAAGGGAATATTAACCAACATTCATCAGCACTTATAGGTTTATTCTCAAACTATACCGCTGAGGGTGGCAATACTGTCTAGGCCTAGCTGAGGACGGGGCCGCAACACGGCGCTTCGATTCGTTACAGTTGCTGGCCAGATTTGTTGCTGTCGACAGGTGTGTTGACAGTGATCTTATTTGGGAAGTTGCCATTACCATACTGCACGTTTTGTAAATTATAATCTGTGACGTGAAATTAATGTTAAATTGATAGCCCCCCTTTGCTCCCGGCACTGGTTTCTCATTGTGCAGCGAGTGTTGCCGGTGTCAGTTCCTTAATCGCTTTTATTGTTCGCAGTTGTGTGGGACCGCTGAACCTGCCCCAGTTCGGGTACCCGTGGCAGTTTAGCCAGTCACCTTATCCCAAAACCACGAGACGTCGTGGTTACTTTGATGCCAGGGACTAAGCTGGTCGTGATGTCTTCTACCTCCTGACAGCAGAGAACCAATTGAGCAACTGTCCTATTCTAGCTGCTACCGCAAATTTTTCGCATCGCCTGAAAATCTCGTATATCTCAAGTGACGAAACAGCCGCTCCATCGTCAAGTTCCACCCATAGGGGCAGACTGAACGCGGCATGATCCATGGGACGAGACGGCCGCTTCATCGCAGAATTCAGATTTTAAGGCTGGTTGAATTGTCTTCAATCCAATTTGACGAAGCAACCGCTCCATCGTCCGGGTCCTGGCCGTTGGTGTTCATTCTGGGTTCCTTCAGACAAGACGATCGCTTAATGGGAAGTACAATGAAGAATCAACCTGCTTTTGACGCCGTAGTCTTATGGACCCGTGACTGCCCCACGGATTTTGTGACCTCTCTGTTTATTGCCTCATTGTCATACCATAAATTTCAATGGGTAAAATAGCACTGCTTATTCTAGTACCGAATCCAGTATTTGTCTTGAACTCTTGCCATAACTTAATTCGTTCAGTCATAGCAGTTTCTTCACGTCGAGTTTCTCTTCTCTAGATGAATTTCTTAGTTTAGACCTAAACTGGTACATGGTTTCTTAGAAAGTTTTATTGCGTTTGAATACTAATTTCTTAAAAGTTTGATTGTTAGCTAACCACTTTTTCTCTTTAATAAATGATTTATAAATACTTGCTTATTTTTTCGCATAACTATAGGAGTTCCGACCACGAGATTCAAACGAACAAGGTTTGCTTCCCCTGAGATTCATGGCACAGCAGCCATAATCTAACAGGGCGAACTCAAGCCATTTGCAGTTAGAAAGGTCAGCACGATGCACTGCATAACAGTCAGCACCATGTACTGCACAGCATTGGTTAAGACTTTCACTACCATGCTTCTCTGCAATAACATTTAAGAGTGTCAGCACCATGCACTTCACCAGCAGTCAGCACTGTCAGCACGATCCACTGCAGCACCGGACCATCGATTAAGACCTCCAGACCTGTTCATTATTAACCACTGCGACGCCTAAGTCGCTCGCCGTGTGGCGGCACAGCGCTGTGGGTCACTCCGTGACACACATATCATTTGCTGCTCCTTCAATAAACTCATTAGCTTTCTAGAGTAATATTAATGCAATAGCAGGAGTACCTCGTAACTCGAATCAAGGTCGTTCGTTTATTTGGATCGGCTAACTGGATTTCGACAACGAACAAAAATTCTAGTGGTGAAAAGATCGACTAGTGGAAAGTTCGAGTAAGAAAAGTTTCGAAAACGAAATTTCAATTCGTGGATATTATGATACACGTACAGTTCCGTTCGAGGAACAAAAGAATCAAGCGGGAAGTTGTATATGCTGGCGGTGGTGGCAAAAGCTAAGCAAATATGCGCATATTAAACTACGCCTCTTTCAAGTGAATGAAACATGGCACTCCTTTTTGTTCAAGTAACGATCATGTTATCTGAGTAAGGGCGAGTTCACACGTCCTTCATCGTGATGTGTTCACTCTAACTGGTGGACGCGGCGCGTTGATTTGATAGAAGCAGCTATAGCCAACACGGTAAACTGAAGGATGAAGCATGCTCCTTTTTTGAACGCGCTACATCATTCAAGTTCAGTAAACAGAATATATAAATATTGAATTTATCCTTTATAGCATTTTTCTCAAATCAAGAACAAGTCGATCAAAATGCTTTTTTATCGTCACAATAATGATTAGAATGGCTGTTCTCCGTTTAAGACAAGAAAA
This sequence comes from Parhyale hawaiensis, assembly GCA_001587735.2. Taxonomy (NCBI): domain Eukaryota; kingdom Metazoa; phylum Arthropoda; class Malacostraca; order Amphipoda; family Hyalidae; genus Parhyale; species Parhyale hawaiensis. Next base: position 38,855,159 of record LQNS02278091.1, on the reverse strand, counting down.
CTAGAAAACCTGAAAATGTTGTAGGAATACGGACACCATCTTTGATATGAAAGCCCAGCTGATTGCTCTGTGCTAATTTCTCTTCTATCGCTTTATCAGGCTATGATTATTTGGGAAATAGGCTGTTACTATGAAAATCAGACTATAAGATTATGGGATACGAATGTGACTTTAAACCGATGAAAAACAAGCGAAATGTAAAGAAACGATATTATCACTGAACGCGCGGCGTCATTTATTAGAATGAATGACACTTCTACGTGCAGACAGAGACAGAAAAAGGTGACGCAGAGCTCGTGTTCATTTTCGTGATTGACCGCGTTCCGATGAGGGGCGTGCGAACGCTCCCTAACAGATCGTTCGACTAAAGGGTTTGCCAATGTCTAATAAAAGTTTTTCACAAAATTAGAGTCTGTTGCAGGCTACATAACCAGAAATTTTTATTTAAGTAACCAATTGCTTAAACAAACAAATATTGCTTCTGCGCGGCTGATACAGGATAATTTATTCAAATAAGTGGCTCTCGCATCTTTAGGTATCGAAATGGTTCTGGTTCCGTTATTTGTTACAGTAAATGGAAAGATCTCTGTGTCTATATATAGTGAATATAGGGACAAGAACTAAAGTACGTGTCACGCTTTATTGCAGGTTGATTAAAAAAAAAATTAAGCTTAAAGACACAATACCAAAGTGATATTCAATACAAAGAAGGTTTCCACTTAAATCAGTGTCGTGGTACATTTTAAAGAAGATTGATGCAGTAAACGTCGCTTTATGTTACTCTATATATCTTAACCAAATTTCTAGCGTGTCAATTAAAGATGTCTAAAATGTTCAGTTTAGGACTTGAGGTGAAGAAAACGAGCAACTCCTTCTGTTCTGAAATTGTTGTCCCACAGCCAAAAAGTTCATTTGCAAGGGAATTCGGGATAAGCTAATAAAAAGGACGCAGAGAAGACCTTGTCCAAAAGGTTAAGTTAGCAAGTTCATCCGCTACATTAGTACCGACGGATGTTTCCAGTTTGCTCTTTTTTGTATTTTTTATTCAACAGAACAATTATCGGAACAACTTGAATAACATTTGGACACAACTATTTTGGAACAGAGGGAGTATATTCTTTGTACCAACAAATAGTTCAAACAATGAAACAAAGAGAACAGTTGGAATATGACATACGTGTGTCAGCAGTACACTGTGTGAAGATTCTAAATCATTTCTAATTGTCGATGTGTTATCTTTGTTTTGAAGTAACTCTGAATAGTCTATCGCCCATGGAATCCGTCATCCCTTTGATCTCAGCAGAAGCTATCGACCCAGCAGCACTTTGAATCTTGTGCCACAGAGTCTCCTTCGATGTATATTGAACACATCCTTCATACACCTTCCTCTTCAAGACGGACCATAGCTGTTTGATGGGCTTGAGGTCAGGAGAAGCAGGGGCCATGTTATGAGATGTGCCTCTTTGAGGCCAAGACTACTCAGGAACACTGTGGTGGTCTTGGCGGCATGAGATGTAGCATTACCATGCATGAACATCAGCTGGCAGGTCTTCCAATCATGGCCACAAATGCTCCTCTAGAAACCGGTAGTTGGTCATCCTGGTGGTTTTAACACCTCGGTCACTCGAAATGGCCATACAAGCTAGATCCCTGTCCAGAACATTGAACATTACACCACCTCCACTCTACTGACACCGAAGTACAGCAGAAGAAGGTTCTTAAAAAGAAGCACCCAAAACGTGGCCCATCCGTCGGTTCATTCCAAAGAAATCGGTCTTCAAGTATTTCTTTGCCCATGCGATGTGCTTCTCCTCGTGGTACCTGTTTCTTAGTTAATCAATTTTGTAATTAAGCTACAACTTTGAAATTAGCATAAGTTATGCAAACTAGTGGCATCCGTGCAATTTTACGGCTAGTTTCTAATTTCACTTTCTATAACGTATCAATTCCAAGCAACGCCTGGTAACTTACTTTAAATTGGCCTAAAATAGCGCTGGGCTAACAGTCTAAACTAATATCTGTCACTCAACCAAGACGAACTCCGTTTAAACTCAAGTCTGCAGCATACGCGAGTCGAAACACCGGAACGTTTTTCCCTACCCTACTGCTGAAGTTCCTTCGGGCGCATCTTAAAATTTGGCAAACCAAAACTGCATAAAGTCTGAGCCGTCAAGGCATAGAGTGCCCCTGCACAGTTTACAGTCTCTCGTAATTTCTATTGAGTTCAATGGACAATGACACATATTATAATCGAATAGATATGTGTAAACATGTTCAGCTGTTGTCACGCTCACTAAAGTATTTATCTGAAGAATGTGAAACCTTCCCGCGCTCTGACTTTTGTGCGCAGAGAGCTTAACGTAGCCCGCCTATCCTAACCCACCTCGTACCATCTATCATCGTACTCAAATACCACCTGTGGATCTCGCAAGTGTGTTCTGCCAGCGAAAGAATCGCACTTGCATCCATAAAAGAACAGAAACGGCTAAAAACACAGTTAGTGCGGCAAGTACTTCTTCCATTGGTCTACAGTCATATTTACACGTGTGTTCCAAGCTGTCTTTCTCACTGTCTACATATAAATTTGCCGTGATTAATATTAACATTTTAATTTTTTATTGGTGTGTGATGTTTTGAATTCTATAGCGGGACCCGTGGCCCTAGCCCATTATTTTTCTGTTCTATTTCATGCATTAAAATAAAGAGGAATTGGTCAATTTCTTCTAAAACTGATTTCTGTCGCCGTTAATTAATTAAGGCCTCTTATTAGGAGATAATTTTAATTGTGTAAACTTCGCGCTTTTACTAAATATGAACAATGTTTCAGCACGGAGCAGTCCAGAATCACTCGCTTCGTACAGTTTCGTGGCTGCGAATTTTGCCATACCTGCATTTGGATTTTCTTGAGACACGTACCAAAGTGAATAATGAGTGATGTGCAATTCGGTATGTATGACACGAGTAAAATAAACTTTATGTTTTCACCACGAAACGTATTGAAAAAAGTTCTAACAAACGAAAAAGCACAGCAATAGTTGAAATTCCTTCCAGCCAAAATCAGAGTATCTCGCAAGTTAAATATTTACCACTCTAATAATGAAAGCGTAACGTGAAAACGAATGAAGGGAATCTCAAGCAGAATGATGTAATAGATATAAGTCATATTCTGACATAAAATTTAGACTATTTTACCTTGAATACTTTTTCATCATCCTCAAAAACATACTTGCATCATAGACCGCAACAGTACTAGACTCTTAGGTCCAAGAGGCCTCTGACGCTGGCGGCCAAAATGGCACAAATGGGATTTTCTCAAGAGCGATTACGAACATGTCCAGACACGGTCATGCTGGCAAGCGCCCAAGTGCATCCCCGCCGTATCCAAGATACCTTCTCCGCAAGAAAACTGTTGGGTACCTTGGAATTATTTTTTCTTCAGTATTAGATAGGGGGAAAAGAATAGCTCTTGAAAAAATCCCATTTTTCCGTTGCCGACTTTTGGCCTCCAGCGTCAGACCTAAGAGTCAAGTACTGTTGCGGTCTATGCCTGCATAATAGCATCTGAGATAGTGTATGACCCATGCGAGTTCCTAAGATATTAACGCCGGAGCCACACAATACAGTCATAGGAACAGCATCCATATATAATAAAACACAGTTGTTGGTCGCTTGTTGCTCCCTTGCTCGCTAGCTCCAATGTTGGTCCGTCTCTCCGTCACGCAGTTAAGAGTTTAATAAGAGAAAATTCATGCACTGAAAAACAAGTGAAGACACCATACAATTTCAGCGCTTGGAGTACCAGTGACAAATATAGCTCTGGATCTCCGCTTTCATTGCTGAATGATATCGTAGTAGTTGAACCTTCACGCTGAGCAGACTTTGAATTAACATTGCAGCCAAAGTTCGACGCTGGAGGTTCAACAATCAGTTGGTATTTACAATACGGTGAGCCCTGGGCATTTCCAGTGAATTCTTTTGACTGAACTATATTTTCCTTAGTGCAACTTAACGCTTAATCAATTCCAAGCTGATATTCACTCATTATCTTGTAGGGGGATATTTTGCTATCGCAAAACTCATGGTTGTACAGCTTGCGTTTCCCTAATGGAAGATCAGGCATGCAGGGTTGACACCTATAATACAGCAGAACCTATACTGGGAATCGAAACAATAAAAAGCTCAATCACAAAATTTTTGCCGTCATTTTTGACGGCTGGGCCCTCTAGTGACGCTAGAATGAGCATCTCGCACGTCCTTGATATTTCTACCGTATCTCTGCTACCGATTTTATATATGCATCGAAACGGTACGTTGGGCGAACCGAAAGCTTTTGTGGCTGCGGTATCAGGAGTTGTGGTGCAAATGTGCGGAGCTTCAGGCAGACAGCGCCGTTATTGTCAGCAGTCAAGTTAGTTTTCTTAACCACGGTCGCTAGTGAAGTTTCGAATGTCTGTTCCAGTTGCAAGTTTTCTGCCACTTAAGCGAACGCTGTGAAGCCTGGAAGGAGGGGTGAAAAGTATCGAGTGAAGCTGCGTTAACCCTATTTTGCCTGGCAGTGTCTTTTTTTTGCTACGCGGGTTCATTGTCCAATTGTAGTCCTACAAAATCAGCATTTGAAGCAAAATAGCAAAAAATAGTATGCAGAACTATGAAGCTGTATGCTGCGTCTGCTACGCACTTCATAGCTGGGAAGCAGATTCTAAAGTCAAAACTCAAGCTTCAACTTTCAAATCGTCAACTGACGCTTTTGTAGATAAAAAAAAAATAACCACCGAAACTTAATTTTACGCCAGTTGCGGTTTGTTGTTGCTCTAGATGTCCATTAAGCAACGGGTATCAGCTGGTCAGGTTTCAAAAGTTGATTTTGAACTCTATGAGGACCAGCGCAGCCGAAACAAAACAAAACAAAATTTCCAATATTGTTATTCTCAAGAAAACTCAAAGTTTCAATTGGTCTTTAAAAGGGTAATTTGGAGGTTAAAGGGATAAATCCGCTGTTTTGCACGAAGCAAGATATGTCACGTCATGTTGGACGCTTTTTTTTATAACTTCACCGTTGCCCCCAAAGACCCAAAGATTCTACGCGAACGCCCGTTCTGATAAAAATCTTATCAATAGTTTTATTCTCGTAGAAGGTCAGCTTTGATGCTGAGCGAAGGATCAAAGAGAGAGGGAGAGAGTCCTCAGAAATCTGCGGTGCTGTCCCCCCACATATGATGGTACAGAGGTGCTGATATTGCAACTAGAATATTCATCTGAAGTGGGAATCTGGGAGAGCAGAATGAAACGGTGGATGTTCTAGAAATGAGCAGAAACCTTAAATGTGCAAATACAGACAGTGATGGGCAGTATTGAAATACAGTTTGGTTATTTGGAAATGCTTTTGAAAACGTGTAATTAAATGCTGTATTTAACTACATTTTTGTGTATTTAAATACAATGTATTTAAATTTTTTAGAAAACATTTTTAAATACATTTCGTATTTTTATTTGTTTTTGCTGTGCGTTCTGCCTTCAGTGCGTCTCACCTTACTTCTAAATTTCTCGTATTTGCACGTATACCCGCAGCTTTTGTCAGGTATTTAATGACTTGCCGTTACAATATATACGGTTTGTAATAAGGCCTCGCAAATAGGGCTCTCCTCAGTTCCTACGCTGCTTAACTGGTAGGCTAACAAATTGTGACATAAAAATTATGTTAACGCATAGATTAATGATACTGTACAGTATAGCAATTAAATGCTGTGTATTGACTATATAAAGAAAAAAAAAACAGCAGACGGTGCTATTACATCTACTTTAATGGCTAGCATGCTCCACTTGCGGTCAAAAACTTGAAGTTATCCCGTGTCGCAAGCATCAGTGATGTGTTTGGCAGAACTCAATGGCATATCATTGAGTTTCTTTTGTAAATTAGCTTACAGCGCTTGCAAATTATCCTAATAATATTTTTAAAGCGACACTGCAACTTGCGTTCTGCATTTGCAGTAAGAATAAAATAGGGTACATTGGTTTCACCAGCAAGAATAGAGCTTCAAACAGTTAACTTCAATCGGCTACTCTTGACATAGTTTAAAACTCTATTAGGTGTTGTAAAATGGACTTTACAGCGATACTCGGGGTAATTGAGTTCCTAATTACACTTGCTACACAATTATGAATGGCGAAGCCGAAGCTCTCGTCTGAAGTAAGTAAAACGCATGCGAAACACATTTGTCTGTACATGCATCCGTTCTGCAGATACATGCGCATTGCTCGGTAGCCCCCAGATGACTGCGCGGCCCTAGTCAATTATGGTCGAAGCTGTCAGTGTTTGGGGAGGTATCCTTCACAACCAAATCATTGGCCCATGCATTTTGCCAGAGCGCCTCACTGGGAATGTTTATAGCCTTTCTTGCAGAAGTCCTTCCGGATTTATTGTGCGATAGGTCATTGGGTATTCCTAGAAGATTTTGGTTTCAACACGATGGAGCTCCGGCACTTTATGCTATTAATGTGAGACGTTTTCTCGGCCTTCAATTTTCAAAACGATGGACTGGTCATATTGGTGCTGTGTCCTGGTCACCAAGATTACCTGATCTGTCTCCTCTAGACTTTTTTTTCTTGTGGGGGCATATGAAAAATTTTATTTATGACACACCAGGTGAGTCGGATGTAGACTTTGTCGCCCAAATTACAGTTGCTGCTGGAGATATCGCTGAGATCCATGGAATCTTTGACGAAAGTGTCGTGCTTGTATTAATGTTCATGGTAGACATTTTGAAAAATTACTGTCATGAGATCTTTGCTAATAAAAACTATCTCTTGTTATTGAGTACTAGAACTACCGTCGTGTGTATTAATGAGCAGAGTGGATGTAGCCTGTGTAGGTAACTAATAATCAGCGTTCGTTATTTTATGATTATCTTACAAACTAAGCGTTTTTCGAAGTTTTCTATTGATTAAAAGGCGTTAATAAGATATTTTCTACTAGTAGCAGAAGTTTGTACCAAGAATTTTGCAACACGCTGTATGCTAAAGTATATAGTACATTACTAACTTCCATGTATCTTCTCGTTATATGGAAAATCAGTAAAACACTTCTTTGATGTCTTTCATTCGCAATGCATTTAAAATTATATTTTATTTCTATCTCGCGCTTCAGGTTTTTCTTAGCAATAAAATGAATGTTTCCAGATTTTCGACTAGTAGAAGATATATATGCCGAAAACTAGCACCAAAACTAGCGCAAGCGCCGCTAGTTTCTTTCACTAGCGCGCACAACTCTGCTCAAAAACCGAATACCTTAATTATTTTTTCCCTCTATTTTTGGCAACCAACACAAAGAAATACAAAATGGAGAATCCAGCTGTGATAAATAATAAAATGAAGGCCAAAATGGAAAATCCAGCTCTATAATTTTGTTAGGAATGTTTCAAGGATTCAAGGATTTTGACTCAGACGTGAAAAACACAAAAAACAACTAGAGTAAGCTGGCCAGAAAAAATGACGGCGTTGAATTTGTCTCGACTGTAGGAGATGGTCTTATACCACGAGGCCTCCAAGTTTGTTTGTTTATCTATCCATTTTCTGTCAAGCTTTAAGAAAGCAGATGGGCGAAAATTAGCCCAGGTTGGAGACTGTGGTCATCCCGTCACGCTTCATTGAAAACTGATGGGCAAAAATAGGCCAGATTGCAGATGATGGCAAACGTATATCAATGAAAATGTATACAACTTCTCGAAGCACTCTTATGCAGCGTGATTTGTACTCTCTTCTGAGTTTTCCTTCATCTAAACTCCAGCATCTCTGAATTCACGCTGATGCTCTACTTGACTACATAATCAACGAAGCAACTGGTAAGATATTCTTCAGTGGTCAGCAGGCGGGAAAGAAACACGAGGATTTCTTGGCAGCAAATAATGTTTTTGAATTTGGGTTCATCCTTCAACAGAACAACTTTTCGCTTGAGTGAAAAACTCCCAAGATATATGAAACCATCGAGTATCTTGGATACAGAGCTCAGTATTTATTAGGATTGATATTAACTGGAAAAACGCATTGTTTTTCAGCGTATCACGGAAGAAAAGATTCACTTTGTTCAGCAAAATTTCAGCCCAGCATGTTTATATGTTATGTTCCTTCGTTCAAGTTGGCAGTTCCAGTGCATCCTACATGAGGAAATTAATAACATAATTATGAACAATGAAGAAGGGTCATCACTAGAGCCCGGATTTATTGAGCTTAAAATATTGCAGTTATAGCTCCTAAAAATTGCTCGTATTGCACCTAAGATTTGCTCGTATTGCACCTTAAAATTTGCTGTTATTGCGCATTAAAATTGCTCCTATTGCACCAACAAATAGGGAAGGAAGGGGTGGGGAAAGGATACAAGAAAAAGACAATTTGAGCAAAATATTGAAAGGACCGAAAAAAGTCGGATAGCAGACGGGAATACCAACGGATCAACGGACACCTATCAATTCCAAATACCAAGTGTCAGCATACATTGAACTTAGGCATATACTAATTGACAATTCTTCCTAATGGCGAAAATGATTCTTGTGAATATCCCACTTTACCTGTTCCCATGATGTATCCCCCGAACGAAAAAGGTTATAAAAATTTAATAGTCAGATTTTCAACCCACTTATATTTTTACCCTACAAGACATTGAACAACTACACAGAGAGCACCCTGAGAGCGCATACCTCCGCCGAGCAAGGCAACAGTAACGAGAAATTCAAATTAGTTCTGAAACCACAATTTTCTTTGTATCAACACCAAAATCTAATCATTTATGCCTTTCAATAATATTAACAGTTTCTGTAATTTGCGTGAAGATCCGTTGAAATAAGCTACTAAGTTGAGCAGCTGGAGTTAAGCTGCTAAGAAACATTCTGACAAACATAAGTCAAACACACAAACGGACCAAACGATCATCACCAAAATTGAATCATTCATGTCTTCTAGTATAACTAACAATTCCTGTAAATTGCACAAAGATCCATCCATAACTTTTTGAGTTATTGTGCTAACAAGCATAAAACTAAACACAGTGACAAGCACATCAACAAACAGGTCATCACAAAAATTTGGTCATTTACAGTACTTTTCACTTTTCGTATTATACCTAACAACTCATGTAAACTTCTGGAAAATCCGTCCATCACTTTTGGAGTTATGGCACTAAGAAAAAATAGGCAGACAAACAAAAAATCGACCAACCATACAAACAAGGAAACAGATGAACGAATTTTCACCAAAACATAATCATCTGTTGCTGTTAACATGCCTAACAATCCCTGCAAATTTCGTAAAGATACGTTCATAAATTTTTGAGCGGCCTTGGTGACATACAAACAAAAACAGACACAGACAAACACGACAAAAACATAACCTCTTTGGCGGAGGTAATAATTGATAAGGGAACCAGTTCTCTTGGCGCATGAAGTCTTGTGACACGTGGCATTTATCCTCAATGATGATAAATGCCACGTGTCATATGACTTCATACTGCAATGCGAGCGATTTTTGCAATATTTTATGTTACCTGACATATTGCATTCATAGCTCTCATTGCAGTTATTGCACTTTAGCTTGTATTGCACTAGCGCCGCAAACTGCAATAAATCCGGGCTCTACTTATCACAAATGCCTCGCTGTCATTTTTGAGAGCCTGGGTACATCACTTCGCAAGAGAACTACTTCGAAGGTGAAGTACGTTTGAGAATAAGATCCAGGTATGGGACGATTATTACCGTACCCAACCTATTGTCTCTTAATCTGCCACGGAGATAACTCAAAAAGTTACGAACGGATCTTTACAAAATTTGCAGGGGTTATTAGGCATATCAACAGTAACAGATGAGTAACTTTTGATGAATATCCGTTCATATGTTTGTTTTTATGTCTATTTTTTCTTAGTACGATAACTCAAAATGAATTTCAAGAAATTTACATAAGTTGTTACAGTAGGTAGGTATATTTTGAAGAGTAAATAACCAAATTTTTGTGAGAATCTGTTGGTTCGTTTGTTTGTCGCGGTGTTTGATTTTATGATTCTAAGGACAATAACTCAAAAAGTTATCAATGGATCTTTACGAAATTTGCAAAAGTTGTTAGTAATGCTGAAGGACACATATGAATAAATTTTAGTAGGGATTGGTTGTTCTGTTTGTGTGTTTGTCTAATGTTTGTCAAATTGTTTGTTAGCAGCATAACTCATAAAATTATGAACGGATCTTCAAGAAAATTACAAAAAACTGTTTATACTGTCAATAGACGCAAATGATTAGATTTTGGTGTTGATGCAAAGAAAATAATGGTTTTAGAATCAATTTGAATATTTCGTTACCGTTTCCTTGCTTGGCGGAGGTATGCGCTCTCAGAGTGCTCTAACTTTATTAATATCTTTTGGTAGCTTTAGTGTAGCACCTCGTAATGCCCTTAAACCTGATTAAAAAATATGAAGGAATGCAATGATTCTAAAGTATTGCTATTAGTATTATGTTCTTGTGGGTAGTTCCGATGCAACTAAAGCAAGGAAATTATTGTCATAGAAGCCGCAAGGGATGAAGGCCAACGTACCGTAAATACAACTCAAATCGGATTCATATTACAGTCTTTGTTCCTTGAAATAAATAAAACATCCCAATGCTCTGTTGCTTCTTTGAAAAATAATGTTTTAAAGAGTACAGTTTTTTGGAATTCTATTTCGCTGTCAAGTTGAAGAGAGAACCGAAAAATTACTTGTGACAAGTAAGTTGATTTGATGGCAAATAACTGTTTGGTAGACGCGTGCACAGCACTGAAACTGTAGAATACTTTAGTACGTTCGGGGAACAAAAGACAATTATATGAACATGGCCTAATAATAGAATTAATTCGTTTGAACCGCTTGAAGCTTGTTTCCTTGTGGTTACGCTTACCCAGAATAGAATCGCAAGGTCTGAAAAAACTCACACTTGTAGCGCAGTTCGAATTGAAAGACTGACGAAGTGAACCGTTCGTAATTGCACAATGTTTCAGCTAAAGCAAGCAAATGCTGAGCATAAAGATGAACATCACGCCCCTCCAGAGCGGGCTGCCGATGAGTATCATATCGTGCCATTTATTAAGGCGGGAGGCACATTAGCTACTTTATTCTCTCAAAGTGCTAAGAGGCATAAAAAACCAGAAATGTAAACACGTTATAGTTTGACACTATTTTCACGCACGTGCGTAATTGCGAAGGAAACCAACAACAGTCGTTAGCAAAGTTAGGTTTTGGTACAGAAGGAAGCAACTTGGTGGTAGAATACCGTCTCAAAATATGAATGTATTATTGTTTGGCTCGATTTGCATATAAATTGTATAAACAAAACTGAGCACGGCGACGGAGCCAGCGGCTGCAATTTATGGCCCAAGTCTCGTCTCTTCCATTCGGCAAGTGATCGCGTGGAATTCAAACGCGGCTCAGTGGGAGGATTTTACTGCGATATTGCGCCGCGGCTTAGGGACATGAGGACACTGGAGAAGGAGGGGGGAAGGGGGTGTTGGGTGTTGCTTGGGAAGCCGGAGATTTGCAAGAAGATGGAACAAAAATAAATCCAAAGAGAAGTCTGCAGGCTGGTTCACACGTGTTTCTGGAAGGGCTTCTTTCATCTAATCGTCCAAATGGTGGGGTCGCAAACACAAGAGTTTGGCTACGAATGGATCTGCCAACACGTTGCCCGACAAACCATTTGAATTAAGCACTTCGTCAAATTTTCCGTGAGTCAGAACCGAGAAAGCTGCAGTTCAAACGATGTAGCCACGCCTCTAGATAATTAACCAAAAAAACAAATTTAAAAGACTGTCATGTGAACTGGCCTTGAAGAATGCTTGAAAAATTACTCTTTGAAGTTGCCAGTAACGCAACAAGTAACTTATTCAGAAGAAAATCTATATTATAATAATTCTGGTTTTCCCTCCGTTTTCTCGCTAGCACTTAGTACGACCGTGATATTTTCATCGATATTAGATAGGAGAAAATTAGGATACCCTTAAAGTCTCCTTGATACGACCTGGGAAGGGATCAATAGAAGGAATCAAGTTCAAACTTAAGCTGCTGCAGATCGCAGGTCATAAATAGAAGATTCACTGCCTGACTTGGAACGCTTTTCATCCTTCGTATGCATGATAACTACGGGTCCGGGGGTATAATAATTGAGGAACAGCGTTTTTATTAAGTGGAATTGTCACAGGTACTTTCAGTATTAGATAGGAGAAAATTAGGATGATATGGGTCTGAGACATCACTGAAGAAGAGCGCTTTTGCTGTGTGGACTTTCCGCAGGTTGCAGCTATTGAGTAATTATTGCCATTGCTAGTAGCGTCTGCAGCCGTCAAAAATGATAAGAGTTTTGAAATTAAGCTTTTTATTGTTCATGCTTGCAGTACGAATTTTGCTGCATAATATGCCCCGCACCTGATGGCTTGATCTTCCATTAAATTAACGAAAGTTCTGCCGTCATGAGCTTGCGAGAGTATATATACTGAAATTTCCCTCCTGCAGGTAAAGGAGTGAATATAAATTTTAAATGTCCGATAGTCAAGTAGCACCAAGAAAATATAGTTCAGTCAAAAGCATTCACCAAAAATACTCAGTTCCTGGTGTATCCTTGATACCAGCAGTTAAACCATCAAGATCAAACTTTGGCTGCAATAAGAGCTGAAACTGTTTTGGCCTCTGCTCAAGGTGAAGTTTCAACTGCCACGAGGAAATTCTGCCAGGGAAAACATAAGTGAAATGGATTATATACGGCAGGAACATCTTCCAAGATTGAGCGTCTCGCATACTACGCTCAAAAGGATATCAAATAGTACGTAGGAAACTACTCTGCTGAGCGCTGCGGGCTCAAGAAATGCAGTAGTTCGAACATATTCCAGAAACAATGTTAGCTAATAGCTATAGTAGCTTAGGATGGAAATATCCTGCCACCTCATATACTTATGCAGCAAATGAATTTTCTCCTATCTAAAGCTTCAACATTGTGACGGAGAGACGGACCAACCTAGAAAGGGAGAAAGCAACCAACAAGCTGAGTTTTATTATTTTTTTTATTTCCTGGAAGATTGGACGTCTTGGACCATCGTTGTTTAATGAATTAACAGACATCATCAAGATCTTAGTTTTATTGACCCAAGCTTTCGTTTTGCTCGTTACCAAGTGGACTAGTGGATGAAGGGACTTTAAATATGCGAATGCATCTCACCAAAATTAGAAGTTCAATATAGAATTTAGTCTGGTGGAGATGCCATCTTTTTTACTTCCATCCTATCCTTTAGCTGGTGAAACCATAATTCATTTTTCTATCATATTAGTCCAATATTAGTGCAGTTTTTTGTTTTCAACTTAGCTTCTCTGTAGCCGATAATACTGAAAAAGCGGAACAGAGTTGGAATTTTCAACTTGTTCCCCCCAGAGATTTTATAAGAATGGATGTAGCTGTAGTTCGTATTCTAGATGCAGTTCGTTCGTGATATGTATGCAGAAAGTTCAGTCGAGTGAGCCAATTTTTTTAAATGTTTGTTTGCCTAAAATTGCCTGTGGCCGAGGTGTTGTGTTCAGAGCATGCAGCAGCACCGCCAATGTCAAATGGGCAGCGATCACACATTTTCTATATTAAAGAATCCCAGTATATAATAGTACAGTTTGTTGGTTGATTGGCTGCCTCGCCTCAATGTGAAAGAATAGATAGGAGAACATTCATCCGTTGAGCGACAAGCGACCTTTCCCATGCCATAGTACCTCTATGTGATGTCTTAGATACCAGTTTGTGCTTCCTTGCTAGAACGATTTTTTTTCTCCTCGCTCATAAGGTGCCACTTCAAAATAATGAAGATAGGAAAGGGCAAGATATTCTTTAAATACGAACCATAATGAAAAGAGAAGGAGACGGGGTTTCGTTGAAATATTATTTTCTACCATCATTTAATGATGACACGGGTCACTAGTAAATATAAGACAAAGTAGGTAGGCGCGATGCTTTTCATTAGCAAAGGCAGAAGGTACTGCAAGTAACAACAACGACGATCGGCATAATCGCAAGTTCTGCTCCGTTATTTCTTGAGGGGATGGGCCACTAGTGCACCATAGATTGGGAAGTTTTAAGAGGTACCTAAGAAAAACAAACAACTAATAATTTAATTAAATGAGGTACCTACTAATGGAAGTACATGAATAACGATAACTATCTTCGCCAATAACATCAGATATCTCTGGGAAGTACAGTATTCAAGAAAAGAGTCTGCTGAAAATCTCGCATTGGTACACGGTCGTGGGCACAACCAAGCTATTTTCCAATAAAGAGAAACTCACATTCTCTCCAAATAGCGTAATACTCGTTCTCATTTTTTCTTTGTTCCGTTTTAATGATCCTGAGATTATTTACGAACAAAGGTGGAGCTGAAACTATTAATGACTGCCTCGGCCAATGAAGTTAAGTTTTTGTCGAGTCTGCTTGTTTATCTGTGTGTTTATCACAAAGATAACTCGAAAAGTTATGGACAGATTTTAGGAAAACAGGGATTGTTAGGCATGTTAAGAAGAACAGATGATTTACTTTGGGTGAAGATCCGTTCAACCGTTTGTTTGTTTCCCTGCCTCTTTTTTCTTAGCACTATAACTTAAAACGTTATTGGCAATTTTTTTTGTGAAATTTACGTGAGTTGTTAAGTTTATCACCAAGAGTAAATGACTAAATTTTTTAGACGATTTGTTGGTCCGCTTGTCTCTGTTTGTTTTTAGGTTTGTTTGCAATGTAACTCAAAAAGTTATGAACGGGTCTTTGTGAAATTTACAAGAATTGTTGGAAAAACTATGACATTATTGATCAAATTTGGGTCATGATCAGTTTGTTTGTGTATTTACAAATGTTTGTCAGAACATAGCTCAAAAAGTTACTGACAGATCTTCAAGAAAATTAAAAAAAGCTTTTATTAATGTCAAAAGGTACAATGACCAGATTTTGGTGTTGGTAAAGAGGAAATCACAGTGTCAGAACCAATTTAAATATTTTGTTAACGTTACTTTGCTTGGCGTGGGTCTGCATCCTCTCTCAAAGTACTCTATTTTATCAAAGTGATATATGACACAAACTTCAATTTAATTTGATAAAATTTAACGACTCTTTTCATTAAAAACCTTTCAGCACCTGAATTATCCACATGTTATGATGAAACCAAAAGTATGAACCATGAAAGTTGCCGTAAACGTAGAGTCTTAGATTTAATATTTAAAATTTAATTACCGTAATAATAGGTGACCTTTACCCAGTAAGCTCGTATTTTCGTAAGCTATAAATCTTCGTGAAGGTCAATTGAGTAATTCGGAAGCCAGCTCGACTGTACTGGGCGATAGTTACAGAGATTGATTGCAATGGCAAGATTCTACCTTTGGGACTCCAGTGGAGCTCGTAGATTTTGTTAAGCAGTAAAGTTTTAGTGGCAGTTAAGTCAGTGCGAGATTTCTACGAGCGCATTGTTTGTTTTGGGGCTGAACTCGATCGTCAGTCTAATATTTTTTCAGGATGGTCTGTAGAGCCCACACGCTCCCTGAAAATTTATAGTTCGCTCTTTGGAATACCGACTAAATTTAAAGCACAAAGTAAAAAATAATATCGCTACATGTGTGATAGTTTCGAGTAAAAAGCAGCGATATATGAACGAAACTTGTTTGTTATATTCATAGAGTTACCTAAGAAGGAAATGCTCACTCAGATGCTGATAAGCATCTGAAACTCGCATGAAAACAAAGCAGCAGTAATGTAGATAAATTAGCATGACAAAAAATAACTCTGTTTAACAAACAACATAAATTAATTTTGTAATGAAGTTTGCCGTAGTTTTGATAGTTTTGCATGACGAGAAAATTTAGGTTCACAAATATCCAAACTCATAGAAATTTACGGCAATCTGATACTGCATAGTAAGGATACAATTTGGCTTTTCGTAGGGTAAGGCTTGAAAGCTGTCATCGTCCAAACGCACGCACGATACAGTAGGTGGGTGTTCTATAAACCAACGTTTCTAACATAATTTATATTCCACTAAAACTTTTGGATTGCATTGTCAAGTTGCCAAATATTTAACAATATAAACTTATGCAGCAGGCACTCTGTTAGAATTTCACCCGCCTGAGGAAAGGCTCTGCACAGCAAAGGAAACTTTAATAAATTCCGTTGACGGTATGTGCCCACCGCGCGCTCCGTCTTCACGACCAGAGGTGGTCTCATTTTAAGGGGCTTGTGTGCCGAGCTCGGCGTTAGATGGTCCAGAAATGAGCGTTCGTTGCAGACAAAACACTTCATTGAGCAGCTAATAAGAAGCAACAACACGTTCTCAGCGCTAATGGCTCCGCATTACCGCCAGCCATTCCGCAAACACCTAAAAAATAAACGCAAAACCTCCCCCGAGGCACAAAACTTAGCAGCTGCCACTGTCGGAATTTGGGCGGTAGACGCAGCCACTTAGTTTTTAGTGGCAGCGGTGGGAACGTGGAAAGCTAACGCCACTTGACTTAACGGATAGGCGATTCTCGAGTTACGAAAACATACTCAAAAGTAATTTTCATACCGTATTTGCTACACATACAAATAAATACTTTTTGTAGATTATAAAAAGTGGAATATAAAAAGAAGAGGTCAAGAATGCATGGGTCCACACAATCGTCACTAATACGGCTTCCCGTCATTAACCTTACTTCTGCCGCCTTACGATATTTCTGCGGAGAATTTTATAGACGTCTAAGCATGAAAGTTGTTACTTAATACGGAGTACAGTTTTAACCTTACGCAGGAACACATCTCTGCGGCTTCCGTGTTCAGTTCCGTCAGGAGACAGAGAGATAATTTGTGGATCTGACGACGATCGGCTAAAGTAACAATGTCGCATAATGAATTCTAAATTTCAGGTGTCCAATCCCGGTGGTTGAGTGATTACATCAGACATTGAGCAAGCAAAAGTGACGTCATTTTGCCAGGGAAACTCTACGTCGACATGGTCTTCATACTAACTTGACGCTATTGTTTCATGAGAATCATTAATTTAAACGTACGTCCCAGTGCGATCCGCTTAAATTGATTTTCCACTGGACAACGTGACTTCATCATGGGCGTTGTGACGTCACCACCGCACAGCTCCGTTGCAGCACATGGCCGCGGTCCCATCTCACGAACCTATGCAAATGCATAGGGCGTAAGAGATCTGAAGACGATAGCGTCATAATTATCGAACTAAAGGAAAGACGCAAAAACAAATACGCATTTGCCTCAAATTTATGATAAATGCCCAGCAGAAAATCAGCTTGTACAGTTTGTTGACTCAGCATAAAATTTGGACGCACTGACTTAGCCAAATAATGTCAAAGCTGACAAGGCCAGCAACATCCACAGCCTATTGAAGTTTGCAAGGTTAGGTAGCTTCTAAGACACTAGATCCCCATGTGACACAATAACAGTATCAATTTCTTATGTTGACCAGTATAAGCTTCCTTTCCCACTACAAAAGCGATCTCACAGAGGAAAAACAAGGAAAAACAAGGAAAAAACAAGGAAAGTCCATAGAAGTCATGGACGATGGTGTTCCCACACAGGATCAATGCATATGCGAACAGTAAATCGGGGAAGAAGAAAAAGAGACAAATGCATCATCAGTAAGAGAATGAACGCAGAAAGAAGTAAAGTGGAATAAGAGCATCAGTGCTTTTATTTGATGGTATAGTTTTCTGCGCTACTTTTAATCGATATTACAACAATATCATTTTGAAGCTTGAAATTGAAAGCTAGACTACTTTTACATTTTTTAACGCATGAACCGTAGGTACGTATCTTTTGTTTTTTTAGCCAGTTATTTCAAAATTACTTAGATTCGTTAGAACAAATTAGCATAAATACGACTATTTTAAACTTTGAATATTTCATTTCCGTATTACAGATGTGTACGCTATCTTTCAAATTAAAATTAAGATAATTACTAAAAATGTGAACTCTTAGGGCGAGTTCACACGTCCCTCTTCGCAACGCGTTCAATCACGAAAATGAACACGAGCTGTGCGTCAACTTTTTCTGTCTCTGTCCACACGTTGAAGTGTCGTTCATTCAATGAATGACGTCGCACGATCAGTTATGATATTGTTTATTACAATTTTGCCTATATATTGCATCTTTTTTGTTTGAAGTCACATTCGTATACCAAAATCTTGTTGCCTGATTTTGATAGGAACAGCCTGTTTTCAAAATACTTCTAGACTGATAAACCGATAGAAGATAAATTAGCACAGAGCACTTACTTGAGCTTTCAAATCAAAGATGCCGTACGTGTTCTTACACCACCTTCAAGTTTTCTTGTCTTTAACGGGAGTACAGCGATTCTGATTGTTAAAGTGACGACAAAAAAGCATTTTGTCAACTTGTTCATGATTTGAAAATACTATACAGGATAAATTCAGTATTTAAAGGTTCTGTTTACTGAACTTACATGACGAAGCGTATTAAAAAAAGTAGCTACATGTTTCATCCATCAGTCTCCCGCGTTTGCTGCAGCTGCTTCTGTCTAATCAACTCGCCGGGTCTATCAATTTGACTGAACGCGTTATGATGAGGGACGTATGAACAAGGCATTAGAGGGCTAACGTAAGGAAAAGTGGACACTCGGCGGTTTACGGTCTAGGACTCTATAAAAGAGTGTCCTAAAGACCAAAACGATCTGCACTATCTACAGTACAGTAATCGATATTTGCTCTCATAGGCTTGACTTGTCCATTATTTCAACCTGATGTGCTGGTCTCACTACTATTACCTCCGAGACTTGCCGTCTTATAATATTAAACAAATTATCATTCCGTAAAATCTGTAGGGTAGAAGCAAAAAGTTTTTTACATGGAAGCTTTAAATATCAGGAACTAGTCAAGGGACCGAGCGTGAACCAACAGGGAGTCGTTGAGTTCGTATGCACACGCAATGGTATCGCTGCTTTAGGTGCACAACTACAAGCGGTAATTTCTTACGTCTTATACATACGTATTCATATCAACACGTTCACTCAACCACTCGTCGGAATTTTTTGTAGCGTCGTTGTCAGCACATTTTTGTGTACGCCACTAAAAATTATTAAATTATTTACCCTCAAATCAGTTTCAGTTTTCTCGCCAAGGGTCACTGGGCAAGCAAGTAACGGATGTCCCTTCAACTTTAGAGTGAAATAAAACTCAGAAAACAGTACACTTGCCTGCTATTTCTAGAGCACAGTAACACATTCGGATGAGTGGATGAGCGAACGTGTTGACATGAAGGACGTGTAAACTTGGCCTGAGATCGTGTTGCTCCTGGGATGATGTCCTGCAATGTTGTAATTGTGGTAAACTTGAACCGCTATAAATACAAGTAATTGTTTAATATGGTGAAGGTTAATGATTCCTTCGTCTTACACACAGTTATATATCGTGGAGATCAAATTCAAAGTATGCAACTAACTGTGACGACTAAATTTATCATCTAGAAACATAAATTAATACAATTTGATCATATATTTGATTTTTAAAAGGTAATGAAAACTAACGTATATCATAAATGCACTGTATGGTATTGGTAACGCACCAAAAAAGGCAGCAAAGAATTTCAACTCTCGTCAGTGCCCCTTTGACTTAATCTTGCCCCTGTCGCCCTGTTTCCTCATTAGCTCGGTTGAGCGGGGTGACAGGAATAAGTGGTTTTGTGTTTTTCTCGTCCACCAACATTGTTGATATTTCTGGAAAAACTACCCTTTCCCGTAATTATAGCTGTTGTATAGCATAAAAAACATGTTGGTATTAGACTTGAGACTTTGTATACTCAGCCTTGAATCGAATAATTCGAGAGCCTATTCTATTTTTCTGTTTTTATTACATTTTGTACGCTGTTGTGCGCTCAGATGTAAGCCAAACAGCATTCTTCCGAGTGCAATTCCTAATTCACGATATGTTCCTTGCTTCCATTTGTAAAAAAGGTTTTCGTTGTAAGAAAAGCAAGAGTCCCTTGAGAGAGCGCTTGCCAAATAACGTCAGATATTTCTATGAATTTTGGCAGGAAATATTTCTATTACTGTAAGTTCTGAAATTCTGCTGACATTTAATTCTTGTGCATCACAGTTTCAAGTCCAAATAATATCATTGGAAGTGGAATTGTCTGGAGCAAGTGTCGCGCTTCATGGTATTTTTTATACCTCAATACCTTAAATGAACATTTTGTTGTGAACACTGTGCATCATCAATCAAGATGTAATTTGTTTAATCTAATTCAAAAATTTAATATACCATTCAAATCAAGTTAATTAGGACCCATGCAAAATTTCGAGGGGTTATTTTAAACAATGGCGAGAGCCTTTACGATCGCACCGATTTTTTTTTTTTTTGCTATGGGTTCCGTTGTGCAGAGTAGGTACCACCGGGGTTCATTCAACTGCGAAATTCTGTGTAGGGAGCAGATGACTGTTGTTTTGAAGCCTAGACAAAAGGCCTCCTCGTAAAAGTGGATCCTTACTTTATCTGAAAAGTGTCAATATTTGCATCATTATGTTCATATTATTTATCAAACTATAACTGGCAATAGTCTGAGCTACCAGTCATACGATAACAACATATATCTTGCGTATAGTTCAATGTTGGTAAAATTGAAATAAAGAGTAACACTAAGTCCTACGGACGCGCAGGTGACGAATCGAAGAGGAAGGAGCATGTTTTGTGTGGTGAGAAATGCGAAACTCAGACACAGTGGTGCTTCCATGTTGGATCAACGTGCACAGGCGCACCAAGGAAGCAAAGAAGAAAGAGAACATAAACACGACCGTCAGTACTAAAAACAATGAAAGGACACCAGTGGGCACGGAAGAAAGGTGACCGAAAGGCACAGCTATGGCTAATATAACTTATAATGAGATCCCACTTGTGGCGTTGTGGCGGGGGGGGGGGTGGTGGCGTCACTCTCTGCAAGGCATGGGCGAGCCTTTGAGCCCTACGAACCTAACAATAGCCCATCCAACGGCTTGAAGAGGATGAAAGTTGGTACAAGATAGGAGTAGTAATAGGACATGCAATGTTTCAGGCTTGTGCATGAAGCTTAGAACTGACTTTGATATATGCGGAAGGCAGCTCTTAACTGAAAGGAAATTCAGATATATCAAATATTTTCATATAACGTAACTAATCCAGTGCAAAAGAAGTTTTCGCAATTACCAAGGTATAAGAATAGTAACAGGCAAGTCACACAGACGATTATTATGATCGTTAAAAAAACAGCATCCGGCATAAAGCAAAGACGCCATTGGAGCAGATAAATCTGAAAGACACAAACACAGACAGGTGTATACTATCATTTTCAAGTGGTTGCAACATTAATTTAAAAGCAATTTGTTAGTGATTTAATAAAAAAGACTCAACGAGAGCTGTAGAGATATAGTGCTCTAAGTACTGAATGCGGTCGGTAACGTACAAGTGGCAGTTCTTCGCGTTCTGATACCATGGGGTCGAGATATGCGCCATATTTCAGCAGTGTTTAGGTAGTTGAGAGCACGATGCTGTATGTTGTGATTTTAGTAGTACTAACCGCATTTTAAAGGATGAGAATGGACACCAACTATCGTATTTTCAGTTTCTCTTGTCTTCTTTTTCTTATGCGAAAGTTCGGGTCCTCGCTGCAGCTCGGAGCTATCGGCGGCTTACGTTGACAGTGAGTCAGCCAGCATGCATTTTTTCTTACCCTATTAAGGACAGTGCTGTTATTCGCAGCTAATTTCTTTGAGCTTGGATTACTGTTATTTATGGTATTTTCNTATTTTCCATCTATAAGCTCAAAAAATTTATTATTCCTTCAGGCCATTTTTCTTTGTCTTGAGGAGTGCTGTAGATGAGTATCAAAATACATAAATTATTTCAGTGACACATCCGAATAGATAGCATTCAAAATAAGGAATCTGTAATAGAATAAATAATACTGTATATCTATCTGTTTATTATTTAATTATTTCTATTGTTTAATTCTTTGTTTATCTGTGAATTTTCTGACTCGCTTTAAGAAAACAAGCAAAAATTAGGCCAGGTTGGAGACTGTGGTCATCCTGCCAAGCTTCATTGAAAACTGATAGGTAGAAGATAGACCAGGCTGCCGATGATGCTAAACGTCGTATTTTAATTTATTTCAATGCACTGCTTCCTTACCCACCTTTGAAATCCAAACACTGAAGACATCTACAGCTTATCATACTGCTGCAATGGAGTTTGGTTTTCGAGTTTGATCAACGAGCTACAGGAGTAGCGATTCTTCACGATGAAGCAGATGCCACAGTTATTTTTTTTCAGCGTGCTTCCTTCCACTGACAAAATAGTTTCGGTAGAGAGCAAAAAATTCGTTGCCCTGAAGGTGTTTCACATTGAATACAATACGCGTCTGTGTGACTCTTTTGGTACTTCAAGGAAAACCAGCTTTCGCCTCATCAGCATAATCATGAAAAACAAATAGACTGTACATTGATTGGCTATGCGCTTACGTAATTGGTGTGGGTTGCAACTTATGGTTTTGGCTGAATATGATCTTTCGGTTTGGCACTGGCTAGCGGTACTTTTCAAAGCTTTTCAACAGCAAAGTACTGGAATAGTTTTCGCGGTTCAATTCGCTTTTAGGACCATCACGCATTTTCGATATTTTGAAGTCATATATTAGTAGAAGGACGTATTTGAAGACGTTTTACACGAATGACGTTTTTGCGGCAAATGCTTAGTTTTCAAGATATTTGACTTATAAGTTTTTATTAGCGTCCGACATCACGGTAGCTTGTCGAACAATATGGTGGCGTAACGCGCGGTCGCTCTGCACTGGTTTTTATATATTTTTAGTTGTATATCAGCAGAAAAGTTTTTTTCTTGATAATTTTATGATATTTTGGTTTTTGAAGTAATATGAAGGTTGAAAGACTAATTTTTAAGATATTTTTTTCAAGAATGACTTACGTAGAAATAGTAGGGACGAAAAGACGAAGAAAAAGAATTACGACCGCACCCCCCCCCTTCCCCCCCCTCCCCCGGCTCGACGCTGCGACATGTGAACAGTTGAGAAATTGCTATTGCAATGGATGGTGGTTGTGTCAGTTGCTCCCTGGAATATTTCGACTGTATCAAACAGTTTCACAACGATGATGATGCTGCTTTGAATTTTTTAGCTTTTCATGGTGTAATTTTTTCGAGTGAGGAAAATTAAATCCTTAATTGCCCAAATTCAGACGAAATTGAGGTACTGCAAAACTAGAAAGGTAAGGTATTCTAATGTTGAACCTTCATTCATAATTGATATTTTGAAGTCATATGTAGGTAGAAGGACCAACTTTAAGACTTTTTTAGAAGGACGTTTCCGTCTCAAGTGCTTACCTACTTTTCGAGATATCTATTTGACTTTGAATTTCCCATCCTTTTTTTGTATACTTTTTTCCGGCTACAACGTGGCTCTTACTCGTAAAGGTTAGGAGACCAGGCCTGGTTCTGCTAATATCCTTTGAGAAGTATACCAAAAGTGTAAAGCAATACGCTCTACGCAGCCATGATGGAAAAGCACCTGCCGCTAGANGTAATGGCGGATCGTAATGGGAACTTCAAAGTCCAATATCTCGGAAAGTATGCATTTGCGGCAAAAACGTCATTCGTGGAAAACGTCTTAAAATGCATCCTTCTACCTATATATGACTTCAAAATATTGAAAATGCGTGATGGTCCTAAAAGCGAATTTTACCGTTTTCGCAATCACTCAATGACAACCCAACTACAAGTAAGTAATTGGCACGATTTGAAAAGCCTGGCTAAAAAATGTCTTTCCGATAATATATTAGCTGCCGGCCTACCGTAATGAAGGGTGGAAGGACATATCCGTCAAGTACTATTGTCAGATCAGACTCACAGACATAATGAGGGCTCCGTTTATACTTCTACTGTGTAGTTTACGCCTCCGCTTCCGCACGAAGACATCTCGCAGAGGAAAGAGCAGGGACCATAATGCAGTCCTATGGTATGTTGATAGAAACGTGGAACATATGCGCGAAGGTATTCCCATACATGATCAACGAGCATAGGAACAGCAAGTCGGGAAAGAATAGGAAGAAGACAAAGAATCCGTAGCAGGAGCGGAAAAAGTTTATTCTTACAAACACGTGCCGTTCGTGGACGAGATGAAACTCATATGAGGCACAAAGCGTAGCGTACCTACCAGATATAAATAAAGTAGCGGTACCCGTGGAGATTCCACGGTTAATGTTTTCACTTCCTTTATTTTGACCTAAGGCAGCACTTCTAACTAAAGCCGCCCCGTATAAATGAATGTCTGTCAGTTTACCGTAACTAACATCGTCTACCGTAACGCGGTGTGTCTACCTTAACACACCCGTCTACCTTAACACAGCCCGTCTAACTTATCTTAGTGCTCCGGGTTAACCTGTGAATCTCGCATGTGGGCTGTCAACAAAGAATTCGCACTTGTGCCCTGATAAAGAAATAGAGGTACGACTGTACTCGTTGTATTGTTCATCTTTACATTTGCAAGCCTTTTCTAAGCTCTGTTCCCCACAGCTTGCAAATAGTTTAGTTCTCCAAAATCTTTCGCGTTTCGATTTTTTGTCAGTGTATCCGATTTTTTTAGCACTCTTTCGGGACCCGTGTATATTGATCAGTAGCCTATCACTTTTCTTTGTTTGATGCGATAGATATACAAGAAAGTACAACAGACTCAGTCAATTTCTTCGGTCGAAGCCAAGGAGCTTCTAATGGGAGGAGCAAGCCCGAACACTCTCTGGGCGAGTAAACACATGGCTTTGTTTCGTCATCGAAGTCCTCAAAGTGGCTGAAGTGGCAGTGGTCAGTACATATAATTAAGGAAGATACAGACAGGCAATTCTTCAATATTTTTACAAAGACAATCATGTCTGGAAATTTATATCCCCGTGCTCACCCTGTTACTTTCATCATGATATGGTATAAAGGATACAAGTTTCCTTTACATACTTCCATCCGCTCGGAATTTCGTCGATGGTTAATGGCTATATATATATAT
>LQNS02278091.1:38808244-38826356 GCA_001587735.2 Parhyale hawaiensis | reverse complement strand
GAAAGTCCCATTCATAGTCTGCAGCCATATTGCTTGCTTAGAGAGCAGCGCGAACCTCACACCAAGCTTGCACAAGGTGGACTGTCAAATTGTCACTGCACTGCAGACAGCCAGACACGTACGTACACGCGCAACGCGCGTACACGTCACCATCACTTACCATCACCGAGAATGTCCAGGGTTCAGACTAGTGCCACCGGGACACATACATCCCTGGATGTATTTGCATAATATTCCGGGAAATAATGGTTAGTGTCCAAAGTAATGTATAGTATCTCGTAAAAAACAGGAAACGCCAGCACGGAATAGATCTGCTTCGGAATGGGGAACAGCCAATTGGAAAAGAATAGGCAGAATCCTCGTGTCTAAAACTCACCATTGATGTAGATAACGCAAGTTTCCTGTCTTTAGCGACCGTTTAGTCCCGCCGAGGCATATTAACTTCGGCCAAAAGTTTTGACCAAATTAGTGCCCGAGAGATGCGGTCGATAATACGCCGACCTCCTGGTGCTGCTGCCAGAGTTCATTCTCATTTGACTTAATCCTTAATAGCAGAGCTCGTACGGACGCAGTAACCTTTTAGTCGGTAATTAGTTTCACCTTTCCGTCTCAGCTCATAGAAGCACTTAATTTCATCAATGATTTTCAGTTTCAGTTGCCAAACTTTCCGTTCGTACCCTATGAACTCGCTCTTCATCAGTACAAACCCTTTTCCCAATGCTGTTTGCTTGCATCAATGCCTATCGTTTCTTTTGATGTTTGCTTAAGGTGTCCACACACTTGCACATCTCATCGGCCAGTTTCTGCCGATTTGATCTGCCAGTGTGTGGGGTGATACAGATAAAATCTGGCATATCAGATCGCTCATTTTGATCGTCCATCATGTTGGAATTCCTTACCCGCCTGCAGATTTTATCACTAAGTGTGTGGCCGACAGCGGGAGAGATGTTATAAATTTTCATATATTGGTCTCGTAGGGCATGCCATATTGCTCTGCAGGTTTCAAATATGATGTTTCTCAGAGTCTGTGAAGAAATAGCATTTGAAAATTTCAGATCTTCCAGGGACCTCCCAGTTGCCAGGAATCTCAAGGTTGCTATTAATCTTTGTTCGGAACTTATAGCGTTCCTGAGTTTCGTATCCTGCTTTTGTATGAATGGGGCAACTGTGGCATGTATTTCTTGAAATACCTCATCAGACATTCACAAATAATTTCTGAAATCATCTTGGTTATTTTCTTTTAATTCGTTTAGCAGTGTCATATGAGAATATTCCTCTCTTTTTTAAGCCATTCGTTTGACCAACGCGATCGTTTCCGCTTTCTGGGCTTCATAGCACTTAATAGCACCAAGGTTGCTAAAGCTTTTTTTCTTGTCGTCCATGACTGGTTATCTCGCAGCCACCTGCTACCACTGCTGAACACTCACTGGAGGTGCAGATATAGTCGCTGCAGTTAGTGGCGAGTAAGGCTGGGGACAGACCGGAGCAACAAGCAACGCAATGCGATCTTTACGGGAGTCGTGTTGCAGCAACACACGGGTATTGCGAGGCATCGCAGTTACGGCAGTGGGGACAGCAGGCTGCTGTACCCTCCGTTACATTTTGTCGTACAACAAATTTGTCGCGTTGCACGTCGCTTGTCTCGTCGGTGTGGCGGCGGCCTAAAGCGGCAGATTTCATCTCTCATATTCCAGATCTGTTGGTCATGAGCGATCAGATAAGCAAGTGTGTGGGGACCTTTACTCCATCAGTACCTCAATAATTCATGTCTAATTATATTTTCAACTATCATTCCATTGCCTTCGAATTAGACATTATTTGCAAGCCCTTCAGCAAGCAGTGAAATTAAATTGACTCTAGCACCCTTAGGACGCCGCCGCACAGGCGAGACGAGCGACCTGCACGCGACAAATTCGTTGCACGACAAAATGTAACGGAGGGTACAGCAGTCTGTTTCTCCCCCCCCCCCCCCCCCCCCCCCCCNACAACCCGCCCCCCCCCCCCCCCCCCCCCCACCGCCGCTACTGCGATGCCTCGCGACACCCGTGCCTTGCTGCCACACGACTCCCGTAAAAACGCAACACATTCAAACGACTGGCTGTGAGAGCAATTCCAAAAGTGATTGTCGAGAAAGATAAGTCGATAATTTTCTGTTCCCCAAACGTAGTGCAAACACAAACTGTGATGAAGTTTTATATTTCTCGTCAAATCTGTAGTGAAATAGAACTCAGAGAAGCTTTAAAGTTTATAAAAATGTATATAATGATGCAAGAAAACCTTATGGGATGCCTAACTTATTCGTTTTACGGGTGAATCTGCTTTGGCGCGCGGAAATATCCAGCAAGTCAAACGCTCGCGAAAACGTATAAAGCTGCGATTTGACAACAAGAATTCGCTGCGATAAGCGAAATCGCCATAGCGTGGACAGGTTGTTGCGGTAATCTGGACGGGGCTTTACAAATAATAAAAAGGTGTTTTAAACAACTTCCCAAAATCACACTGTAGAGACGAATTCGATTTCCGTGGCTGTACGACCAGGTGGTTGCCCGTAGAAAACCTCAAATGACCTTTCGCTGCGTAGGTGCAACTTGTCTATTGCTGGCAACAATTTTACTGTTCGAAGACCTACGAACTGCGCAACCTGACGTCAGGCTGCGAGGATAAATTCCCTAGTGTGGCCCCTGCATTACGCGACTTTGGTCGCGTGTCCAACATTACTTTTCAGGTCAATGTCCGGTTTAGCTACAACGGAGATTTTCAAGATTTTGTTGACTTATTAAGGTAATATGAGGCAATTTAAAACTTTCTCATGAATGACGTTTCCGTCGCAAATGCTTCGTTTTGAGATGTTTAACTTCGAAGTTCCCAAACCTAAGCTAGCCATACCGTACCGAAACTAGCCATACCTTACCGAAACTAGCCATACCTTACCGAAACTAGCCATACCTTACCGAAACTAGCCATACCTTACCCAAACTAGCCATACCTTACCCAAACTAGCCATACCTTACCCAAACTAGCCATACCTTACCCAAACTAGCCTTACCTTACCCAAACTAGCCATACCTTACCCAAACTAGCCATACCTTACCCAAACTAGCCATACCTTACCCAAACTAGCCATACCTTACCCAAACTAGCCATACCTTACCCAAACTAGCCTTACCTTACCCAAACTAGCCTTACCTTACCCAAACTAGCCTTACCTTACCCAAACTAGCCTTACCTTACCCAAACTAGCCCCACCCAACCCAACCTTACCCAACCCAACCTTACCCAACCCAACCTTACCCAACCCAACCTTACCCAACCCAACCTTACCCAACCCAACCTTACCTAACCCAACCTTACCCAACCCAACCTTACCCAACCCAACCCTACCCAACCCNCAACCTTACCCAACCCAACCTTACCCAACCCAACCTTACCCAACCCAACCTTACCCAACCCAACCTTACCCAACCCAACCTTACCCAACCCAACCTTACCCAACCCAACCTTACCCAACCCAACCCTACCCAACCCAACCCTACCCAACCCAACCCAACCTTATCCAACCCAACCTTATCCATCCCAACCGTACCCAACCCAACGCAACCCAACCCAACGCTACCCAACCCAACGCTACCCAACCCAACGCTACCCAACCCAACGCTACCCAACCCAACGCTACCCAACCCAACGCTCCCCAACCTAACGCTCCCCAACCTAACGCTCCCCAACCTAACGCTCCCCAACCTAACCCTACTCAACCCAACGCTACCCAACCCAACCCTACCCTACCCAAACCAACCCTACCCTACCCTACCCTATCCAACCCTACCTTACCCTACCGAACCCTACCCTACCCAACCCGACTCTACCCAACCCCTGTGTTATTACCTAAAATCAATTAGTGTCAAATTTTTAGGGTAAAACCCCCAAAATAGGGTAAAATGATCAAACATGCTAAAACACCCTACGCGAATATGAGGTCCATGGAAAATTGGGTATTTTGGGTGGGGGAGAGATAAGGTTCAATAGGGGAGGAAATATGCATGGAAAATTGGGTGGTTAGGTTAGGTTGTGGGTTTTTACCCTAAATTGTACCCTGAAATTATTTTCGTTGATAAAACTTTGTCTCTATACGTCTCCCCCACCCAAAAACCCATGGGTCCTTCATTGTCGTAAGCTATTTTAAGCATTTTTACCCTATTTTGGGGATTTTTTCTTAATTTCTGGAAAACTAATGCTGACCGCCGGATTCTGACTTCAATTTTGGACTCTATATTGAAAAATATATGGATTAAAAAAAATTAAATAATATACGGTACGCAACCGGATTTTACCACATGAATGCATGTCAGGCAACATGCGCCTTTTTCAAATTAAAATTAAATAATTCAAGTCTATGCTAATAATTTTAATCTAATTTCAGTCTTTAAGTTATATATAGAATTAAAATTTCACTAAAATGCAAAAATTTCAAATCAAACTGCATTTCCTTCAACTTTTGTATTACCTGAAACGTCAATTTACTTAAAGTTACGTCAAGTTTTCAAACTGTGTTTCAATAATGTTACGTTAAGATTGATGTCAGCCTCAATTAGTATGCATTGAATTCAAGTTATTTCAACTGATATTACCGTTTTTAAGGTAAGGTAAAAAAGTTTGAACCCAGTCGAAAGCTTCCTATTCCCTGCTATGATTTCCACGTAAGCGATGAACGTCACCGCCAATACGGCCGTCGCACGACCACATCCGGAAAAGATGTCCGGCTTTGCTGCTCGGTTGGCTATCGAGCAAGTAAAGTTCAATTGCGCGGACAGTCTAGCCAGTGTTGCTAGATTGCTCGACAGCGTTTGTAGGACTGGAAAACCATTTCAAAGCCGCAGCTGCAGGGAAAAAAAGCTATATAGGTCAAAAAAGTTTGGATCTCAAAGCAATGTTGTCTTTCACGTGAGGAAGTGCACGGAAAACAAATATAGGCAGGAAATTTTAAGAAGGAAAATAAGCATAAAATGATAAACTACTAAGATTGTTAAAAAGAGATACTAGCAATTGATGGCACAATATGCAATAATAACAGCGATTGTAGTTTCTTTGAAATTTTGTGTTGGTAAAACTTGGTACTATTGGTTACATTTTGCCTTACATAATTTGCTTCCTCCGCACCAATTGGGCCCCTCTAACTTAATCAACAGTCTATCAACTCATTTGCTATAGACTCGAATCAGATTTACGATAGTCATACTTGCACAATATTTTTACGTTGCGAGTGTTCAGTATACTGTAGGTTTATCATTTTGTATATACCCTGAAGCCCTTTAAGCGAAAGTTTGAGAAAAATATATTTCTCTTCGGGTTCTCCTAAGCTACAAAGATGCCTTTCTCGCCTTACTGTATGAGGTGTCTTACCAAAGGGAACGATTATACTACACGTTTCGTTTCATCAACCACAACTAGGTTATATCTTATTAAAATATTTAGTTTAGTAACTAAATGACTAATTTTTGTGACAAGCTAAATTTTTAGCACGCAAAACCAAAACTTCAAGTCACTGAAACCAAAATTTTCACCATTCAATCGGTTGCTACAAATAGTATCCTTGTAATGTAGATGAATACAGTTGACCAAATGCCTTGGTTACGAGTACAAACATTTGTTTAATATAACTAAACAATTTACTTTGAATAGGGACATTGTGTAATTTCTCTTGCAGATAAGGGGATAAATATGTTAGTCTAAGCCTCCACAGTCAATAGATTTTTTTTTTTTCAGAAAGTAAAAGTACACCGACTTGGGAAGAAGGCTCCGGGGGATGCCTGGACAGAGGGTGAGAAAGTCGAAGAGAGGAAGAGAAGCAAAGAAACGCGCTGCAAAAAGTGGGTTTAGCCAAAGAATGCTCGTCTTAAGATCAGTGGGGAAGTTTGGACGTGACAAAAGGTGACTTACAATCTGTTCATCATTTCCGAAGAACAGCAGGAAGGATTATCAATCCATCCTGTGGTGTATAGATCTTTTGGTGTTGCAGACCAGTGTTGGCGCTGTGTTGCTGGTTGTTTCTAGCACGTATTGGTCAGTTGTGGGATTACGCTGAGACCATGACCGACAGAACTGTGGCACCATTGTTGCGTCACTAATTATCAGTATTTCCGAGCCGGGTGACAACCGTAACCCAGTCTACCAGCTACCCTGCGTGTCACGTGGGAATTTGTTCAGCTAGGCTTCACACTTGCTCGGAGCCTGCCGCTTGCTGAACAGTTAGTGGTTGCATGCACTGGCAGTTTTCTGCCTCTAATGAGTTTGGTCTTAATAATCGGTACTGTTGGCGGACTGAAAATATTGTGCACCTTTAACCCTGTGGAGTGAGCACCCCATTGCGCATTCTTACTTTTATTTATTCATGGGGCGTTCCTGTTTTTTTTTTTTTGGGTATCTACTGAATATTTGGGAACGACATTATTGGGGAATAATAAAATTTGTGTAACTGTGACCTGTCTTAAACTTTCCATACCCTTGTTTGTGCGCGCACTCGTGGTTGTGAGTCAGCCGTCTACCGGGAATATATCCTGACCTCCTGTCAGGGGAATATGGGTAGCGCGTCCCGCTACAATCCCAATCGGGATTTATAGTCGGCTAAGACCGAGCAGTGGACCGAACACAGCTCAGAGAGGGTAGAGCAAAAAGGGCTGGGAGAAGAAACTCTTCCGCACTCACAGGAGGACATTGATAGCCCAGAATCCTACTATGTGGCTGCGCAGCAACAACTGCCGCAACTGCTGTGATATAAAGTGACTTCACGGCAGTAAGCTATTGCTCGGGAAGCAGAATTCTTTCTGCGAGGAGGGGGACAATATCCTCCTCAAATTTCGATGTGAGGGTATGACGTAGACGACAAGGGCCGATACTGGTGCATCCGTGTGGCACTGCGGAGGTACTGTTTTGACACACCAACTGACAGGGTCGAGGTTGCGTGATGGAGGTGATGTAAAGCTGTTCTGCTGTAGGAGCCGGTGACTACGTGCAGAACTGCGTTCTGCACAGCAGCTTGCTAACAGTGGTTTTTGAGACGTACACCAGACTCTTCTAATGATGGCCCGATGGGTCAGAAGTAGGGTCTCCTTTTTGTTGTTACACTCTTGCCCCCGCAAGCGCGAAGAGGATCAGCAACCAACCAAACAAAATGCATGTATTCTCTCATATGGATGTAGTACTGACAAATTAAGAGCGCAGCATCCTGAGCTATTCTTTCTTATAGCAGAAAGATTGATCCATGTAACACATCCGACAAGATTTATCATTGTTTTGTGGATTGACACTAGGGGCGGTCAGTGTTAATCTGTTAGTTAAAAAGTTGATAAGCAGCACAAATTTGGACAGCCATGACACATCTGTACCCTCTACAGGCAATCCTCACATTTTACTGCAAATCCTTATACTAGCACCGCATTATAGCGGGGCTATTTAGTTCCAAAGCATCAAACTATATCCCCTTGAATCCACTTTGTAGCGTAAGTTTACGGAAGTTACCCCTCTACATCCAGAATAAGTTTTTTTTTATGAACCGATGCCAATAAGCTTACCAATTAAGGATGTGCTGTGAGAGAGGATACTGTAAGTTTAAATAAAGAAAAAGTCACAGCATAGCATGTATTTGTTGGATGGTAAATTCAAAATTTTTTCTTAGAATATCATTCCACACGGCATCATGTACGACAGCTTCACTTCTGCCGTCTACGAAGACAGGGCAGATTGATCTCACGACTTCTCATAACTGGGGTAATTTATGTCCCGTAAAGCACTGAACGAGGAGACGGCAGAAATTAACCATTATTGAGAATACAACAATTTTAAAGGGCTTAAAGCGAGGGAAAGGAAACTGCTGATATTGCCGCAAAGTTCAAAATTACAGAATGCACCATAAGGCTTATCAATAAAAATGAAGGACGTTTAAGGTTGTGTCCATATAATATTTTATAAAAAAAATGGCTTACAAGAACGTTCAGATACGTAATCCAATACATAAGAATTTGAACATTACCTAATGAACATTTTCTACAAAATATGACCAAAAAAAATTTTCTTTTAAAGCTAGTCTATGACCAGCCTGACATTTTGAGTGGCACGTACTCAACTATAGCGAAAGTTTCAAGCTATATGCGAACTCGTCAGCGCTGTAAAGTGAAAATCGCCGGTGTATGACAAAACAGAGAAAGTTTAAAACTGAAACTAGACATCTTACAGTTAAACACACGGTCGCGTTTTATGATTTGTAATATTTGTTATCCTATATATGGTCAGGGGTGGGTACGCTTTTTTTTCGCCAGTGCGCCTGCGTCCCTGCGCCTGAATCGTCACGGGTAGTGCGCCTGCGCCGCAATTTTCTTCATCATTTCACCTGCGCTCTTGCGCCTCTGCGCCAGCGCCACTAAATATCCTAGTTGGCCCCCGGTTAATTTTGGTGCGCCCCTGATAACTACTCTCTGTTTTAGTTTCAGATAGCTCAAAAGCAACATAAAAAAAAGGCCCGAAAACATGTTTACTGATACCGCAATTTTGAGCAGAAAACTGAGCACAAAGAACTGAAGACTCTAGTGTTGAGTCAGTGGAAATTCGTTTACGTAGAAATAATATAAGTAGCGGCGAGATGACCGATCCCTGGGGAACGCCCGCATGCACTGGGCGGAAATGTGGCCTTTTACCAGGCCATAAGCACGAGGCGCGGCGTCCTCGTAGTTAGGCGGAGATCCATCTAATGTTACAAAGGCATGAGAGCGAGTTCTTGGAGAGCAGGTGGTGGTGGTACGCTGTCTCGAAGGCCCTAGAGGAATCCACTGTTGAGAGCAATGTACGAGTAAAATGTGCTGAATTAAGGGCAGAATGGCCGAGGTGGTCGACCGAAGACGACGGAAACCATGTTGGGAGTCTGACAGCTTGAAGGCACCCGCAACGAGAGGAAGGAGCAAGCATTTCACGATCTTGACCGCTGAGCAGAGAAGAGAAATCGGTCGATACGATTTACTATCAGAAATGGGTGAACCTTGTTTAGGAATAGGTATAATGTTGGCAGGTTTTCAGATGCTTGGCATGTTTGCACGCTTCAAAGAGAGGTTGAAGAAAGTGATCAGGAGCAGGAGACCTTGAGGATCAAGATGCTGGATGTGTAGAGGGGTCAATCCATCCGAGCCCGCAGCCGAAGAGTTGCTCGAAGCACGGACGGTAGTGCTTACTTGTTCGGCGGTAAACAACACCTGGTTGTGGTCTAGGGGCAGATTGTGGATTCTTCTCCTTAGAGCCCTGTCCCGTGGTGGATGAATTGCCGGGCCCACGCCAGTGAACTGTCTGCAGATGCCGGTAGTCACTTCACGAATAGAATATAATTGAGAGCCATCAAAAGTGATAGGCTGATTGGGGGCGGCGATTTGCGTTTGCCCGACAGGCTATGGAGAAGGCCCCTTAGTAGAGAAGGTTAGGATCTGTGGTCACAGCGTTCAAATGTGTCGACCCATGCTTTCTTGGCATACGCAGACAAGGCATTCGTAGTGCGGGCTTTGAGGTCGGGGAGGTTAGGGTGGTTAGGATCATGAGTGGGGAGCTCGTCCCGCTCCTGGCTCAGAGAGAGAGACTTAGCTTCATGCAGGAGAGTATGAATACAAGAGCGACGGCAACCGACCGAGCTACATCGCTTCGACGTCTCTATGAGTTCGTCAGAAGGATTTCTCCCCCTGCGCTCAGGAGATGGGCCGTGGTAACTCTCGGAAAGTTTGTTCGGTGAACTCAGTGAAACTCTCCCAGTTGATCTTTTTTATGATTGATGAAAGTTTTCTGGGGTATTGAGGGAGGAGGTGAGAGCTAGGTGGTCTAGAGAAATCAGGATGGTTAGGTGGTCAGAGTTAAGCTTAATGCATGTTCCCACGCAGCCCAGGGAACCAGGTGAGCTGAAATGATTGATAAGTCAGGTGAAGACGGTCGTCCTACTGAGGGGAGTCATGTAGGGGTATTTTCATTTAATAGACTCAAGAGAAGGTGGAGAATGCTGCGAAGAGTTCATTCCCTCTGGCAGTTGCTCCAACGCACTCCGAATGGCTGTACCTGCCACAGTGATGGGCATTCAAGTCACCCAGGGGCGGGATGCTCAAACGCCTTGTTTTTTCGATTTTTTTCTGTTAGTACTGGCACACACCAAAGATTTTGCTCACCAACACTATTCGTCAGATGACTGGTCTTTGAGGAAACGCATTACTTAAGCGCATAATCACTGGGCATTTTCGGAACACTGCGCCACATTGCGGTTTAAACATATTCAGCTACGATACACACTTAAGCGTTACCGGTATACACACTTGCACTTCAGAAAAGGTACCTCCAGGCAGGAAAAGTTCGCTGGGACTTCAGCCTACGACCCCCTTTGGGGACAGCAACATTTCTGGCACTTCAAAATAGACACATCAAGGCAGGAGAAGTTCGCTGGGACTTCGGCCTACGGCAACATTTGAAGACTTCACAAGTACAGGCGTAGAGTTCATGTGCAGCAGAATCTATGATAGGCTCACATGTCACATTAAGCACGAGTAAGAGTTTGTGCACCACAAATTGTATAGCTGATGCGACAGGTATGTCACGAAGCAGGAGAACTTGAGCCACATTGAGCATCTTCACCAACGGGACATCGTAGTGGACTTCACGAGCACTAGTCAACAGTTGGTGCGCAGCCAAATTTATGACAGGCTCACAACATGCGCCATCTAACAAAGCTTGAAAAGCCCCACTTAGATTTCGTCACTATCAGGAAGTACGTACCTACGTCACTCGGAAGGAACTAAATGTATTTAAATAAACGTGTACCGCTCTTAACACTGAACAATAACACTGAAGAAGCACGTAGAAGGACTCAAGGCATGCCCCATGCTTGGGACAGCCTGAGCAAATCTAACATAAATTCTGCGTAGACCTACGAATGAGGGGCTCCAGAAATCTATCAAACTGACGCAAACACTGTTTTTGGGCGAGAATTCACTAAGCCAAGCACGACCCTCAGATCTTATTGGTTGGTTCATTCATGGGCCAATTCTAGGCTTCTTGAATGAGAACCTTTCGCACAAAAATGCGCCCCAATACATTATTAACACTTCCTAGCCTATACAGCTTACTATTATGATGCTACTACAACTTCATACTTATATTAGAGCACTCTGAGAGCACATACCTCCGCCAAGCGAGGCAATGTAGCTAAAAATTCAAATTGGCTCTGAAACCATAATTTTCTTTGTATAAGCTCCAAAATCTAATTATTTGTGTCTTTTGATAGTAATAACAGCTTATGCAATTTTCTTGAAGATCCGTTCGTAACTTTTTGAGTTGTACTGCTAACAAACTCTATGACAAACGTGCGTCAAACATACAAACGAACCAACCGATCTGCACCAAAATTTATTCATTTATGTCTTTAAGCATTACTAACAACCCCTACGAATTTCATAAAGATCCATTTATTATTTTTGAGTTTGTGCTAACAAGCATAAAATTAAAAACAGTGACAAACGAACGAACAAACACACGGATCATTACCAAAATTTGGTCATTTATTCTTTGTTATATACCTAACAACTCAAGTCAATTTCATAAAAATCCATCCATAACTTTTTGAGTTACGGCAATGAGAAAAACGAGGCAAACAAACAAACAAACAAATGGATAGACATATCTTCACCAAAAGTTAATTACCTCTTTTTTTCTTAGTTATCTTGGTGACAGACACGACGAAACATAACCTCCTTGGTGGAGGTAAATATGGGCCATATCAATATCTACTGTACTTTAGCATAGTCCATTAATGCTGAGAAATGAAAACTGACATTGGCGTTAGCAACTGGTTTCAAACATTGTGCCAAATCTGTGGACCGGCGGTTTTAAGAATGTTCGTGATCACAGACCAGCCAAAGCTGCACCAGCTGCTGAGATCAAGGAATACATACTTCGCATTCTATTGGGTACGTTAAAAAATTCAGCTTGCACGATGAAAAAATATCTTTACTAAATTCTAGCGCACAGAATCGTTTTAACCATTATTTTTATTTTAAAGTATTTAATATTTATTGACAAATTGTTACTTATTTGTGCTTTTTATATATTATATAAAATATGTATTTACATTTGGCGACCTAGAATTTTATAATTTTTCAAGCACGCCCCAAATAATTTTTGAAGGGTGTAACGTGAATGGAGTTATGCGTCATTACTATATCCTTATTTTGTTAACTTTTATTTTGTATTAGAGTTTTTCTTCTTTTGTGTTACTGGTCTGAAAGTTTTGATTAGTTGGTAATGACATTAGTTACTTAAAATATGAGTTTCAGATTAACTTGATTAGACAAAAAAATGTCTATCTTCTTCATACTTTATCTTTGCCAACGAGTAAAGTTTAGGTCGAAAAAGTTTTAAAGTCTATCCGTGTTAAATAATATCCTTTTCCAGTTTTTCTACTGATCCTAAAGTACTGGAGTGTACATAAATATGTATGTGGAGACTATTACTCAAACATAATTCTATTGCTTAAAAATATGTTGAAAATTTTATCATTGAATAGCGCGGAGAATTTACCAAATACATGCAAGCAAATTCACACCCCTTTGCCATTTCTAGTTTAGGATTTAAAAATTTGTTTTTATCTAACAATCGATCCAATTAATGCACCAATTATTTACACAAGTTGCTTATTGAGCTCGGTTTAGCGTGAATTTAATTGCATTCGAATAAGCGTGAAGAGTTAATAGTTTTTTGCTAAGGTTCTGCAGCTGGGTCGTCGCCGTCTATTGCTTACGTCAGCAGTCCAGCTGTTGCCGAGTGAGGAGCTTGTGATTGTATTAGAGTAATTGCGAGTAATTCTACTTGTGGCCAGACAACCTACGGACAGTTCGCCTACGGACAGTTCGCCTACGGACAGTTGGCTTAAAGGACATTTCGCCTTGCAGTGTCCATAAGCTCGCATATCAGCGGCTATGGATCGTGCTTGCGTACATTCATGATCGTCTCTTTGGCAGGGACTCTTCCCCTTTTCTTTTCTCTTTTCTCCAGTCCTCTATATCCTACTAACATAATGGCAATAGCTCATAGAGTGCAGGGGCGTATGTCCCGGTGTCTCTTTGGCAGGGACCTTTCCCCTTTTCTTTTCTCTTTTCTCCTGTCCTCTATAGCCTACTAACATAATGGCAAGAGCTCATAGAGGGCCGGGGCGTTAGTCCCGGTGTCTCTATGGGAATGGGCCTCTTGGTTCGTCTACTGCCGCCTATTTAATCTAATGAGTCGGTTTAAACTACCAATACCTGATAGACTAGCGGTCAGTGGTTACGTGCACTGTGGAGATAATTCGCTGCTGGCTCTCTCTTTGGTCGCTAACTGCGGTCCCACAGAAGACACCCAACATCGAGACTTAACACACGTGGCGTGATGTGCTGAACGTCACCTGGACTTCCTCCGAAGACCCACAAGGTAGGTACACAAGATATACTTCTGAGGTGGCCTGCGGCGTTGTCAGTCTGAGCTTCATGCGTGGTAAGTGGAAAGGAGCACTCAGTACATTATTTGTATTATATTTTGTTGCTATGCCTTTCACACCTGGAGTTTAATGCCAAATTGGAGTCAAAGTCAAAGGGGATTCAATTGAGTCAACTGTGGTTAAATGAAGTTCGATGGAACTGTTACAACACTAGTAGGAACTATATATATATATATATACATACACTTGTAATAGGGAGAAGAAGAGGACACGGTAGGAATAGCATATAATGCTCCAATGTGCGTTTATTACTTAGCGTCAATCTTTGACTGGCCTTACTAAGCGTCAATCAAAGGTTGACGCTAAGTAGGCTAACGAACAGCTAACCATCAATGAGCTCCTACGACGAGAACCTTGTAGGTTAGGAGGCCAGGACTGGTTCTTCTAATATCCTGAAATATGTTTTAAAACACTTAAAATACAGTGCACTAGACAAATCAGTCCTTGCCTCCTAACCTACTAGGTTCTCGGTGTAAGAGCTCATTGGGAAGGCTTCTGTACTGGGGTGGAGGTGGGTGGCAGCATCTAAGCGCTCGTTTACAATCGAGAAGACGGCGGAACGGTCCGTAGATTTTATTTCACGTCCTCTTTACGTAGCGATAGATACCCCTATTCAGGGGAAGGACGTGTGCTCATTTTCGTCGTTGTGAAGACGTCCCCTTCTAAAAAAATATATACATAAATATGCCCTTCTTCTCCCAACTAGGGGAATATTTATAAGGCACACGTTAAAATGGCTTAATTAGCAAATTAGTGAAAACCGAAACACAAATCATAATTGTCGAGTCATTCAAATGAAGAACACCTGTCAGCAAGCACCATTGATAGCTAAGTAAATATGAATATTTTTAAAATCTCGTTATTGCATAACTACTACAGTGCAGAAATATCTATGTATAGTTATTGAACTACATGTTTCGCTTGGGACATAAGGCAAATATGGCCTGGCCAGCCAATGCTCTTTGTCCTGCAGCGCACACATGGCGTGCAATTTTGGGAACATTCTAATTCACATGGCACATTGGTGTTCTGAACAGCATGTACACCAGGTTTTAATCAATTTTGTGCTAAGTGTGTAACATATAGACATGAAGGGCAGTAAAAATAGCTTAATTTAAAAGTATGTGGTAGCTATAAGCAGTGTTTAAACAGTAAATGTAGGTCTTCACAGTGTAAGTGGCAGATGAGTATGAGGGGCGAAACGGTAAAGAGGAATTGGCCACCTATTAGCCAATGCGAGCTGGAAGGGTGGTGCGCAGTATTCTCTGTGCGAAGGATATTGGTTAAGACAGCAATGGGGTTTCCCCATATGGTCATTACGTAGGAGATCCCCTAAAATCTCGAATTTTCGGAGGGTGCCCATATAAATACGGCCGGACGGTGAGCTCGGTTTCAGGTCCCTTATCGTATGGGTGCCTCGAGCGTGCTCTGCGTCGCACTCTCGTTGTGTCTTTTTTCGTTTCAAGTTTATGAAATAGACGAACTTGCAGTCGGCTCAAGGTTGGCTCGATATGTATTCTCATTCCCTGCTACAGTTTTGCCTTGCGGCAGCTCAGTATATTCTCCGAATCAGACTCGGAATAGTGTTAAGACCAGAAGTCAAGAAGTGTCGCCGTGAGAAAGTAACAGTGAACAAGTGTAGCGCCCGGACGTGTACCCACAGACATTTGTGCCAGACGGCGCGGTGAAACAATCTTGACCATGTGAATTGCCAAAGTCTCCTACACCTCTGCTATCAGCATTAACAATATTAAAGCAGGGCTGTGTTTGACCTTCCGTATCTCTACATTACTGCCATGGTGGTTCCCGTTTCGTAGCATTATGAATGCTAGTGTCTCAGTGTGAGCCCTTTGTGCCTTATAGTCTTCGCGCTGTGAGCCCCTTGTGGCTTCATGCAATGAGCCCTTGATGCCAGCGTTGTTCGAAGCCGAAGTTTCCCTGACGTGCTGCCCTTGACCCCAGGAACTAGACGTCAACCTTGTGCACAGGCAACCAAAAGTGCACGTGTGTGCAACCCTCTTAAAGTACACTCGTGAAAGTGCCTTTCATTCTCATCTTTTTGGAAATCGCTTCCGTTGGAAGTGTAAAGAGTTAATATGTGAATTTCAGTGTAATGAAAGGACCCGTTTCCAAGGGCGTCTCGTAGATCTTTATTTTAATTGGAAATTTGAAAGTGTTGTTCATAAGGTTAGGAGTACACCTTTACACCTTTATTGTTCTCCACTTTACAGACTTCAAAGTAAAACCTAATACAAGTATTATATTGAGAACATCGATTACTCTTTTCCATAATTCAAGTCGTGATCTACGTACTGAGCCAGTATAAAAGCTTTACACTTTGTTTTAAAAGCCTGATCAGACATCGGTTCTTTCAGCTCATTAGGCAACGCATTACATACCTGTGCACTCTGGAAAATGGTAAATCGCTTTTCAACCTCTAGCCTAACAGTTGGTAAATTTAATTTGCTACCACGAGTATAACATGTTCATGGGTGGGTAGTAATGCTCTGTAGTGCTGCTCAAACATACCTGCATCATGATTAATTAATGATCACGTGGTCTGTGTGCAAGCGGCGCAATGGAAAAAAGGCAAAGAGGTAAAAATTGTGAATGAATAATCTATGGTGTCTAACTAGGACTTTGTGTAGATTTCAATATAACTTTTTTTGCGTTTCATGCCGATCTGATTAATGTCTGCGTTGCGCGTTCGCAGCTTAAGTTGTGTGTGATGCTATCGAAACGCTCTCAATTTTAAATGAAAGTATTGCTTGAATCTTCCACATTTTGACAGCCTCCAAGTTTCGATCACAGAACGACATTATGTTGCAAAATTGAAATTGGTCATAAATTAGAAGAAATGCTACATATTACCGAACACCGAATAAGTTATAAAATTAACTGTGCTTCAACTTTTAAGTTTTTCCCAGTTGCTTCTTAATCCTTCACCCATGCATGTTGAATCTATATCGTGTACGTGTCATGGTGTATATGGCAAGGCGAAGCGACCGTTTCCCACATGCGTAATTATTGTTAACCTAAAAGTGTTCATGTGCGCCTTCAAGAATAGTATTGCTTGTCAAGTATTTATCTAAAATTGAATAATCCTTGAAAATAATTTTGTGTCCTCTTTGTCTTGATTTTCCATTACAGCTGAAGTTGTTTGAACGTGCATTTTATTTCTATCCTTGCGCCCTTTGCGCCCCCACATTTGCATATCATGATACATTGAAGGAGTAGCTCACCGTCATTGAACGTTGTATATTTGTAAATATCGCGTCACTATTGTCACTTGTCACTTTAAAAACTTATATTAATTGATAGTTTTGCAAAATAGTCCCATTGCAATTACTGACGTAATTCAAACTGTGTTATCCACTTAAGAGCAGTATGCGCCACACTTCTTACGTCTGTAATAGAACTATGTGGGCTTGCAATGAACTAAGAATTTTATAGAGTGATGTGAAGGGAAATGGAATTGATCGAAGCTGTGTGGAGTTTTATAAGGTTAATTAGACGAATTAATATGAAGTGGTCTGGATCTAAATGGAGTTCTATCGAGTTTTACAAAAGTAACGGCAGTTTTATGAGGTTGAATGGAGTTGCATTGGGTTCAATGGAGTCGCGTAGAATTAAATCGAGTTCTATATATATGTAGTTATATGTAGGTATGTGGAGATACTCGGAAATTAACTCATTTACAATTATACATATTTATTGTACGATTACCATATATATAAAATGACATCGAGTTAGTTATGTTAGTTAAGGTCAGGAAGTTTAAGCCTCCGTTTCCGAGCAGAACGATATCACAGAGGAAAGAACAAGGGACATATAGTATACCGATAGAAATGGGGAACCCATGCACGAAGGTGTTCTCATACAGGATCAACGCGCATGGGAACAGCAAGTCAGGAAAGAAGAGGAAGAACAGAATAAAGTATGAGCAAGTAGGAGTATGAAATCGCCAAGGTAGCAAAGTGGGCACGAATGACAGACGTCCCGAAGGCCTAGCTAATGGCTACGGTAACCTACACGAGCCCCCTGGGGTACGTTGAGTTAAATAAGGTAAGTGGAGTACTAGGGAGTTGCATGAACTAACATAGAATAATCTGAAGTAATATAGAGTGAGTGAATTAGAAGAGCATAAATGAAGTAAAATGAGGTTATATTATTTTCTACATAAAATTAAGCTGGAAGAAGTTAAACTATGGATAGTAGGTAAATGAAGTAGTTTTGAATTATATTGAGTGACGTAGAATGAACTGGATTTTTAGAAGAGTTAAATGAAACAGAGATATTGAGTGGGAGCTGAATGAAGTCAAGTCCAAAATTAAAAATGGAGCGTAGCAACCCAAGCAGGGCACAGAAACCAGCGAAAGAACAAGAAAGGCAACAGAGAAATTTATTAGGGTAACATGTCTAGTACCCGCACTGGCGGATCTAGCCCCTTCTCGTGGGGGGGGGGCATTCGCCTCGGTGACAGGCCCCCTCCCCAACTCGAGCCCACCCCCCACCCCCCGGCCAGAGCCAAGCTACCCCATTTTCAGTCACCCCCCTCCCGCCCCCCGTTGAGCC
>LQNS02278091.1:38750880-38766082 GCA_001587735.2 Parhyale hawaiensis | reverse complement strand
TGCAGTAATTGGAGTCAACGCAGCGGGCTTTAGTTGAAAATTGACGAAACATTTGCTTGTTTAGAAACTTCATTTATACTTCTGGAACAGCCGGTATCATAGTTACACCTTCCTATGATAACCTCTCTAAATTCTGCAAGATTTTATTAACTAAATTTATCAACTTCGATCCTCCCACCTGATGAGCTGGAGAACAGCGAAACGCGCGTCGTGGGTACCAAAATTTCTTCAACTGCTTCTATAATCGTCATCTGCATTTTGCCATCTCAAGAAAATATACTATATATATATATATATATATATATAAAAGAGGTCATACCTGAAATTCAATTCCTGCCTCAAGTATTTGACAAGTCAAGCAAATAAATAAAAAAAAATCATTTCGGCCCCCAATCGAAGTATCTTATAAAGTAACTTAACTTATAAGTAACTTATAAAGTAACTTAATTTATAAGTAACTTATAAAGTAACTTAACTTATAAGTAACTTATAAAGTAACTTAACTTATAAGTAACTTATAAAGTAACTTAACTTATAAGTAACTTATAAAGTAACTTAACTTATAAGTAACTTATAAAGTATCCGCCAACCCCCGCGGAAGCGTAACTCCCCAAAATATTACAGAGGCTCATCAAATTTACCTTAATCTATAAATGCTTTGAACATATGGATGCAGAAGTAACAGTCATTTACTCCATAAGGCAATTGCAACAGGTATAAAAATGTATTATTACATGAATGTTGCAACTTGTTTACTTGAAGCTATAATGCTCTGAGGCTTTGATGAGGTCACGTCTACGGCACCGTGAGCAGGCTGCTAACTCTATAGACTCCCAGTGCTAGAGAGGCTAGAAGGGTTAAATGCGTTCTTCGTCAGAATGAATTTTTCGATGTCGATAAACTTCAGGTATGCAAGGCATTACCTACCTCACACAGTGATGGGGTGAAAATCCGCATGTGCATCCGCGAAACATCCGTAGTCTTTATGACATCCGCATCTGCATTCGCGGATGCTGAGATCGTAACATCTGCAGTCTCACCCGCGATTGTCAGAACTGTAAAATCCGCTACAAGATCTGCATCAGCAGAAAAGGACGTGCGGATGTGCAGTTTTATCATTGTAAACTAAACTCATCCACAGTGCTGAAAACTACAGATTCTCATTTGGATTGAAACGTGTGCAAGCGCTGTTCCTGTCAACACAGCACCATCTAAGTTTCCTTCCTACGTGTTGTAGAAACTGCCGTCGTGAGTGGGTGTGTGTTTTTGTGGTGGGGCGAATATCGCATTTGCATCCGCGTAACATCCGCGCCTCTTTTGAACATCTGCCTCTACGGATGTCGAGAGGGTAACATTCGCAATTGCATCCGCATCCTCGGATGTCAGAACTGAAAAATTCGCTCAAGCATCCGCATCTGCAGATGTCCAAAAAATGACATCCACACCATCACTATCGCACA
Organism: Parhyale hawaiensis; assembly: GCA_001587735.2. Classification (NCBI taxonomy): domain Eukaryota; kingdom Metazoa; phylum Arthropoda; class Malacostraca; order Amphipoda; family Hyalidae; genus Parhyale; species Parhyale hawaiensis. Next base: position 38,764,622 of record LQNS02278091.1, on the reverse strand, counting down.
AACTACAAATACAGTTAATCTTTCAACTGGTAGCAGCTCCATTTGTTATCTTCGCCATCTATATTATACTAAAAGTCTGTGTACTTTATTTACTTGCTTATGTCTTCTTTGACACAGCTTCTTCGTTATTAGACGGGAAGAAATGCGAGGGATGTAGATTTAAAACGATTGTATCTGTGATACGGAAGTGAAACTGAGCTCGGTCTCATGAACAGGCACAATAAATTCAACGGTGCTATGAAGAATACGACTGAAATACGTAACGTATAACTTTGCGTACAGCCAGGGAGTTGAATATTCGTTAGAGAAACAAAGAATCTGTTGATAGTGAACACTATGGGCTGCTCCTTGACGGGCAGGAGAGGACGGCCGAGTAGCGGGTGATCTATGCCCAGCTAAATAACACCTGCTTTTTTGCGCACGCAAAGACGATCGTGATGACGACCCAACAGGTTACGGGCCGTCTAGTATTATAGTGAAATTCCGTGAACTTTATTTATTTACTTGAATGCTTGTTTGCACACAGCTTCACTTTAACATAGGGAAAAATTCGAGTGTCAATGGCGGAGTTACGCCTCAGGGGGATTCTTCAAAGTTCGCACACCATTCAGGCGTCAGGACGGGACGGGAACTTAAGGAGCGTTGTATCCTGAATGAATTAACTAAATACTTTAAATTTTAAAATTTTGTCCCTTGGCCAGTATCAGCAGCTAAGACGATAGAAGAATAGCACCAGTCGAATGTTTTTAAAGCTAAAAAAATATGAAACTTCGATATAAGATACCGACAACTTCACAGGCCGAGTGCACAAGAGAATTGAAATTTTATTTGTGTGCCCAGTATCAGTAGCTAATACGATTGAAAAAATGCGCACAGCTTCTTCGCTTTAAGACGGGAAAAAATTCGAGCATTGAAGATCAAGCTAATTCGATTGTATCTGTGACACGGAAATGAAGCTGAGGTCGTCTGCTTACACGTGCACGTCAAACTTTAAGGAGATACGGGCAATGCAACTGGACTGCGTATTATATATATTTATCCGGGCCTGCCGAGTGCTGAATATTTCATTGAGAAGCAAAGAAGCTGATGATGGTCTCGCGTACGCGCAATTGCCGCGTGAGTGGACGGTCAAATAACCTTAGGTCTATGACCAGCTGAATAACAGCTGTTTTCTTACGAAAATGAACAAGATGATGTGACCCAACGGGTCACGGGTCGTCTAGTTCTCACTAAAATTACACAGTGGTCCACGTCCCGACGATGTAACGAACTATATGGTTTTGAGAAACGCTATCGAAATACTGGTCTTCTTGTAATTTTCATGCAGATAGTGCTTCGGTAATTTTTCTAAAGAGGAAAAAATATGCAGGTTTAGTAGTCAATATATCGTTAGACACTGCGTTACTATAGCACTTTATAGCCAATTGTTTCCATTCGGGAAAGTATCAAAGTAGGGCTTTTCCTACAAAATCTGATGTATATATACTGTAATTTGGACGTTAAACTATTAAGCTTCTTCAGGCGCGCCAGTACAGTACGTATGCAAAGAGAAGAAAAAAGAACGAACACCGCATGGCAATAGAAGCACCTAGTCGCAAATTGAACAAAATGGACAGTAAAAAAATGAGTAAAGACTGTTTACCGCAGGATTTATTAACGGCATTACGCGTGGCAGAGGAAGCTATGAGATCCCGATGACTGACGACTTCTATAAAACCTATTTCCCTTGTATATGTAGTGTTGGGTCCTATAGTTCCAGCACAGCTTTTTAAGATGTAATCTGAATGTAAATCTGGAGAGGTAGCTGAACCTGTACTAGCGACACTTGCTAAACCAAATAAAGGCTCAGTAAATCTTTAGGTAAACATTGACGCGCTTGCGAGGACACGACAAAATTTGAACGCTGAGAACAAAGTCCACCATACGGCGGAATGGGACTTTTTAGGGCCGATTTTTTGGCGCTGTTGCTTTGGCGCCCATTATTATTATTATTATTTTTTTTTTTTCTGACGCCGAATATTTTAGCGCCTAATATTTAGGTTAGGTTAGGTTAGGTATGGCTAGGTTAGGTATGGCTAGGTTAGGTAGAGTTAGGTTAGGTATGGATAGGTATGGTTAGGTTAGAAAAAGAGCAGTTAGAATATTTGCGTGGTTTAGCCGACAATCGCGAGGTGCATTAGATAAATAACTTTAGTCAATATAGTGTTAATGTTATGTTCTTTAGTATGAGAAAGTTGACGAGCGCATTTTACGTATTGTGCGACTATTTCCACATAGGTTTTTAAACATTAATCTAAAATAAAAGGTTTTATAGTAATGTCATATACTCTATATATCCTGTTTCAATTTCAATCAGCGGCAACAATTTCGGCGCAAAAAAAAAATAATAATAATAAAACGTTGTGCCAAAGAAACCACGGCGCCAAAAAACCGGCGCCAAAAAGCACCGGAACCCAATACGGACCAACAGATTGTGGTGTGAACATGTCTTACCTGCCACACCAGAGTTGAGATCAGTAGTACACCCCACAGTTACCATCAGAGAACCGAGATAAGTGCGCCTTAAGGTTGCCATAAGAACTGCGTTCTCCAAGCTATCATTCTAGACTTTAAATCCTCTCTAGTTGAGCAGCGGCCGAAATTTAAGCTGCAGGTCAGGCCGGTCTCCCCAAATACGGCACAGACACAAAGCAAATTCTGCGGTGACCCCAAAAGGCTGCAGCGACTTAAGCTTGCGGTGACTTGGAAGTTTAACCTTAATCGTGCCAGGGATTACAACTTTGCCTGGGATTTACTGATGTGCCTTGGATTTACTTGAGACCTAAGCTGGAGTTAGCGATACGCCCAACATTTACTGACGCTAAAAAGTTGACTTCATGGTGCGATGTAGCGTCGGCAGAGTAAGGAAAAGTTATAGCGACTCAAGTGACTGGAGCCACTGACTCTGAACGGTTCAAGTAATAATTGTTATAATTGTTGGCCTGAAAAATAAAATCCCGTAGATTGTACACCACACATGCGTCGGAACCTCACATGATTTTGACTAATGCAATTGTTTTGGAATTGCAGCCAGTGAAAGTTTAGCTTCAGCAGGAAATTAGCTATAGTAGACAACAAGGATGTCACTTCGGAGACCCGTTCATTGACCTAATATAAAAAGTAAAAGTAAAGTAAAGGCGTACTCTCACCCACTTGCTCGAATGTGTTACTGTGCCCCAGAAAGAACAGAAAAGTGCGCCATTTTCTCAATTTTATTGCACTCCAAATTTGAAGAGATATATTTTACTTAGTTACCTAGTGACACTTGCAGTGGAAACTAATTTTACGGTCAATATTTAATAGCTTTTTGTGGCGCACGAACAGTTGTGCCGACTACGACGTTACAAAACTTTCGCATGAGCCAGCGTGTTGATGTGAATGTCGTGTGAACTCGTCCTAAGGTACGAAACGATTTAGTTTAAGGTTCTGTTGGATGGACACTAATTGTTTTGTTTAGCTTCCGCACAGCAACAGAAAATTAAAGACTACTGCTCACTGTTCATGCAACAACAGAAGATAAAATGATGATAAAGTCACAGATTTATCAACCAGATTAGACCAGATTAGATATAAGTTTTAAAGTTTATGAAGCATCAGGTTTACCACATTTATGGTAATTTATGGGCATTTATCCTACGTTATCCGATAACGTTCGTTATTTATTTAAATTTTCCATTGGGAGGTAAGTTCACTTGCGAAGCTCAAGCAGTCCGTCACTTATCATAAAATTGCTTGTATCGTTACAAGGCAAAGCGAACAGCTGTAAATATTTCTAATTTCTTATATACTGCTGCCACTGACAATAAAAATTATGTGGTCCATGAATATCAAGCGATGTTAATGCTATCAGATAATTGAACTTTTCATCAAGACCTTATATATAATTTTTACTGCAATAATTACAGAAAACTCAGCCAACTGTCTTGGCTTCCGAAAAAGTAGTCTTCGGTTGTAAGAATTTTTGTAAATAAATTGCTTTCTCTAGCATGAGCTACCTCAAACTAGAAAAGTTTTGTATGCATGATTACTTCGCCAACCAAATAGCTATTGCAAAGACGCCCAGTAAATAAAATAACTCTCTCCTATATATTTATTTCGAAGTGTGCAAGGTGTTCTGGCGCTTCCGATGATGCCTATTTTTTATAAACCGCTTTCTTTGCAGATTATACTTTGAAATGTAAACGAATTTAGGACACTGAGTAGCCTATAGTCAGCTACGTTTTAGAATCTTATCATTTATTAGCTGCAAGATTTGCAATAGCAGTACAGAAAAGCATCAACGGTGTCAAAGAAAGTTAATTATATTCACATTCATGCCTCCCTTTACTAGCCAGTAGTGATTGATTGAGAGGAAGGAACGTAGTAGTTGCAGGTAGTGAAGTAAAACGGGAAATCCACACACTAAGGATCCTACGGCTGGTCTGCTGGAAAACAGAGGAAGTACACGATAAAAACTGTTAATAGAAGTAGGAAAACCTCGACAGGAAAGTGCGTAAGCAGGGGAAGACTGCCAGCAAGCCTAACTATAAGGTGAAGGTAACTTACAAATGCCTTCATGGGAGAACTCCACATACAGTGACACAGGATGGGAGTATTCTATATCCAGAACCCATCCTCGGTCGTTGAGGAGAATGAAATCATAGCATAATAGATACTTTGCGAGGCGATATTTTTTTTTATTTTATTACATTGTATACTATCGCTTTTAGGAATGCAACAAAAACTTTTACTGATAGAGGCAATGACTTTCATTTTATATATTTGAATGGGAATTGTACAGAGACGTTACTTGAACATGATTAAATTCATAAATAACAAACTTCGAGGGCGAGACCTTGTGTCCCAATAATTCGACTTCAGAAGCGTTTCAGGGTTTCTGAAGATGGAACTTGACCATGAAAAGTAAAGGTTTTCAACAGTGCATGCAATAGTGTTAGTACTTGTTCAAAGAGATAATTTTAGAAAGAGAACAAAGACATCAACATTAACGGAGAAAAGGAGCAGCTAAAAGAGAAGTGGAGAAACTGAAAACTAAATTATTTCTCTCACGTCCAACAATAGGGGCGCCAAACTAAAATTGGACAATGATAAGAATATACTACTTTAACTGGAGCATTTTCAGCTCCATTTAGGGTCCCACATATGCTGTTCCAAGAGAAAAGTGAAAGTAGTTCATGGGGCGAAATAGGGTTGAGAACCACTCCTGGCTGGTGGTAACAATTTTGTTATAAAAAAGCTTCATAAAAAACTTAAGCCCGAAAAACACACCTACCTTCAAATGGAGCAAAAACGAGCATAGAGGTAAAAGCGGCCAAAGAAGTTTTGGGAATATATGTTTTTAAAAGACAGTGGAAAACCAAAACAATACATTACTGTATATCGAAGAACAGGGAGGTGATGCCAATACTTGTTAAGTTTACTACGTCATTTTCTTATGGCTTTGTAGCATGGATGTAATAATAATCTTCACTTCTACGACATTTGTATTCCCTCTTATCCTGCTGGACGATAGAAAATCTGGAAATCGACTCTAGATTAATTCAAAAATATTTTTTTTCTAAATTGTACTCGAATTTTAAAACGTGTATATGTAGTAGTTACACTCTTCTACTAATACTTAATATGCTCTACAGGACGTCAATGCACTTTGATAATTTTATTAAAAATCAGCGACATTAGTGTTTAAAGTTGCTCTGTACGCTGCAGCAGTGCTGCGCAGCACACCGTATTACCTGCATTCGCTTTGCCGATACTCCACATTTCTTAATGCAGTAGACTTTTGCTGGTAAGGCTGGCAATATCAAAACTTATAATACGCTTCTATCCCAAAATTATATAAAGCTACGAGTCAAGTACCAACTTGAGTCAGAGTTGCCACAAGTAATGTGATGTACCTTCTTGTAACAGCTGGTAGAGCGATACTGAGTTCAGTAGCTGACGCACAGCACCGTGGTAACAAATTTCTCTATGATGCTTACGTGTTTAGCATTAGTACTTTTTTGCTTGTCTGGTTTAGAATCATGCCTGTTTTATTTTGTTGCACTGTGGCAACAACTCATATGCAGCACTGTGGCAACAACTGACGAGTAGCACTCTTGCAGTATGTAATACGCAGCACTATTGCACACTATTGCTGACTAGAATGAAGCGGAGTGGCGTTTAGTATAGAGCTGTCGCAGCTCGCATGTATCGGGCGACTTCGACCTCACTAGATATTTTGTGAAATATATTAAATTTTACTCAGCCAAATTCAAAATGTGTCCAGTAAAAGTCATTCGAAAGAAATGGAGCCGTTAAACAATAATAAAAAAAACACGCTACCCACCTAGCTGGTGATACGACGAAAGTCGCACGTGTCTCATACAAAGCTATGTTAACGGAAAGGAAAATTTAGTGACATACGGAACGAAGCCAATGAAAAATGAAGCGAGAAAAATAAAGAAGAATACAAAATAAAGCAGGCAAGATTCTAAGCCAAACAAGCAAAGAAATACCAATGCTAAACACGAATGTATTAAAAGGCTGTAGCGTGATTGAAAAGTAATGACATATGTAGGCGATGCTATTAAAATTTATCTAGATCTAATAACGGCATACACGACAAGCAACTAAGTACTGCAAAAGAGCTGATAAGGTAAACACGTCATGAAGTACATGGTCCGCCAAAATTTAGCAAGTTAGTCTTGCAGTAAGCAAGACAAGAAAGTACTGCGAACAACGAAAGAGATAAACATAAAAGTAAAGCACAAGGTCCTCCGAAGACAAACGAGTCAGTAAATACACAGAAGACAAGGCGAAACAGTGGTGCACACAACACCAATAAACGTAGACAACGAAGTAGATAAAAGAAGCACACGGTCCACCAAAGGTAAACACGACAGGGTGTCACTAACAAGAGCAGTTCAGTTACGACCGGCGCCTCTCCAGCTTATTTTCTCTCCTGTTCCGTTAAAAAGCTCGCCTCTTATAAAGTTTTTATGGCGATGTGAAGCACCGGTGAGGTGCTGCCGTGAGTCCTTGGATGCGCTCAGAAAAGAGCAGAAGGAAACGGGTGTGCTGCAGAAGCAGTTGTTGCCTCAACAAAAACCTACTTGAACCTGTAACTGTAAAGGTAATTTGTCTCCTGTCCCAGTCTTTGTTAATTTAACAGAGGCATGTGCCCCTAAGGTCCGGATTTGCTTTTTACAAGTAAGCACTGGCACATATTGCACTGAAGGTGCTGGAAACGAGCTCCGAGCCTGGTGAGCGATCTCTGTGGCGCCTGGTGTGTTGTGTCAGCAAGTTTTCTTGGTGTGCACAGCTGCCTTGGAGCATTTACCTTAGGATATATGCGCGGGTCGTTGAGGGTCGTTGAATCTTCCGCTCTTACGCCCTAGTTCTTAGCCACCCGTGGTCGGCAGCAGCTGTACTTACTGCTCTGAAGCTGGCTGGCCTATATCTGCAGCACGAATCAGTACGTGTGGGTTTCTCAGTGGAGAATTCAGTCAAAGTTGTCTTTACTGTCACCTTTACAAAATGGTATTATCAAGTTCTTGTCACTGCCTAATACACAAAATATTTTAAATAGGGAACTTATAAATGGGAAACAAATTTTTTTAGGCATATCTCATTAAGATGTTGACCACTTTTAGAGCTGTTTATTTGTCTTTGTTTTCTCTCTGTTTCTAAAAATCTCAATGTGATCATATTCTAAACAATGGAAAACTTGCCGTACGTACAATTATTCAAAAGGATGACTGGTATCGCCAACGATAGCGGTTTGGCATTATTTAGAAAGAAATTTAGAGCGGCAGTCATGAAGCTACCACAAACTTCTAATTTCTGTATGGTTCGGCAGCTAAAAATGAACAGAAAAAAAGGTGGTATAGCATTGGTGCTTTTATAAATACAGTCGCGGTTGAAAGGTGTTACGGAGGGACAGTGCTACTCACGGAAGCAACAGCCTTGCGTGCTGCACTGGTATCACTGGAAGTGCCGGGATCGAGTACCGAGCCAGGCGTGTGATCCTTGTGGCGCTCGGTGCGCTGAATTAGCAAAGTTGCTTGGTATGCACAGCTATCGTAGGGACACTTGCCTTTCTCAGGATTGGGAGAGTGGGAGGGGGCATTGAACCTTCCATTGATGGCATTATAGATCTTCACTACTCGTGATTGTCTGTAGCTGTGCTTACTCTTCTGAGGCCGGTTAGCTTATGTCTGCAACACGAACCAGTGCGTGCGTGTGGGTTTCCCATGTGGGAGGGGGTGCAGTCAAGTTGACTTTACCTTTACTTTGACCCTGGCTATGCCAGTGGACTGAGCGTTGGTATTTATGTATGTGGCTGTATAAACAATGATTCTAAAATCTGTAGCCTATTGAATGTGCGTTCTTTGTTTAGTATTTTGGTATTGTTCGATAACAGTTGTCTAGTAGAAGCAGTGTCCTGGCTGTTGCTATTATGAGACTTAGTGGATTTTGTTGCCAAGTGCATGGTTAATCTTCGAGAAAGAGTGTTGAAGTAGCTGAGCAGATATACGAGTGTTTCTCGACCTTAATTATAGTCTCCGAGGTTACACTGGTACTCGTATATCACACATGTCTACTTAAGGGCGGGTGATAGAGGGCCTGGATTGTTCCGACAATCCTAAATGCTGCTTGCTTAATCTGTAATCAATTATCAAGGCAATTTTTGTGCAGTAGTTTAGTACTGTTAATTAACCGCTCCATTGTCAGGGCCGTGTCCTGGCTGCTGCGCGTATGTTTTGGGGTTTCATTGGCACAAGATTAAATGCTAAGCCAATGGGAGAGAGTGTTGCTTGTAAGGTCGGTATACGAGTATTGTTTTTGGTGCTTCCAGCCTCCTATTAGGTACTGGTACTCGCATAGTACGTCAGTCTATTTCCGGGGTTATGGGGGGACCTTTGTTGCTACAAATACATAAATTGTTTGATGTGCAGCGGGTGCTATATATAATTAATTGTAGTTTGTCATGTTGATTAGTGCATTGAATGCTGCTTCTTTAGAGCTTCGAATATATGTTCACCTGCTCAATAGTTGTATGAAAATTGAATATATTTTAAAAGACTGTGCGCTCAGTTCTGTGCTCCACTTGTTCACAAATAAGCACCGTTTTCGACAAAAACAGCTTTCATGAAATGAACAACGTGCTCTCAAAGATGTGCTACAGTAGAAACATTAGCCAATTGTAATGGTTGTTGCATAAAGAACCGCGCTTTAGAGAATTCTTCATTTGGTTTAGCAGTCACCACTAACGATTCTCCAGAAACTTCTATTCTGACCGCATTGTTCCCATTTCTTTTGCTACGAATCTTCTCAGCTTTAGTTCTTCATCACCGGATGATGCCCAACACATTGGGTAGTGCCGGTCGTAAGGCTTTCCTCGTACAGAACCAACAATTCCAATTTTAGTTAATCACGGTAAACGAGAATGTTAGAAAGGGCGAAAAAATAACAGAGAGCTCCTAATAACAATCAAGATGATCACTTATTCAACGATATGCACATGACAGTAATTTCTTACTTACAGCTTTTCCGACTCTACAGCTTCACAGCCTGAGGCGTTTCGGCTGTCATCAGGCCGAACAATCGCTAGCAGCGCTCTCTGCAGATATAGCAACTGTAAATTGTCTGTATAAAATGTTTTCTGATTTATAGAAAAGCATGTGCAACTTGTAGCAAACGCAGTTTTGCTGCATAAAGTTGAGAGCCGACGTCAGCATACAGCTGCATGCATGAATGCAGCGCCGCAGGAGGGCTCTGTGCAGATATAGCAGCCGTAAATTAACTTCATATCACTTCATATCCAGTAACAACTGCAGCAGATGACTGCAGCGCCATTTCACAGATGGACACAGCAGCCTTAACTGCAGCTGTAACGCGCAGTTACCTGCAACGATCTCTTTCGCATATGCCTGGCTGCAGCTGCTTACAGTTGCACTTTCTGTCCTGGGAACAGTTACGGCGTGTTCGTTTTAAGTCAAGGTCATGTGTTATTGGTTAACGACCAAAAAATGCTCAAGATTTATATAAGTTCCAGCGAAGTTGAAGCAAATTGGCTTAGCGTTTCCCTAGCGAGATGAGGGAATCGATCAGGCACGTAATATCAGCCTCATGCATTGCCGAGTTACATGAATGCCCATACTGCATAAGTTATCGCTAGAGCTGACTAACCTGTAGTTCTCGAACAAATTATCACTCAAACGATGTTTTACTTCAAGAAATCGCAGCTAGAATGACTTATTACTCGACCGACCTGTTGCTCGTACAAAGCACTGGCCGAACGATCTATTTGAGGCAGCCTTACTTATGCCAACATTTGCAACCTGTCGAATTTCTACCGGTCAAATTTCAGTAGAGTGTAAAAGTATCGCTACGGCATCCAAGCTGGCAAATGTATCATGTATTTATTTCCATCAGGGCATGGCACGTATCACACAATTGTAAAAATCAAACACTATAAGAAGGATCAATGTATAATCATCCGTTTAGATATTTCTTTGCTTACTGGATAATTTTCTGCCAGCTTGAAGGAAAACTTCGACAGATAGAAAACTGTGTCGATCCTGATACACTCCGTTGAAAGCCGATAGGTCGAAAATAGACCAGTTTGTAGTTGATGACCACAGTAAGGATGACTCAGAACTGCAAGGCATTTATTGCTTGCTAACTTTGAAGTCCAAAGAAATTGTGATTTCTCTTGGTAGTCACATGCATGCTGGTTTTTGTTTCTTCCCACATCAGAGCTTTAATTTTAATATAAGTTCACGCTGCGCAAATTCAGTCGCTGATTAACAATGCACAGGGTAAAATATTTCTCAGAGTATAGTAGGAGTGCGAAGAGGATCGGAGAGCACGAGGGTTTCACTGCAGCGTAATTATTTAGGTACTCTCCAGTTATGTTACTTCAAGTTTTCATTGGAATAATACTATCGAATGAAGTACTGTAATGTCATTAAGCACCAAGAATATACAACCGATATTTATTTTATTAGTGATGCTTCACTGCCAGCGCAGAAATTTTCTCTTCTCGTATATATAAAACTATTGGGTTGGCGAAAAAAATTTTTTAGAATCAACTTTCCTGTTTTCTAATCATTATTTCAGAATTCCTTTTCTATGGATACTGCACTCGGTACAGTAAGTACATTTGCCTCAGTGGGAAATAAGCCCCGAAGGAGGGAGGTTCTGATATTATCGCTCGCATTTGAGCCCCTGAAACAAAGGATAAGCGGAGCACTAGCGGATATCTGATGCTTTTTACTATAGAAAATGAAAGAAAGCAGCAGAAACTGGCCGGAACATATGCAGCGTGTAAGGAGAGGATGCTGTTTCAGAACTGGTGTGCCAGAAAGGGCTTACTCGACCTCGACTAGGAATTTTCAGTAAGAGATGCGCCTCGCTTTGGCCGGCCTAAAAAGACTAACATCGTTCAATTAAAAGTTGTAACTTAATAAGACTGCAGTTTGACGACCCAATAAATCGAAGATATTATCTACGTACCCAAAACTATAGTGGAAAATGAATTTCCAACGAAAAAGGAGTTTTAGGCCAACTGTATATGTATGCTTATACCATAATCATATATGTATGTAAATATAGACAAACACATGGGTGCTTAATAGATCATTTTGGTTCACTGTATTTATTTCTGATAAAAATTATATGCTTATATACAGGTTATGCAATAATTATAGTTACGAACTTAGTTTTTAATCATGTATATTTTTTAAGTTAATATTCCTTCTACTCCAGACCTTAATCCCCGGGCCTTGATTTCGGCATTTTGTCCATATTGGAGAGCAAGGTCTCAGCTTTCCATCACAAATATGTACAGGAGGCTTTGAAGGCAACACTCTTGAAGGACTGAGGAGATATTCCCCAGATACCATTCTAAACTCTTGCACAGCGTTCTCTAGACGTTTGCAGCAGGTTATCGATGCCGACTGAAAAGGCATATTGAATAAATTATAGATGTTCGGGAAGAATAATAGTTAAAGAATGTGTATTTTGGTTTGATTTTATAATTTGATATACATATTTGATAAACGAGGGAAACAATTGGAACGATAAATTTTGAATACCTTTTATTTATATTTTTCTCCATCACGTTTTGATGAAGCTGAGCAAAAAAATGACAGGTTACAAAATATGAAGACCCTCTATTGCTGTCTTCAAAATTAGTAGATGAAAATAAGACCAAGTTGCAGTTGATGGCGAAAATACAGAAGGTTCAAACAAGGATGAGCTTCTTGTTTTGCCGAACAAAGAAGACATTTGAAGTATCCCCTCTAAAATATCACGGATATATTTTTAGTTTTAATATCTACTCAAATCAGAACTGAGGAGAAGATGAAGGAGGCAAAAAGAGAGACGCGCAGCCAAAAGGACGGGGGTTTCCTTGCAGTGATTACTTGTCTCCAGCTGAAGTTTTTCCTGTAATGACGGAGCGTTTCGCTGGAGCGAAGAAATTTTGCCTAAATGACATATTTGCGCATCAGCGATACATAGATGCAGTTCATGCTTAGAGTGACGCTTGGCTGCCTGCGTAAAAAAAACACATCACTGACTGTTAGCGAGCGGTAGGGAAGACAGTGTTGCCATGGAATTTACTGTGGTGTTGTTCAACAGAAATCTAACAGGATTGTGTTCACTTCTTTTCATCAGTGGAAGCAGGCAGATGCGGTGCACCTTCAGAACCAGTAACTACCGCAAGTATCGTCACTGAAAACTTACGCTAAAATATTCTTTGCCGTTATTTTTCAGGGCCCGGGAAGACATTGGAAGAACATTTTAAGTCAGACAGCAGTAGCAGCAGCAGCTGAGAACCAATCACTATTATTCCTGAGGCAGTAGTGTTGATATTCTATTTTTCCACTAGTACAGGAGCCGTAATGTGCCTACGAAGCAATGGTCGCAGGCATGGCTGGATCAAAGAGTTTAGAATACAAGAAGAGTGGAAAGTACGTGCAAATTTTATGTCCCGATATCCGTCGCCCTCTGGTGGCACTTTTGTATCATTTCATCTGAATAATGTTACACTTTATTCAATAGGTACTCATGGAGACATTACAAATTTAAAACAGAAAGGCCTAATTAAAAAAAAATTGCTGTTTAATTTAGCATTGAATCAGTGTTGGTGCTTGTTGCACGCCGCTGCTTTGGGAGTAGCTAAAATATCACCGAAATTATTGTTATTATTATTATTATTAGTATTATTAAAACTTCACACTTGAGCTTACACGGACAGGTAATACAACCCAAATGAAACATCTTGCAACACCGGGAAACCCAAAACGCTGCTAAAGGAAATCCAACAAAAAACCGTTAACAGCTGACTTAATCGCCTTCAGGCCAATACGACCAAAAGCCGATGCCGGCAACAATTCAAAACCTTAGCCGACCAGGGCACGAAGCACCGACAGAGCTGATTACTTCGACATAAGACAGCCTCCAAAGTGAAAGAGTGCGCTCCGCGCGCAGCACGAGTGTCTCTCCCAAAAACTTTGAGGGCAGGGAGAGAAGATTACAACCAATGCCTCTCATTATTCTACACTTTATAAAACATACATAGCTCTGTTACTCTTCTCCTGTGGGACAGGTTCACTAGATCATTATCAGCGCACAGCATGCTGGCTGAACTAACAAGTCGGTCCAACAGACGCAAGTGAGTGTCAGCAGCTGAAGCCCAGACCGGTGAGCAATAC
>LQNS02278091.1:38708703-38722737 GCA_001587735.2 Parhyale hawaiensis | reverse complement strand
CCTCGGAAGCTTTGGCCATTAAGTGTTTGCAACTCCCGGAGGAGGAGTTCTTAGTTGCGGAGGATGTCTCTCCCAATATACGTCAAGACGATTTTTAAACGCGTTGACTGACTCCCCACTAACAACATCGGAAGGGAGTCAATTCCAAATGCTGACTATGAAATACGGAAGGAACTGCTGACTTAAGGTCGTTCTTCGAGCTTTCTGCTTGAGTTTTTGACCGTTGTTTCGCAAGCGATCATTGAGGTCTCTTTCAAAGAGCCCCGTTGTAGGTACATCGTTGAAGCCCTTTCAAATACTTAAATGTTTCTATTAGTTGCCCCCTGAGACGTCTTTGCTCGAGAGAGATCAGACTAAGTTCTTTTAGGCGACATTCATACGACTTATTTCGCAGCTGAGGTATCAATTTCGTTGCTCTGCGTTGAAGTCTTTCCATTTTATCGATATCTTTACACAGATGTGGCCAGAAGTGTGGCCGCACTAACGCTTTGTACAAGGGAATGATGATGTCTTTGGACTTGTATTCAAAATTTCTGGTGATGAATCCCAGTACTCTGCCCTGCCATTTTCACACTCTTGTCAACTTGCTGACTGTGTTGTAGCTTGCTTGTAATAGTGATTCTTAAGTCACGTTGTTGGGTGACAGCAGCCAATACCGTCAAATTCATTTGCAGTGGGGGCGAAGGGTTCATCAGCCCTATGTGCATTACTGAGATATATATATATATTTTCAACTTGATTAGCTCCGCCAAGGAGGTTATGTGTTTGTTGGAGTTTCATCTGTGCATGTCTTTTTGTCACAAACTAACTAAAAAAGTACTGGACGGATATGCATGAAATTACAAAGGATTGTCTGGTATGCTAGGAGGGAGAAATGAGTCACTCTCTTGAAGACCCATACAACCGTTTCTTTACGTGTTTTTTCGTGGCAATATAACTCACACAGTATATTAGGGGATTTTCATGAAATTTGCAGGAAATATTAGGAATATTACGAGGAGCAAATAACTAAATTTTTGTGATGATCTGTTTCTCCGTTTTGTCTTCGACTCAATGTTTGATATGCCGTTTTTAGTAACATGACCGAAAAAGTAATCTAAGGATCTTTATGAAATTTGCAGAGACTGTTAAGATGGGTTAGGGCCGAAATATACCAATAGCAGTTGAACGAGAAGCTGGTAGGCAGGCAGTTTTTCAAAAACTGCCAGCCAGCCTACCTGCCTGCCTGCCAGCTTCTCGCTGAACTGCTTTTGGTTTGTTTCGGTCCTATGATACACAAATGACCCTACGTTGGTGATGCTTTGATCATCCGTTTATGTGGTTGTCTCTGTGTTTGTTTTATCTCTGTCACAACATCATTAAAAAATAATGGATAGATCTTCATGAAATTTACTTGAACTGCTAGCAATATTACTAGAAACAAATGATCCAATTTTTTTGGTGTCAAAATGAAATCCTGGATTTAAGACCAATTTCAATATTTCGTTAACATTGCAATGCTTGAGAGGGTTGAGCGATCGCCTAATGTTTCCCTAGTTTCTTCTTTTCACAAAACAAAGATTCGACTAATGTGATGTCATGACGTTTCTATGATACGGAGCCCAAATTTATATTATGAGTGATGCTTTACAGCCTGCAGAAAAATTAATATAGATCCCTGCTTTCATCGAAAAAAAACAGAAGGGTTTCGTTGCTAGACAGGAATTATGCTGAAAGCAAAAAGAATGCTCTTCTCCTATGGTCTTTTATGTTAGCAATTGCAGGGTACGATTTATAAGTAATTTAGTAGCTAAAAGAAGTGATCATAATCAATAATCACAAATTTTTTTCCGTCATAGTTGACCTCAGAGTAAACTAGTACTATAATAAAGCAGTGTCTAGAAAAAAAAGTGCCAAGGTCGGAAATTTCTTTAATAGTCAATAGGTCCACCATTAGTTCGAAACACAATCTTCATTCTGTCTGGCATTGATTCTACAAGTTTTTAGATTTTCTGAAGCTCCCATAGTGGTCACAATTGAGGAAACCTTTGTCCTAAAATCTCCAAGGTTGAAGGCATTGGCGCTGAGGCACGTTACGTGCGATCTCTATCGTCCTGAAACATGGCCTTTCCAACAGCAAACTGCATGTCTACGTCACTCCACAGATATGGGTGTTCAAGACAAAGCCACTAAGAACTAAAGGTGTACAAGTAGCACTTTTGCTGTCAATACCGATACCTAGCAATTTGCCGAAACCGATACTTTTTAAAAAATGGGTGTTACATTAGGGAGGATGCTTACTAATTAATGTGCTTATTTGTGTTGATTATGCGCTGTTATCTTCAAAAATATAGCTATATGTCACATGAATTTCTTGGAAATGCACATGTTTCTGTTAGTTACGATAATAACTCAAGAGATTTTAGACCCATTGTAAGATTTCAAGAGAAGAACAGGGAAGGGGCACACAGATGCTATTGGATCCACTGTGTTACTGCTGGTTCTTAATTGTGTAAATCTCTAAACATGTTTGCATAATTTATTCACCCCTTATGATTAAGTTTCAGACAATAATAGTAGACGAGTTGTGGTGTAGACGACTGAAAATATTACTTTGTGTGGAGTATGATCCTAACATGTCAACCATAAAGGTTTAACTGATAGGCACAAAAAGATCCGGAGTTACTTCATAACCTTTTTCTTGTCCCAAACTGCAGCTAGAGCTGTAGCAACCTCTTTTAGACAAAGATTCAGATATTTTTCTAAAACCACTGCTCTCGAGCATGCCGAAAGCTCCTAGGCAGAAGTCCTCTTTTCAAGATAAGGATTTGGTAATCTTGAGCGCAATCAGCTTGCTACTAACGCCCCATCAGGTTATAGAATGGTTTATAGGCCATAGAGCTAGTTTAGCTAGAGATGTTATCGCTTTGCCTCATGGATGCCACCCTGAACCTCGCTTGACATCTTTGGCGTTCAGATCTGGTACAATCAAGGTGCTGCTTGAGGGCTTTGATTCGTATGGAGGTGTGGATCCGGTGGGCGTGTTTCCTTTGTTTTATGAGCAGCTGGCTGATGTTCTTGCCCCAAGCTTGCAGTGATCTTCCGGCGCCTAATGCGGTTAGGAATTTTTCCTCGTTGTTGGCGAACTAGAAATCTTACTCCTATTCACACGGGTCCGGTGTCGCCTTATGTGGCCAACTATCGACACATCACACTGGCGCCCATTTTGTCGAAGGTGTTCGAGAAGTTGATGGATGGTAAGCTTGGTCGTTTCGCTGAAGTTACGGGGTTGCTGCCTGCTGGTCAGTTTGCGTATAGAATTGGCTTTTGTTGTTGTGACGCTCTCTTGTCGGTGTCACACCATTTACAGTCTGCACAGGATTGTAGGTCTGAGGCACGCCTTGTCCAGTTGGACTTTAGCGCTGCATTTGACAGGGTTAACCACAGGGGTCTATTATACAAGCTGGAGTACTTTGGTGTGGGTGGTAGGGTTTTGTCAATCATTCGCGATTTTGTATCTGAGCGGACGCAGAGTGTGTCTGTTGACGACGTTTTGAGCGCCTCAGTCGGGGTGGTGTCTGGCGACCCTCTGGGTAGTGTGCTTGGCTCGCTGTTGTTCGTTCTCTATACTAGTGACATGTTCTCTTCGTTTGAAAACACGTTGATCAACTATGCCAACGATTCCACTTTGATGGCAGTGACGCCTGCTCCTCGCCTGCGTGATGCTGTAGCTCAGTCTCTGAATAGGGATTTGTCACGCATTAGTGCATGGTGCTCTGCCTGGAGTATGAAGCTGAATGCTAGTAAGACCAAGTCGATGATTATCAGTCGGTCTCGGACACTTGTACCGCTTCATCCCCTACTTGAGATTGATGACACTTTACTTTACTTCAGGAGTCTAGCTCCTTGGAGATTCTTGGTGTTGTCTTTGATGAAAAGCTTACTTTTGAGCTGCATATTAGGAGGTTGGTGTCACGTGCTTCCACCAAGATTGGACTCCTGCGTCAGGTGAATTCCGTATTTGGCGATAGTCAGGTTGCCCGTAGATGTTTTTATGCGTTTTTGCTGCCTGTGTTGGAGTATTGCTCACCGGTCTGGGCTTCAGCTGCTGACACTCACTTGCGTCTGTTAGACCNCTAATGCCATGCACCGCACCACCACTGCACTAATGCCATGCACTGCACCACCACTGCACTAATGCCATGCACTGCACCACCACTGCACTAATGCCATGCACTGCACCTGTCGTCTGACGGATGGACAAACTTGGCCCACAATCTCTGGGGCGAACTGAGCAGCCGCAGCAATTCTCTGCCGGGGCAAGGCAGCTAAACGTTGCAAGCTATTGCATTATTTCCTCGGAAGGCCTTTTTTGAATAAATACCTAGTGAATATCGGAAAAAAATAAAATCAACCTAAGTACTAAAGAATAATGTGTATTTATCAGATCATTTGTTAATGTTTAATCTCATAATTTTCCGTCACGCTTGAAAAACAGTCGAAACTTTTCCATGATGGAGTGGTGACCAGCCCGATACGCTCTGTAATTTACAGATAGGCAAAATAAAATTATGTAAACAATAGTAAAGATAAAATTAATAACAATAATAAATATATAAACCAAGTTGCTTGTTATTTGAAATGTTGAATAATCTGATATGGGAATAACCCAAGTGTCGAACTAACTCTGTTTCCGAACGAACAGTTATATTTGATACGCTAAAATATTTATCCCATCAAATAATAACTGCTTGTTCGGAAATAGAGTTAGTTCGGCAATTGGGCATTTCCTCTATATGAATGAACTTCTTCTTACCAATGTTGAAATCCAAGCAATGAAAAAACTACTGCTTCTCTCAGTGCTCTCATGCATCTTGATTTGTATTCTCGTCTCGCATCCAAACTTCAGAGGCTCTGGTTTCACGCTCAAATTAAGTACATGATCAAAGGAGCAAGAGGTAAGATATTAATCAGAGTGCAGCAGATGGACGAAAACCACGAGGATTTAACGTCCTACAGATATATATATATATATATTTTTTTTTTTTCAACTTGATTAGCTCCGCCAAGGAGGTTATGTGTTGGTCGGAGTTTCATCCGTGTATGTCTTTTTGTCACAAACTAACTAAAAAAGTACTGGACGGATATGCATGAAATTTCAAAAGATTGTCTGGTATGCTCGGAGAGAGAAATGATTCACTCTGTTGAAGATTCGTACAACCGTTTGCTTACGTGTTTTTTCTTGGCAATATAACTCATACAATATATTAGGGGATTTTCATGACTCATATAATATATGAGGGGATTTTCATGAAATTTACAGGAAATGTTATGAATATTACGAGGAGCAAATAACTAAATTTTTATGATGATCTGTTTCTCCGTTTTGTCTTTGACTCAATGTTTGATTTGCTGTTTTATAGTAACATGACCGAAGAAGTTATCAACGGATCTTTATGAAATTTGCAGGTACTGTTAAGATGGGTTAGGGCTGAAATATACCAAAAGCAGTTCAACGAGAAGCTGGCAAGCAGGCTGGCAGTTTTTGAGAAGCACGGAATGCATTGGAGCGCGCACATCGAACAGCGGCAGTTGAGCAGGCCGCTGTTCGGTGTGGGTGCTCCAATGTATTCCGTGCTTCTGAAAAACTGCCAGCCTGCCTGCCAGCTTCTCGCTGAACTGCTGTTAGGAACTGAACGCGTGTATTTTATTCGATGCTCGCGTTTGACTGTATCAGGATTGGTGCCGACAGCAGTAGAGGTATATTGATTGAATAATTAGAGAGCAGACAATTTGATTTGTGCTATGTCTGGGATGCCGTGCAGAATGGTTAAGAAAAAGAACGGGGTGAACAGTGAGATATGAAGCACAAATGTGTCGAAAAAGTAAAACATTACTAAAGTAACCCACAAAGATGTCACACGAATGTAAAATGATGCTAAATAACATAGTCTCGAAAATGTAAAATGATGCTGAAGTAAGATACTGTAGCTATAATCCTTGAAGTGCCTTTGAATACTAGACACAAACCACACACGAGGTAAGAGACTTATTATCCCTCATGCTCGTAACCCCATAGTCTAATATTCACTGTATAATAAAATCATTCGACTACATTCCAGTTTTTGTGTATTTGTAAGAAATATTTTGGGGGTTACTGCTCAATGTCTCTTTGTACTCTTAAAGACGACCCTTGAATATGATACTCTAATCCTCTGTTATTACTTAAAGGTCCTGATGATCGACTTCTCTCGTTGGAACGTAGTATTCGTCGTCTGGAATAGAGTTTAAGGAACACTTTCCAATTCTCAGTGGTAAGTAAACGACCCTCACTTCACACAACTAATATTTTATTTCACACTCTTATAGAGATACTGATACAGTTAATGCAGTACTATTGAAGTCCATCAAGATTCTACTAGCTCTTGCTTCTAGAGAGAAGTCTAGTTAGAATGAATCGTTCCGCTCGATCCTTGAGGTTTATATACTTTGCGAGCGGGGTCAGCGAGGTCAAAAACAAGTATAGCCTCACAGCTGTTTGCTAATTCAAAATGTTCCGCATTTGTTCCGCCGTCAAATGTTTCAAGCTAATTTGGTTCTTAAGCTAGCCCGTTATGTAGCTGCCGCTTACAAGTGAGCATATCAAGGACAGAGCGTATCTTCTCAATTACCATCTACCTCAGAAATCACTTATGTTGACTGACAACATTTGACTCGTAAGCTAGCTCCTAATTCAGCCGTTGCCGGCGCGACTCTCTTTCATTACCCACTTCTTCTTTATGCAGCTGCTGCTGGCAAATTAATTAGCCGACATGAATTTTAATTACCCACTCATCTTCTAGAGGCAGACGATCTCAGGTACACAACGTACGCCACAAACATTGTATTAGGATTGCGATGATATTCCTTGTATTAGGATTGCGGTGATATGATATGACTATCATACATGCGATGTTACATAGTTACAACACCAACACAAGTAGTAACACAAGTATTACAATATACAATGTTCAGTTAGATACACAATCGGTGTTCTTCCTATATTTCCAAGAGGTGATGTTACAATTCTAATAATATGGAATACTCCAACAGTATTTATTAGCGACTAACAAACTGTTGCACAACCACAGTAAAAAAACGAAGTTGGCCAAATTTGAACTTTCTAGAAGCTTTTGCTTAAATTTGCGTTTTTTTTAACATTTTGGCCACAGCGACAACACCGACGTTTGCTATCGACGTTTAATTGTAATTTCGCCAGCTGACTACAAAAAATATTCCCGACCTGTTACCTATTTGCTAAGTAACATTTCAGCTGAGGATTATCTCTTTGTATCAAGC
Source organism: Parhyale hawaiensis (assembly GCA_001587735.2). Classification (NCBI taxonomy): domain Eukaryota; kingdom Metazoa; phylum Arthropoda; class Malacostraca; order Amphipoda; family Hyalidae; genus Parhyale; species Parhyale hawaiensis. Next base: position 38,715,420 of record LQNS02278091.1, on the reverse strand, counting down.
TGAATCAAACGCAAATACGCTTAATTGATTGCATAATTTCATCCAGAGCTCTTTGCACTTTTGTTAGTGCTAGTTGCGACGTTCACAGAGTTTAAAACTTTCATCATATGCTCAGCGTATCGGTGCTAGCAGCAGTTTCCACTTTTTTGGCCGAAACCGATGGCACAAAAAAATGGCCGATACATCGGGTACCGATGCTGAAGGATCGGTGTACCTCTACTGAGAACTTAGAAGAAGTAGTTCCCTGACTTCGTTTCGTGACTGCAAAATATCACAGATGTAGCTCCATCCCAGCAAAACCAACTGCTATACATGTATAAGATACACGGCTTGTCCTATTACGGCGACAGTAGCAAACCGTCACTCACTAGGGCGACACGAGGAAGCTAACCAACAATTTATTAGCATGTGTAAGGTTTGGTAAGGGCCAGAACTGGTTCTGCTAACAACTGTAAGGCCAATCAAAGATTGACGCTAGGTAACGGGCGCTCATTGCTGGGCAAATCAATGATTGACGCTAAGTAACGAAAGCTCATTTTCTGGCCAATGAAAAACTGGCGCTAAGTAATAAACGCACACTGGGACGTTAGCAGAACCAGTCCTGGCCTCAACTAACCTATATGAGGGCTAATTCATTGTTGAAGAGCGTCTATATCTAAGCGCGCGTTTACTATCGAACCGGTCCATACTTTTATTGTTTATGTACTTTAGTCTACGGGAGGCGATTACAGCCCGGTATACATGAGCGGGTACATCGGGTTGTTGCCTTAAATGCCCGGTGTCGCCCGGTAAGGTACAGATTATCGATACGTGTCGCCCTAATAGCATTACCATCACTTTAGATTTATATGTACATTATATGCATACCGTTCTTCCACAGTCCTGAACAGTGGTGACTGCATGATGGAATCATGAGTTCATGGGGTCTCGCCATACCCTGATTCTTCCATCGCTCTGAAACAGGGTGAACGTCGACTCATCCCATCACATTACAGTTTTCCAGTCATTGACAATCCAGTTTGATCTTGTTAGGCAAACAGCACAAGTTTTTGCACTCAAGCGTGGAGACCAATAGCATTATAGTGGCTTTACAGCTGTGTAGATTCATATTCTTTAGCTCACGGCGCACAGTTCTTTTAGGATTGTGTTAGAACTAGCTGTGTAGCCAAAAAAAATTATCGACAATTTCACATTTTCCGGGCAAACAACTGCCGTGACAGCTGCAACCTCTTCGCTCTTGCTCTGTGCTGATGACGTCGTTGTCTTGGCAGAGAAACACGACCTCGCCAAACCACGACCTCCCTGCCCAAAACTAAGCCCACGATTTTCACCTCGGAAAATCAAAAATCGCGCATGAACCCGTGGTTACCATGACTGGCACCTCACACTCTCCTGAGAGATACCCAAAGATTTTCACGGGGACCCACACCTCACCCCGAAATATGCAAGGGAAACTTTTAACAGCGCCTCTACTACTGTATATAGAGTCCAAATTCTCGAGGCCCGCCCTGGCTGGTACCAGCTGGGATCAACAGAAGGAAACGTTGTCTGTAACTTATGGGATCTTTATTTGGTCTATTATTACTTACGCTGTTTCAGTTTGAGTCTCTAATCAATGTCTCAGCTTCCTCCATATAAAAAAATTACAACTCATCCAGAATTAGGCTCAGCGTGGGGTCACCGGATCTTACTGTATGGTGCACTTAAATATCTGCATGAAGAAACCCAGATGTTTCCCATCAAAGAATTCCTCGACACGAGTCGACAACACCTTACGCTGGGCCACGCGCAAGTGTGAAGACCACAGAATGTGACAGTGCTCGGCTGGGCGGTGCTGTCTCACCCACCGTATAGTCCCGACCTAGCACCGTCAGATTTCCACTAGTTCGGACCTCTGTAGGACGCATGACGTGAGAGCGTTTCCTCCTCAACAACGCTGTAATCGCAGCCGTGGAAAAGTGAACCGCCTCAGTAGTAGCTGTTTTTTACGACCATGGCATCAAGTATCTCGTTCATCGCTGGCAAAAGTGCCTAGAGAATGGTGGAGGCTACAGAAAAAAATAAATTTTGGACTACAAAAAGTCGCTGGCTTGAATGGTACCACTTCTTTCTTTGTAACTCTTAAAATTTTGTAGTTAAAAAATAGGAGGCACTACCCTTAGAACAACTCTCGTACCATGCTCAAAAGAAGAATCGTATCATATAGCACCGAGCTACTTTTAAAAGCAAAATGGGCTTCAGAAAATGCAGTACTTCATTTTTCGAGCATTTATTATAGAAAATATATTTGCTATCGTAATTCAAGCTTTAAATTTTATGGTATCTCATTTTGTTATTCAGTAGATGAGTTTTCCTTTATCTATATCCTTATGCGCGTGACGGAGAGAAGGACCAGCCAAGGCAGCAAGCAAGCAATCAACCAATCAACGACTGTGTAACAACTGTGTATTATTATATACTGCATATTTTTAATTACGAAAATACTGAGGGACAATTTTTTTTGCGAATTAGATGTATTACTGAGCCGTATGCAGGATGCTGGGGTCACAGAGCTTTTCCATATTAACGACTAGAGGGCCCAGCTGTCAAAAATTTTGTGATTGCACTTTTTATTGTTCCGCTTCCCAATATAGATTTTACTGTATTATATGTTTCGTCTCTGCAGGCCTGATCTTCCATTAGTTAAACGCAAGCTGTACAACCATGAGTTTTGTGATACCAACTGATTGTTGAACCTCCAGCGTTGAACTTTGGCTGCGACGTAAATTCAATATAAAAAGGCGTCTGCTCAGCGTGAAGATTCAACTACTACGATATCATTCAGCAATGAAAGCGGGGATCCAGAGGCCGGGATCCAGAGGCCGGAGATCCAGAGGCCGGGATCCAGAGGCCGGGATCCAGAGGCCGGAGATCCAGAGCCCGGAGATAAAGAGCTATAATTGTCACCGGTACCCCAAGCGCTGAAATTGTATGGTATCTCAACTTGTTTTTCAGAACATGAATTTTCTCGAATTAAGCTCTTAACTTCGTCACGGACCAACATTGGTGCAAGGGAGCAAAGGAGAAAGCAAGCGACCAACAACTGTATTTTATTATGTAGTGGATAAATTGTAATATCAAACTGAAGCATTGTTATTCTGATATTTTTCTGATTCCCTCAGCGTGTTTCCTGTGCATTATAGCGAGGATTATGCGCACGGTGCCAACCAAGGAAGTAAACAAGCAAGATCATAAGAGTTTTATAAGCATTTAGATAGACTTCAACTTCATTTAACTTTATTATAACGTCATTGAAATCTACATAGCTCCGAAACTTCCATTTGATGCCCCTTAACTTCATATACCTTCAAATATTACTTAATATATCTATTCGACTCAACATTACTCCATACATTTCCTTAAGCTCAAGTTTAACACCTTTACTCCATTCTACCTCATGAGTGTTGAGTGATTCGTGAGCATACGCTCCATCAATGCCGTATTTTTTCAGCTCTAGCAACCATAAGAAATTAAAAAAAAGTAAAACTTTACTACTGGTAAACTGTGAGAAAGAGCTTTCGATTTGAAACCAATTTTAAGGAACACGTATATTAATCAGTCCCGTTTACCCTTTCAATTTCTTTGTCGTTCCTTTCAATTTCTTCGTCGCTGCTACTGAATTGATGAACTGCAATGAGGAGTTAATATGTACCGCACTGGACTTGTACAGCTGGCAAATGTCAACCCTGTCTTGCAGGTGCACGCCTTCTTTACCTAAAGCTTAAGTTCGTTAGCTGCAGAGTGACAACAATAAACATCCAGGACGTGTTCGATTGGGTGTCGAAAGTAAGTCTTCGAGGCTTCCCTTGTCCGAAACTTCGGTTCTGCCACTTTGAATCGTGTTGCAAGTGTTAAAAGCAACGCGATTACATTGAGCGTGCTGAAAAGCTCCATTTTACGGAAACAGTTCGAGTTATTAGCAGCCTCAAAGGTAACCTACTGAAGATCAATGCCTGAGACTTAATCAGGCGGGTCGAGGCCAGCGCACCTGCTTGGAGTGTCGAAACAGTCAAGCTTCGCTTGTCCCATTTCGGCCCCCAGTCACACATGCCCTTAATGTATAAATAATACCTAGCACTGGAAGCGCAGAGCCCCATGTGACCTACTCGTATCCGAAGCCCAAAATGGTTCCAGGGTTTCGCACGACAGCAATTAATGCGCTTGTGTTGGAAATCAACCATATCAACAGTCACCGCTTCGGGCAATGCGCATTTCCTCCGTAATGCGTGCCGAGCGATCGTTGAAATAACCACCAACGTGACGAGCACAGTATAATATGACGGGATCTCATGCGGTACGGAATTATACTGGTTGAATTGTACTACAGCGACGCTATGGTTCTGCCAAATGTTCAACCCTTGCGAGACAAAACGCTTCTATTGACCTCGTGTTCGGGCGCTCTAGCGTCACATTATCTTAGCTTAAGACGTTGGCTTGAGCGAAAAGATAAAAGTTTAAAGATAATGGCTGTAGTTTTGCAATTAGGACAATTAGGTCGACAGTCACAAGCAAATTGCAAAAGTTAATTGTGTTCAGCAGCTTTCGTGACCCAGGGAATTTTCCTAGAGATGGGAACGTCTCTATCTAGATCGATCTCTGAGCACGGGGAAAACTTAGCGCTGAGTTAGATGTAGAGCTGGGTCTATTTATACTTCATTAAGTGATGATTTTATATCCACTAGAAAACAATACACAGTTGTTGGTCGCTTGGTTGATTAGTTGATCGGTTGACTAGCCTTTCCGTCTTTTTTTAAGGAAAAGTTAGGAGAAATTTCAAATGTTGAACGCCAAGGGCATGAGATGCAAAGGAATTCGAGCCTTGAGTAAATAGGGCAAAATATAAATTGCTGTAGCAAAACCTCAGGATCACAAGTTCAAGACAACTTGCGAAGGGTAAAAAATAACAACATTTCAGGCATAAATAAACTCTTTCCATAAGGGATCAGTAATTCCGAAAGGGAAAATGTGACAAAGACGAAAAATACCTGCTGTGCATGTTGTACCTCTTTGTCAAATAATGAGTTTCTCAGTTGAACAAAATTATAAGACCAGGGTAATAAATGCTTAGTTGTAGGGCAACTTCCGGTCTTTCGGATCAGTTACAGGCGTGTACTGACAGTGTGAAGGTGTCACTATGCCCAAGGCAAGCAAACTCTCCGATTAGAACGTGGTCGAATAGTTGAATTACCTACGCAAGGTTTGTCGCAGAGGGCAATCGCAACTGAGATTCACCGCAGTAAAACTGTGATATGCAACTTCCTAACTCACCCTGAGAGTAATGGAACAGCAAAATCCAATGGTAGACTAACAAAAATTTATCCTGCAAGGAGTAGGAGAATTAAACGGGTTATTTTTCAGGGCAGAGGACGGTCTTTCAGGCAAGCCAAGGCACTCAAACCAAAGCACTCACAGATGCTTTTTGTAGTTGATGCCATCTTTAGGAGCTGGGACAACATTCCTCCAACCTTCATAGAGACCCTCATTTCTAGTATGAAGGGTTTGCATCTCGGGAACTTGAAAAATTTTGGGTTAAAATTTCCCGGTCCAGGAATTCTTCTTTTCCTGGGAATTCCTGGGATTCTAAATAGTAAATATAATTCAAGATGTTAATGAGAAAATGACTCAAAATCATGCTGTTTAATATGATTAATCACTTATAGAACTCAAAATAGGCTGTTTAATATGATTAATCAATTATAGAACTCAAAATAGGCTGTTTAATATGATTAATCAATTATAGAACTCAAAATAGGCTGTTTAATATGATTAATCAATTATAGAACTCAAAATAGGACTTTAGTGTTTTAATACTATTGCAACTTACTGTATGTACACCACTAGACATTGTAGACAACACTATCCCATAGTTGAACTATTGTATCAGAATATAGATTTTCTGCATAGCATCACTTAATGACTCAACCACTGCAATGATTGCAAAACTGCTCTCTTCTCTGCCTTCTGAAATTATACATGTCAGCTACTTAAGCTGCAGGACACATTGCTTTTGGTAGTGAAGGTAGATCAATAATATGTTTGTTCTTTTATCACCAGCGAGCGAAGGGAAAAGCGGTGATAATGTTTTCGTTGAAGATTTAAGTATATATTAGACGACCCTCGACCCGTTGGGTCGTCATCACGATCGTCTTCCCTTTCGCAAAAAAAGCAGGTGTTAATTAGCTGGACATAGACCACCCGCTATTCGGTCGTCCTCTTCTGCCCGTCAAGGAGCGGCCCGTTCGGTTCCCTATCAACAGATTCTTTGCTTCTCTAACGAATATTCAACACCCAGGTTGTAGGCAAAGTCAAATTGTTATATGTAACGTATTTCAGTTGTATTGCCCATGGAACCGCTGAATTGATCATGTCTGTTCTTGAGGCCCAGCTCAGTTCAACTTCCGTATCACAGATACAATCGAATTAAAAAGCTAATCCATGCCCCCGGATAGGCCAGAGGCCCCCGGCCCCCAGAGGACCCTCGACTTTATTCCCTATCTAAAAGTGAAGAAGATGTGTCAAACAATATCACAAGTAAATAAACAAGCAAGACCGGTTCACAGACTTATCTAATACTAAGAATAGCCTTCGTGTGTTTATAAATAAATATATATATAAATATATATATTTATATGTTTGGTGTCACGCTCTTAACGAAATAGATAGGCGGAAATTAGCCCA
>LQNS02278091.1:38574844-38598254 GCA_001587735.2 Parhyale hawaiensis | reverse complement strand
TCTGAGACAAAGCTACTCCTATACCCCCACGTCCCCGGGGACCATTCATCAAATCTGAGACAAAGCTACTCCTATACTCCCACGTCCCCGGGGACCATTCATCAAATTTGAGACAAAGCTACTCCTATACCCCCACGTCCCCGGGGACCATTCATCAAATCTGAGACAAAGCTACTCCTATACTCCCACGTCCCCGGAGACCATTCATCAAATTTGAGACACAGCTACTCCTATACCCCCACGTCCCCGGGGACCATTCATCAAATTTGAGACAAAGCTACTCCTATACTCCCACGTCCCCGGGGACCATTCATCAAATTTGAGACAAAGCTACTCCTATACTCCCACGTCCCCGGAGACCATTCATCAAATTTGAGACACAGCTACTCCTATACTCCCACAAACTTTGAGTTTTAATTGTGACCCTAACATAAAGAGTTCACGTAGAAAGGCATAAAGTAAACCTTTAGTGCTCGTATGCACAGCATTAATGACACCGTCCAGAACTATAGATACGATACCTTATCTGAGTTACGGCAGTACGATATATTCCACTTGATAACGGCATTAGTCCACGTATCAGTATACCTAGTATTAGTATTTTATCGTATATATGCAACACTATAATATAAATAAAGACCGATATGTATTTAGCTGTTTATTTGTGAATTTTTCAATTTATTTATCTGCCCATTTTCTGTCACGCTTGAAGGAAATGATGGCAAAAGTATAAGGCAATATAATACTTGAGTGCACTTCTGACACTGCCAACGTTGATATCAAAGCACTGAAACTATTTGAGGCTTATCTTCGTACACTAATCAATTACCTTAATTAAAAGTACGCACAGGGGTAGTACAATAGATATATTAAACATAGCATATCTCTAGACTTAAATTAGATACAGAAAGCGGTTGATAGTCTTAGTATACGCTAACCTGCATTCCGGCTCATTGTTTGGCCTCTGTTTGGCAAGAGTATGCGCTGCCATTTGCTATACATATTTGACAGTCTGTAGCCAGGGCCATCACAAACCACGTTTATCAGCGAATTATCTGATTTTTCTATCCTGTTTTTATGACTGAAAGAACATTTCTTTGTTCTGACTTTCAAACAGTCAGTATACATATGAGCAAATATCACACTAGCACTATACGACCTAGGTACATTCATAAGCCGGCGAAATATGTCATTGCTAGTGGACCCGTGCGTGAAAAACACGCAATAATATATGTATTTGCTTAATATTGGCCGGTGCGGAATTTTCTTTTCTTTGCTTGCTTCTTCCTTATCGCAAGAAGTTTGTGGTGACACTTCTTCATTGATTGTACTTTCCTAACTAAAATACATATAGAGGAAAACGCTACGACGGCCAACTCAAATTAGCGTAAGAGATGCGTGCTTTCTACTGAGCAGTACACTTCAGTTCGTCTTCAGCACACTCCTTCCCTACCTTAGATGACATGCAAAAAAAACTATATTAGTAAACACTGAAACATCACTGAATTTCATTTCCGCTGCGTATCCAAAATACACAGTGAGATACCTTCAGCGTAACAAAATTTTCGCGTCCAAGAAGTTGGAATAAATAATTGTTACGTCTACTGCACCGGGAGAAATTGGTTCCTCTACGCTTCGCTGGATTTCTACTAAATCTGTACATAGTAAACCTAAAGAAAATATAATTTCGATGCAGAGAAAAAGTAATAACTATCAGACTGCACGGAACGGCAAGAGAAGCTGGAAGACCAAGAACTGCATTCATTGTTATTAACGATTTGCAATGTTTTTTGCCCACAATTGATATTGCTGCTAATAAATACGGAGCTTTAGCTTGTATCCAAGATACTCGAGGATGGCATATTACTCGGACTCGGAGAAAACTTGTTGTGTTGAAAGAAGAACCCAATATGGAGAAAACAATTTCCTGCCAAGAAATCATCGTGGCATTTATGCGCGTGCTGATCACCGAAAAATATCTTACCATTTGTCTCGATTTATGTAGTCAAATAAGACGACCAGTGTAAACTAAGGGCAGCTGAAGTTTGAATGAAGAAAACTTCAGGACAGAGTACGCATCACGATGGAAGAGATTGTTTAGAGAAGCTGTATGTGTCTGCATCGAGTGGACTTCAACGTATAGTCAAAGAAAGACCGCACCGGATCGGAAGCATCAGATATACTACTGCAGTGCCACCATCAGTATCCTGAAATATTTTCTACCTATCAGTTTTCTACAGTATGAAGCATGGCAGGATCCCCACAGTCTTCACGCAGCCAGGAAGCCTAGAGCTAAATTTTGCCTATCTACTTTGTTAAGAGCGTGACACCGAACATATAAATAAGTATATAATATATATATATTTATTTATAAAGACATGACGGTCATTCTTAGCATTAGATTAGATAAGCCACACGTAGGTGCCCAATGGTCTTCTGCTTAAAGTTCGACCAAAACGAGTTACAGTACATAGGGTAACAATAGCTACGAAAACAACTGACACTTGACCTCTTCAGAACAGTGACCAAACATCCTCACTTATGTATACTGATTTTTAGTTTTCCCCACAGCTAATTTCGCTGCATCATTTATTCTTCCAACCTGATTTCAATCGTCGACGAAACAGTTTTTTCACTGAGAAAAAAAAAAAACTTCGACGTATATGATCTGGTTGGGTATCCATTATACCGAGTCGATATTAATACGTTCAGTGATGTTTGAGTGTCTGCAGAAAGTCGCTACATGATTTTTATTTGCTGCTGGACTAGTGTGAAATCGAAAACACTCATCTCTTTTGTTCTTTTAAGTTGGCAGTCGTAATAATGAAAGTGCGCTAATAGAGAGACAGTATATTGTCATGAGTTCTTCACCGTCATTTTTGATGGCCTGGTACACTAGCTAACATCAGAGAGTACACGGTACGTAGCTTTAGTTTCATGTAGCATACCTGGTATTAGTATTGCATTGTATAACTAACATTATTTTGTCCTGCAAAATATAACTAGCATTGGTATTGCACAATATATGTATTAGAATTGCTTTATATACCTGACATTAGTATTGCAAAGTATAAGTAGCATTTGCATTGTATAGTATCACTAGCGTTTGTATTGCATAGCATGCCTAGCATTAGTATTACAAAGCTTACCTACCATGAGCATAGTACACGTAGCATTAGTATAGTAATGTAGCATTACAGTATAGTAAACGTATCATTAGCATCGTACTTGTGCTTAGTAGCGCATTAGTGTAGTATAATCATTAGTATAGCATAAGTAACAAGAGTGTGGCATACGTAGCATTAGTATAGTAGAAGCAGCAATAGTATATTTTGTATTAGTTTAGTATACGCAACATTATTATAGTACACGTAGCATTAGTATAGTATACGTATAGCAATGCAATAGTATGCGTAACATTAGCATACAGGAATTCAAAACATCAGATAAAAAAATCCCTATTTTCTCAAATTCTGACCGAGTATCAACCACGATATCAGTCTCGCGAGTCAAACAACAAAAATAAAAAATTCAACTCAGAAAAGCATGTTAAAATGAGTGATGTTGATTTAACCAATCTAACACATAACGTAGAAAAAATTTTATGAAAAGACTTATTTAACCACACCGAAACACGGGTGTTTTTAATGTAGCATCAACAGACTTCGAAGATTTGTATGGCATGCCACGATTCCTGTTTCAATGTGAATTACATACCGTCATCGTAGATTTTCCTCTTGATGAAGACCCAAAAATTTTCGATGGGATTCAAATCTGGAGAATTTTGCAGCCACACAATCAACTTCCATGCTTGATCCTCCGGAGAAGCCAGACTTTCCTGTGTTGCTCTGGTAGAATGGCGGGGGGCCTTGTGCTGCATAAGAACACAGGCTTCCCATTGAAAAAGTTTGGGAGGAACGAGAGTGGCATATGGAACGCTCACGGTCAAGAAAGTGAGGGGCGCTTCGGAGCAGCTCCGGGGCCATGCCCGCTTTTAGGCTGGCATCGCCAGCCTCGTTCCGAAAAAGATTCACCCGAGCCTTGCGCGTTTCGGCGCGCTTGCCCGTCCGCGGCCGCGGATATTCCACACCTTTACAAAAGTATCCGTATAGCAGCATTAGCATGCGTGCTACTGGTGTGCCTCTGCCGCCGGCGCACAAGAATTTTCGATACTCCTTCACGAGTTAGCTGACGCTGCCGTGGCCAATGCCCTTGGGTTCTTGATATCTGATTTAAAATATCGAAAGGGCCAAAGTTCATCAATTCCATGCAGACACATCGTTACCGTTGTAAAAGTTCTTGTCTAATTGTGATTTACTAGTTGCTAAATCACTAGACCAGCAGGGTAATATCACCAGGCAAAGGTACCACACATTTTCTATTGCAAAATGAAACAGGCACCGATAAATCTTGAAGGTGCACCAAAGTTCGAGGTAATTCTAGGTAACTTAATTGTCACATGTAACACCGAGATCAGATGAACAGAAGTTTAGCACAAAATAATCTTTAGTCTCAGTGATGGGCACAACCTATGAATACAACCATAGGCATGCTCAAGGGCACCATAAAGTCTGGAAGTAAGGGCACGGCTAGGAATCCACTAGAAGTGCAATGAAAGTGTCCAATATAGGGGTGCAAATAAGGGCACGAATATAGGGTGCAATTACTGAGTATACTGAAGGGTGCACAATTAAAAGAGTGCAAGTACTGAGTACACTAAAGGGTGCACAATTAAAGGGTCCAGTAAGTGGGCAAAATTACAGTACTCTGCAAAAGACAAAATAAAACTGTAGTAAAGAAAATCAGCAACTTCAAGGCAATAGACAGGCCTACATATCTCATAGTTCCTTCCCTTAGCACCGAAGTTTCCTCGATAGGCTTCCTGACGGAAAATAGATAGGGAAAAACTACCGGCCTTATTGTATTCCTAAGTTTTCAAGTCTCCATCCATACAACAACGGCGATACCACAAAGGAAGAAGGAGAGGACGTAGGGCACGAGATATTCCCGCAGGGGACCAACGCCTACAGGAACAACAAGAGGAAAAAGAGGAAGAACAAAAAGAAGAAAATCAGCAGGAGCAGTATGGGAAGAAAGGAAGGCACGAAAGACAGCCGTCGTGAAGGCCTAGCTAATGGCGAGACTAAAGTAATACAGGNATATTGTCATGAGTTCTTCACCGTCATTTTTGATGGCCTGGTACACTAGCTAACATCAGAGAGTACACGGTACGTAGCTTTAGTTTCATGTAGCATACCTGGTATTAGTATTGCATTGTATAACTAACATTATTTTGTCCAGCAAAATATAACTAGCATTGGTATTGTTGGTATTGCATAATATATGTATTAGAATTGCTTTATATACCTGACATTAGTATTGTAAAGTATAAGTAGCATTTGCATTGTATAGTATAACTAGCGTTTGTATTGCATAGCATGCCTAGCATTAGTATTACAAAGCTTACCTACAATGAGCATAATACACGTAGCATTAGTATAGTAATGTAGCATTACAGTATAGTAAACGTATCATTAGCATCGTACTTGTGCTTAGTAGCGCATTAGTGTAGTATAATCATTAGTATAGCATAAGTAACATGAGTGTGGCATACGTAGCATTAGTATAGTAGAAGTAGCAATAGTATATTTTGTATTAGTTTAGTATACGCAACATTATTATAGTACACGTAGCATTAGTATAGTATACTTATAGCAATGCAATAGTATGCGTAACATTAGCATACAGGAATTCAAAACATCAGATAAAAAAAATCCCTATCTTCTCAAATTCTGACCGAGTATCAACCACGATATCAGCCAACGAGTCAAACAACAAAAATAAAAAATTCAACTCAGAAAAGCATGTTAAAATGAGTGATGTTGATTTAACCAATCTAACACATAACGCAGAAAAAATTTTATGAAAAGACTTATTTAACCACACCGAAACACGGGTGTTTTTAATGTAGCATCAACAGACTTCGAAGATTTGTATCGCATGCCACGATTCCTGTTTCAATGTGAATTACATACCTTCATCGTAGATTTTCCTCTTGATGAAGACCCAAAAATTTTCGATGGGATTCAAATCTGGAGAATTTTGCAGCCACACAATCAACTTCCATGCTTGATCCTCCGGAGAAGCCAGACACTCCTGCGTTGCTCTGATAGAATGGCGGGGGGCCTTGTGCTGCATATGAACACAGGCTTCCCATTGAAAAAGTTTGGGAGGAACGAGGGTGGCATATGGAACGCTCACGGTCAAGAAAGTGAGGGGCGCTTCGGAGCAGCTCCGGGGCCATGCCCGCTTTTAGGCTGGCATCGCCAGCCTCGTTCCGAAGAAGATTCACCCGATCCCTTGCGCGTTTCAGCGCGCTTGCCCGTCCGCGGCCGCGGATATTCCACACCTTTACAAAAGTATCCCTATAGCAGCATTAGCATGCGTGCTACTGGTGTGCCTCTGCCGCTGACGCACAAGAATTTTCGATACTCCTTCACCAGTTTGCTGACGCTGCAGTGGCCAATGTTTTTGGGTTCTTTAAAGCTGATTTAAAATATCGAAAGGGCCAAAGTTCATCAATTCCATGCAGACACATCGTTACCGTCTTTCTTTCTGTGCTGGTAATTATCACCCTAACAGAATTTTTGGCCGTCCCAGCTGTTGTATAATGACTTTAGCTTCCAGCATATTCAAGAACTTTGTTAGGACATCAGAATGCCCAAACTACTGGCAGAAATGTAATATTTGGGAGCGGATCCTTGTTCGTTTGGTCGCGTGTTGTTGTTTCGCAGCTACAAAACATATATATGTAACATTATAATAATATTATATCTACATAATATTTCGTAGACAAATTATATGGCTTACTTGGGTTTACCAATTAATTTATGAAGAATGTGGATGTGCATTTATAAACAAATAAAACTTCGTACACTAGCAAATGCTAGTTTGGGAGCTAATATGACAAGTGCAGTAACGTTTATGGGTATAATAAAAGCAATACTGTACTTCATGTATTAGCCCCCATATTCCCACCTGACATGTAGTTAGGTACACTTAGGAAAGATTCTGATGGGCTAGTTATCGTTAATGCTATCTTGTATAATTTTAGTGTAGGCCTCCCTGCCTACAAGACTGCCTGCGACTCAAAGAGAAACCGATAGAAGGGACATATGCAGTATGCCTAGTGCAGCCAGAGCCCCACACCCGGGGAGAGCCAAGAGAATGAGGAGAGGAAGAGCACTGTACAAAATTTAATATCAAACGAACAAAGCAAAGTGGACACGAAAACAAGGTATCCCAAAGGCCTAGTTGCGGTTGCGGTAACTAATGTACACGTAGTTCCCCTGGCATGCGATCCACTCATCCTCTGTGCCTTAATTAGTTATAGCATTTACTAGAAATAGCAATAATTAAAAAACAATCAAATGTAGACAGCAGTCGCGGGAATTTTAATACACTGCTTTGATAGACAGTAGGCGCGGAAAGGTTTATACACTTCTTTGACAAGTGCAATAACCCCAAAAATACAGCAAGTACTAAAGTTACACCAATATGTATAAGAAACGTCCTAAAAAACTAATAACTTTATAATTCTGCCACATTTTCCATGAAAATTTGAGTGTTGCTTCTATATGGCATGAGAATCAGTGTATGTAATCAATTGGCCCGATAAATTTCCAGAAAAAAAGTTATGACCATAAGTACAGTTTCAAGGGTGGAAATACGTATCAGACACTTTTGAAATATTGATCTTCCTTTCTACTTCACAGTTCCAAGGAAACATTAACTTCACATTCAGTTCGTAAACAACCCTAAATGACGCAGCGATTCACCAGAACACCAGTAAATAGTGATAAAGTGGTAAATACAGCCTCTGCAGAATTCCACGTAATTCCCCCCCCCCTCCCCTTATTGACATCGAGAAATGTAAATTTGTGCTTACAACCAGGATGGAAATTCCTTTATCCTCATTTTGAAACTACGTTCCAGGTAACACATTATAGTGAGTAATTTTCTGAAGGACCCTCAATTATATGGAACCAAAAAATGGCCAGGTCATCCACCAAAAATTACCAATGCTGCCAGGCGTCGACGTTTTCGAGAGGCATCTAAGGGTCAGTCCTGCTCAAGGGATCTGCAATAATCTCAAAACCTACCGATCACTTCAAGACGAGTTCGTCGACTGTTATTCGACTTCCCAAATTTCGTGTATCGAAAGAAAAAAATAGCTTTTGCTTTGACTGCTCAGCACAAGAGGTTGTGTGGTGAATGGGTGAAGGCAAAAAAATTGACATGAACGGAGGAGAATTGGGACACAGTGATCCTATCCGACGAAAAGAAGTTTCATTTGGACGGCCTGATGGACCTCAGTGCTACTGGCATTACTTGAGGAAAGAAGCCCAACTGTTTGGAGAAAGACCATTTGGAGGAGGATCAGAAATGATCCGCGGAGCCTTTTCTGCTTTTGGAAAAGCCAAGTTAGTAGTGATGGAAGGTAGGAAAACTCTGTTCGATGGAATAGTGTATTAGAAGAAAGTTTTGTACCATTGGTGCATGATGTAGATGACAATATTTCAGCATGACATTGCAGGTATCCAAACCTCAAAGCTAACAAAAGACTGGTTTGAAATGAAGAACATTCAAATTTTGGACGGGCCTGCCAAGTCTCCGGACTTGAACCTCATAGAAAATCAATGGGAAATTTTGTCACTGCAAGTTTAAGATCATGGACGTCAATTCGCACGTAAAGAATCCACAAGATCTTGCATAAAAGAATATTGGAATGAAATTCCTATTGAAACTCTCAAAAATCTCAGTGATTCAATGCAGAGCAAGTGTGTTGCAGTACTGCAATCTAAAGGCAATACCTGCAAATACTAAATGTTGGATAATTTTCTTATAAATACAGATAACCAAAAGTGCCCTAATTTATTTCCACCCTTAAAACTGTACTTTTCATCATATCTTTTTTTAACTTGTGAAACTGAATATACATATAGACTGATTTTCATACTGATTTCATCACTCAAAGCTTCATGGAAAAATGTAGCATTATTAAAAAGCCATCAGCATTTTAGGGGGTGTATTATACTTATTTCCACCACTTTAATGTAATGATCGTGATGATTACTGCACTTATGCTATTAGTCCTACTGCTATGCTACACACGCTTGCTCGGGCACTCCACTCCTCGAAGCTCAGATGTGAGCTGAGTCAGCAATACATCTATATGAGTGGGCCGAATGTACAGTCATGACACATGACTGCTGTAACAAGTGTTCTCCCACTTCACTGGTAGCTTGCGCTTCCTTACCTTACTTAGTCTTCGAATGAGGTCCGGGTGATATTTGTCAAGCCACCCGTTGTTCAATAGTTGTCTTAACTGCACACTTTGAGCATGGTAAAGTCAACTTAGACCACACCCTCACCTGGGAAACCCACATGCACTGGTTTGTGCTGCGGGTATAGGCCCACTGGCCCCAAATGAGTAAATCTAGTTGCAGTCGACCTCGGGTCACATAGAACTATGGCGCCAATTTGACGGAAGAAACAAATGACCCGAGACCCCCACTCCCCTCATCTCTGAAGAAGACAGTTCCGCCACGGCACCGTGCATGCACACACAACTGCAGAGTCAGCACACCAAGATTTGCAAAGAGCTCGCGTGCCTGGCTGGGCATCGAACGGGCGAGCGATACAAGGTGTTAGAGCTGAGAACGGAAGCATGCTGCTACCGTGTAAAGTCCAATATATCGAGTTATCTCCTCAGGACATGCAAGCCCTTACAATCATTGCTTCCTGACAATTTTTCAACATGGCAACTTTGAAGTTTGTGACATTTCATATGCAACGAGGCATACTTCCTGCTAATATTGTAAAGTGTTACACTTAGGAGCTAGCTTTTCTTAAGCGATTATCGTATGGCTTACGTGGATTTAAATCTAAAAATTTAATTGCTGTCTAATTTGGCAGTGCTTACTTTAAATGAAAGTTATCGTTCGAAGTTGAATTCTATAAAGATTAATATCGAGAAAGTGGACTTCACTGCACACCCAATCTAGTTATCTATTTACACTGGTTAGTACTATAGACAAATACTCGCTAGGGTCCAGAGGAGAGCACGGCTTCATTCGACCATAAACTGTCAGAGCCATGGGGTCAAAGACGGATAACTTATGGCTATAATTACCCCTTGACTGTTTTCATTGCTAGTAAAAATAGCGCCCGAGGCCTCGTAGAGGATTGTGAATGGTAGAAACGGTGACACTGTATTTCCCATTGAGGCCGGGAACTTATCGTCTGATCTCCAGACAAAACTCGAGAAAACGCTCTTAACCATTCTGCTTCTATAAGTTATAGTTACTTGTGTTTGCTCTCATTCCTACGAACAACGTTAAAATCAATCGTCCAGCAAGAGAATTTCTTGAAGAGCCATAGGTTATGCCATAAAAATGAGTAACTCATGAGTGCTTAGTCCTTTTGTATTATCAATAAATTAAGATACATTCAACATGCATATGAGAATAAAACTGGATGCTGGTACTAGACAGTATAAAGAGCTCATTTTCTCACAAGAGAGAAAACCTAAGTTTAAGTTCGTCTTCAGTCAAATTAAAAGGCTGATATGATAGTGCAGTAACTGCTACTATTAAGTTTAAGACATTACTGTACTCTGCATATTAGTCCCTCATTGTTACGATGCATGATAGCTGAAACGATGATCATTTCAAGATTTCAGTTCCATGAGCTCAATCCTAGTAAAACTATCAGGTAACCCAGAAAGTTCGAGTACTTCTTTGTTGAACGATTTTCTGCAAAAAAAAAAACTGCACGAACTTTCGTGTTACCTGACAATATAACATTCTATTCCATAATCCAGAGAGAGCGTTAGTCCGACTGACTGTTTCAGTCCGATAGAAAAACAGATAAATTAGATCATACTTTAGTTTGAACTTCCTCAGACGCAACGGGGTGTCTCAAGCAGAAGATAAAGTGACAAACGGAGAGTGTGTGGTATTAGAAAAGAATTAAGAAAGATGAGAACAAAGTATCGTAAGTAAGAATATGGGAATAGAAGGAAGTAGGTATAGCTAGTGAGCATGCGAGAAAATATCCCGAAGGCGTAACACAAATAAGCCAAGGCATGAAGATAATGCAATACGATAGGGTAAAGCACCAATAATCGGCGCTTTAACACGATCTTAGCATGTCTGTTTCACTCACAGTCGCAATATCAAAGAAATTTTCCACACTTGGATCATCGTTCATGTTAGTGGTCCCAGTATCAAGATGATGCTTTCGGAAGCATGTCAAATTGATTATGTTGGCTATTCGACGATAAATGCATGCTGCAGTGAATTTCTAGTAATCGGCATCAATTACCATGGTTCTACCCACTTATCGGCACTCCAGTTCCATTATTCTGCTTATCTATTGCTAATAATTGGTTAGCTGATTATTAGAAATGCTATGAATTCCCAGTGTCATTGCTCTGAACTAAGATTATTAAAAAAGCAATAATAAATATGGTATATTATGCAATTTTACTTATCACCAAGTAATTTAATAATCAATACACTAAAAGATAGAAGTCAGAGTCCATATTAACACATTTTCCTATCTTTTTAGTGAATCACATACACTATGCTTAAGCCACAATTTAAACCAAGCGCCAGCACATTGCCTTCATGGCATCATTGTTACCTCCGCCAAGGAGGTTATGTTTTCGTCGTGTTTGTCTGCCTGTCACCAAGATAACTCAAAAAGTTATGAACCGATTTGGATGAAATTTACAGGGATTGTTAGATATGTTAGGAAGAACAGATGATTAACTTTTGGCGAAGATATGTCTATCCGTTTGTTTGTTTGTTTGCCTGCCTCATTTTTCCCAATGTCATAACTCAAAATATTATGAATGGATTTTGATGAAATTAACATAAGTTGTTAGATATATAACAAAAAGTAAATGACCGGATTTTGGTAATGATCTGTTGGTTTGTTCGTTCGTTTGTCACTGTTTATAATTTTATGCTTGTTAGCACAATAACTAAAAAAATAATGAATGGATCTTTATGAAATTTATAGGAATTGTTATTAATGTTAAAAGACATAAATAAGTAAATTTTGGTGCAGATCGGTACGTTCGTTTGCATGTTTGACTCATGTTTGTCATAACGATTGTTAACAGTATAACTCAAAACGTTATGAACGGATCTTCAAAAAAATTGTACAAGCTGTTATTACTATCAAAAGGCACAAATAAATTAAATTTTGGAGTCTATAGAAAGAAAATTATGGTTTCAGAGCCAATATGAATTTTTTGTTACCGTTGCCTCGCTTGGTGGAGGTATGCGCTCTCAGAGTGCTCTAGTTTTGTGTGTTTTGGCGGGAAAACTGTGGGAACCATTCGAAGCCTTGTCCTAGTTTCTACCAACTGTTGCAGCGAGGGATTTTCTTATTATGGCAACATTTTTGCAAGAAATGCCGATTAGTAAAGAGTGCCGATTCAGCATGCCTTACCCCATATATCGTTTTAATTTCAACGAGTATTGTTTTTCCACTGCAGTAAAATATTTCCATAATATGTTTTTAAACGATGGTACATTTCGTTTACTTCTACGAGATCAGAGTGCAAGCATCCTTACCTATTGTACCTTGTGGGTCTTCGGAAGAAGTCCGGGTGACGTTTTCCACATCACCCTACGTGTGCGGAGTCATGATGCTGGGGGTCTTCTGTGGTGCCACAGTTAGCATCAAAAGGCACAAAATCCAGAAGCAGAAACACCCAAGCATCAGCCCAGGTGATGGGCATAGCGCGGTCTACATTTCATCCGTAAAGAAGCATTGTAGTTTTTCGTATTCTCCGCTGAATGGGTAATTCTCACCACAATCCAGTAAGCATTGCACTCGGCAATGACAGACTCAATTCATACTCCACGGCATGAACGAGCTGCACATCTACCCTGATCAAATATTTGTCTTCTGGGATGCTAAAATTCCGTTGGGATAAAGAATAACTGTTGGTAGAAAAAACTTTGTAAAAATATATTTTTACCTCGGTTATTCCCTGCAAAAACGCATAACAATAGGAATATTCTTACTTAAAAAACATGGGAGCAAATATTTCTTAATTAAATACTGGCTACCTTATGATAAAAAAATTCAGAAAACGTAGACAACTATTCCGAGAAAAACAGTCAAGTTGTCAAGCGGCATTAAAGGAGTTAGAAAAATTGTAAAATATACAGGATTTGGATGCTAATTATCCTCAAGCAAAGAATTTCTAAATGGGAAGCACCCAATTCAATCAGGGCACACAGTAGCTGTATTGTTAAATTCAATACGCTGATCCGCAAAAGTGCTCCTTAATAAATAATCAGCAATAGACAATATGCTGTATCGTACTAATTTCTTTTTACATAACTTATGAATTACATTTACGTAAGTAATGCAGCTACTGCAATAAAACGTAACAGTGAATATTGTTATTTGTACAATACGAACGTTCAGGTATTGGACTTACTTTTATAATGCAGATTAAAGATCAAGAGGTACTTATATGTAAATAATTGAGACAAGATAATTTATTGTAAATTGGCTTGACATATGACACAGAAACGACACATCCAGAATAGAGGTATCATATTAAAATATGTATCTAATTAAGCACTGAATACATTATCACTTTGGCAAAAAAAAATGGGTCATAGCATGCCAATAGTGCTCCAAAGAGTACTGCGAAAAACCAAACTTAAGTACTCAAATAAAAAGTCACGTTCCAGATATTATGAGATGTTATACTATTGTCAAGGAAAGTTATCTCGATCCTTCACTGCTGTAGAGCCTAAAATAAACCTTTAATTTCAGAAAAAATATACGTTTTTAAAGACGCACGAGAAAATATACCCATGTTTTGTTTCACAATATAGCTGCAATATATCCAACAATAAACTCAGAAACCAATACAAAATTGTGAGGCAAGTCAAAAGCTGCCGAAACTAGCCTCAGACATTTTACATTTCTCTCCACGACTAAAACTCAAAAGTTTATTTTGGGAGACGGGAACGCTAAAAGAGAAATTCCAGGAAGCTCTAGGCATTTTTAAAGTCAGCGTCAACCTGCAAAGTCTGGCTACAAATAAATAGTATCTTTTGATTAAACGATATTTTTTTGCAGTTTACGCCATCATATGAAGTATTTATTGAAATGAACTTTCTTTGATCAACACCTTGGTGCCGCAAGATTAAAGTGGAGACACTGTTACTGACTTTAAGATATAGAACTGTTGTACGAAAAATGTTTTTGCCCATTCGACCGCCCCCAAAGCTGCGCCAATCCTAACTGATGAAATAAGTTCGGTCGCTATAGAAAAAATAGACTTTCAAGTTACATTAATTGAAAAACAAAGCACTCCGTACCTAATGGACTTTTTGCGGTAGCTGTATGCAACATAATTATGGCTAGTAGAGAATATCTTCTTTTCGAGTGTTAACCATAAAAACGGTGCAAAAGAAAGTAACACTCATGCCGTAACCCCATATCTAAAGCTGAATGGTAATTTTTTCCTTGGAGGAATCCATCGTCCTGTCTGTCAATGCGCCGTTTAATTCTATATTCCATCACAGATCATTACCATTATTGTCCTGATGCATGTCCTGTCATGACGTTTTAATTATGATTTTCAATCATACAGTATCCTAATCAAGGAAATTTGATCGTTATCTGTATCGTTTTGGGCCAATGTAATCACAAAAAATGTAAAATAGCGGAAAACTTGCTAGTGATATAAAAATCAGAGGTTAACTTCAAAGAAATTCGGCCAAGGTCAGCAATAACGAGAAATAAAAATGAGAAAGTATTGAAATGAAATGGCTAGAGTGCATTTTGCAAACCTGCGGCAGTACGAGGCAAAGAACTGAAGCAATGCGTAAGGTACAAGCTCGAATTTCGATATTGGAGAAAGAAGCCAACTCTAAACAAGTGGCATTGAAATGTTTGGCTGAAATTGTAGCATGTAAAAGGTTGTGATTTTATGAAGAATTTGAAAACAATGGTAGATCGACAGCAGGGTTTTGGAATGTGTCGGCAGATTTCTTTTTTCACTAAAGAATTTCTACCCAGCAGAAGTTGTGTGTGACAGTAGTGACAAGAAAATCGTCTTGAAGTAACAAGCGCTGTTGAAAGGCAGCTGAAAATAAAGAACGAGGTGGCCAGAATGGATGGAATTAAGCTAATAGAGGTACATGCAGTAGTGCAAGAGTAAACCCAAAGTCATCAGTAACATAACTAACTTATAATAGCTAATATCATATACATAATTACGAAACAGTAAGTGATGAAAACTGCAGGTACAACGAATAATTAGAAAAATGTGAAGCTCATCAATAATATATTCACGAAGGGGAGAAACTGTGCAAACAAACGCACCTATGCGTTTTCACATCAGTTTAGAGACTAAAACATCTCTTTCACAGAAGTAATGTTGATCTCGCTGTCTACGGAAAAAAAAAATAATAATAAATCTATACCGCTTCACGACGAAGAAAAAGAACTCAAACGCAATCCAAAATTTAAACAACAGGAGAAGAAGGGGCCCAGCTGGAAACACCAGGAATAAAAGGTAAACAGCGGATCCTGGGCCCCAGAAATGACCGAAAAAATTCATCTGGTTCGTTAGTTCAGAAAATACGAAGCGGAACTGAAGGTAGCTGTGTGGTGTTCGACCGATGTGAGCCAACTCAATAGAAGGTAAACCGCCGCCGCTGCCGCCATAACGCCAAACTTTGACCCTTAAAGTCCGGTGGAAAATGTGAGGGAGGCTTGGCGAGGGCAGCCCAGATGGTGTTACTGTTGCCCTCGTCGCTTTACACTATATCGTGTGGGGGCTGGTCTTAGTTACAGGCAGAGGCCTTGTTTGAATCGAAATGTTCATTGTTTGCAAGTACGCGCTCAATTTTTACAAGAGGAGGGAGTTGCTTTGGATTGAAATGTTCATTGTTTGGAGTACTTAGTGGAATTATGTAATAGAAGGAAGAATTGCTCAGATTAGGATGGTCATTGTTTGTAAGTACCCAGAGCAAGTACACGTAATGAAAGAGAGTAGAGGGTTGAAATGGCGATTGTTCCGGTGGTTTTATTAAATGTTTAGAAATAATAAATACTAGTTTGAAATTGAGTGTTTGAATTTAATTACTGAAAGTTACTAAATGAGGTTAACTGTGTCTTTACGTTCATTGTATCTAAGTATTTACTACAGCCGTGGTTTACTAAATTGAAGACAGAAGCTACAACTGAAAGCCTACTACGGTAAACGAACGGAGTTGTGTCAATTAACATGTTCTCTGTATGATACATGAGAACGTTATATAATTGCACTAAAAGAGCGAGAGACGCCGGGTCCGAAATTTTCATTCCTTCGGAGACACTCAGTGATGCCCCATGTATTGTAGCGAGAGGGTGCCCCTGACCTGAACTTTCTTTGGTTTTCAGAAGCTTGTTACAATAATCTTAGATGGTAAATAACTGATTTGAATTGAAATTTTGACTAATCAGATACTTTAACGCCATTGCTTCATATTTAGAAAAGTGATATAACAACTGGTGAAGAGAAGTACCTATTTCCGTTGTAAGTAATATTTGTTCCTGCTGCCATTCTTGCCACGGCTACACAGTTACTCAATTGCCACAGGTACAAACTGCCACTATTGTCACATATAAAAACTACTGCGTCGTTTATAACAGCTACCACCGTTGCAACAGTTACTACTCGTAAGCAACTGCCACAGCTGGAGCAGCTAAACAGCATCCAGAGGCAGTGACCAACACTGACACAACAGTTACTGTTGCATGGGTAAGAGCTACTAACCGTCGTAGTTGCCACCGCCTCCAAAATGCCAGTTACCAGAGAGAGCTCCAACGAATTTTTGCCCATTGAATTTGCTTTTATCAACATTTTTATCAAGAAATAGCACGCGACTGAAGTTTTTACTCCTGTGAGATTACAATAGAAATATAGAATTTTTTACCACAAATGCGAATATCGATGCACATAAAAAGAAATGTGCGAAACAAATATGAAAGATCACAAGACTATTCCTGGGACTGTTGTAACTACGAGAGTAGTTTCGACAGAAGAATGTTTCAGACAAAGCTTCATAGCTCGATCGCCGTTCTGGCCCCTACCGATGCTTCCGTCTTTTAATTGCCATGAATTAGTGTAAAAATTTCTAGCTTTTATATGCAATAGTGAACGCTTCTAGTTGAAATCCCGTAGACTTTTTGCCTTACTTGTTGACGGTTGTGCAAATCCCTAACATTGATTTTGATACCCACGCGCTAATGAAGACTGCCAGGGGGCAAGAACAGGCTTGGTTTAGGGACTCACTTCAGTGGCAATTTCCGCTGCAGCTCTTAGATTGAGCCTTAACCCTGCCACAGTTGCCTGAATGCCACAGTTGTCTCAGTTACCACACCTGCCACAGCCGCCACCTCAGAGGCTCCACACAACCAGGTCCAGGACTTGGACAGTTGCCATTCCGTGCTGGCAACAGAGAGCCAATACCTCACGCTGGACAAAAGTTTTTTTTCCAAATCAGGCGAGCCAAGAAAACTTGGAGGAATTCCGCCTCCTGCATGATCGTGAGGCCCATCAGCTGATGGCAATGCCTGTTGATTTCTAACTAGAGAGGAGGAGGAACGAGAAATGCTTTACGTAACAACATTATTATGGTAAATCTGAGAAGACTTATTTGTCCAAATTTTCAATTTACCCGAAAGTCTTTTGTATTGTAAAAGATGCGAGATGAAGAATGTAAACAGATGAAGAAGGAGTTTGCTGTACCGGCCTTTTGTAGTATAATATAGTAAGTCAAGGAATACAATGTAATGAATATAGAATTTCGTTTACTGGTCTCACTCAACATGACATGATGGCTTACTAAATGTGCAATGACAAGAACGGATAATTTTTTTTACTATATTTCTTATATTATGAAGATGGTGAAGATAAGAATGTAAACACGCACATCACGTAATATAATATGGTGGGCTTAAAAATAATGGCAAGCAAAAAAGTCTCTATTTTAATACTAATGCATTTGACTACAATATCACGATTTTGTCATGATAGCCACCTGTTGTGTCCAAGGCTTCAAAAATAGATTCTCCGACCTGTGTAGAGTTATTAGGAAGATGATTATTTCACTCCATAGTGCAGACTATGAACATCATTAGGTTACGTCTTCTGATCGTAGTTCATAAATAGCAGCTGCCATTCCTTGCACAGAACTGGGATGTTCAATCCCGGACCTAAATAGAGATTCCTTAATCCCTGGAATTTGAGAAAAAATCCCCGGAATCATCTTAAATTCCTGGGATTTAAAATTGGTCTAAAATCGACGCTATCCTGGGAAGAAAACCCTATTCACAACGATGCATATAAGTTTTGTATCGTGAAGTCCACATAAAGCAAATTTGAAGAGGTGAATGCGCGTAAGATAATTAATTCTAGCTACTGAAAAATTTTCACGGTCCCGGTAGTCATGAAATGCAATAATATTATTATCGTGTTTGTATGGCATTGGAGGCAGAAGCACTCGAGTCTACGATATTAATATCAGGAGACCGTACTTCAGAAGCACTGCATGTACAGTACAACAAACAATAGCATACATGTATATAACTATATAGCACAGCGCCAACACTATAGTCCCCACAAGTGGAGTTCCATAAATGCTTATAAATTAAGTTATTCATTTATGTATATATCACTTTTGGTATATTTTGACAGCCTGTCCGACACTGCAGCAAGAGAAACATGGAACACGCGAAAGCGCTTTCTCGTTATCGATAGGGGATGCCAAATCCCTTCCCCATTACTGGCGTTTCTTGTTCAAACACGGAATTCTTCTCACAGCGTAGGTTGTATGCGATATGCACTTGCCCAGTAATGTCCGCAAACACGGTGATATTATTAAACTAAGGATCACTGAAATATAACTTTAAAACTCTACTAATGCTTTGCTTGGACAAGAAATAATATGCTCCAATTTCTAATGCTATGATGCGTACTAATTTATCAACGCGAGTAACTTAAATATTGAGACTGAGCTCCGTAGAGTTCAGTAATAATATGTTGGTAATATTTCTACCACAAGCGAAACGGACTTTATTTGCTAGTTACTCCCATACGCAGGAAATATGCGCTATTCGCACGCAAATAAAGGTTTTCATGTGATAAGTGATCAAAATTTCTGAAGAAGGTCGTCTGCCTTCAGCGCCTGTGTGCTGCGTACATAAGCTAACAGTATTACTATCCACATGAACAATAACTATAATTGATGTTAGTTTAGCTTTACTTTACAATATTAAATGCAAGGGAGATATTCGCTGGTAATGCTATAAATTATTATACTGTGCATGCAGAGCTTCTAAGGTACAGTCTCCTATTATAATATCGTACAAAATGAAGTCCGTCTTGGTTAACTGAGTTTCGTTAATATACCAACAGGACTGCTCAAAAGGTTGTCAGTTACGCAGCTCAGTCACTATGAGGTGCATTAGGCAAGTTTGTAGCAGCGATAGTCATAAAATTGCAGGAGAAAATTACCCTTAATGCAGGTAAACTAATGGCGTGTAACATATTTCCAGTGTCTCCCCAAGGACGGGTCTATTTAGTTGAATTACCTATTTTTTTTACCACAAATTTACTATTCTTGTTCTTCATTGCCATTTATTTTATTTTAAAGAACAAAGTGAAATCATTTACAGTTCTCTATACTATCAAACAGCCCAAATTTGGACACGACTATCAAGGAAAATTAAACATGCAAACGTTTTAGGCGAGGTGCAGAGGAAATTTAGGCGAGTGACAGAGGAAATTTAGGCGAGGTACAGAGGAAATTAAGGCGAGGTACAGAGGAAATTAAGGCGAGGTACAGAGGAAATTTAGGCGAGGTACAGAGGAAATTAAGGCGAGGTACAGAGGAAATTTAGGCGAGGTGCAGAGGAAATTAGGCGAGGTACAGAGGAAATTTAGGCGAGGTACAGAGGAAATTAAGGCGAGGTACAGATGAAATTTAGGCGAGGTACAGAGGAAACTTAGGCGAGGTACAGAGGAAATAAAAAGTAAATAATTATAGGATACAATTTACTCGGAATAATGCACTTATTGACAGTGAGTAAAGAGCACATTACGTCCTACGTACTCCACTACGTCCTCTTACACTTCTCAGGACCTGTACCGCCAGTTTCTCTCTCATGACATAAGGTCTGAAGAACTTCCCTACTAGCCAATTTTGCAGCCTCCAGCATCCACCTCAGCAAAACTGAAACAAAATTTTGATGGGCTTCATTTCCAGAATTCCCTCCAATATTTTCATGTCTCGGACAGGCCCTTAGCGTCCTGGGATCCGACATTCAAGGCCGTCCGCACGGGCGATAAGTCCCGACAGAGGGACACTCCTGCGTTCTAACTTTGACACTAACTAAAGTCCTTCAGTTCTCTAAATGTGGGACAAGGTCACCCATCTCGCAGCTCTATTTTTTACCAACGGTTATAGTCGTGGTTTCCTTTGGGGAAAATTGTCATAGGAAACGAGTACCGGAAATGAGTCAATTCGTCATTGATTGTATACTGGCGTCGACTTCAGCAAACAACAATTGAGTTAATGTTAGAACATGTGAGTTGGGCTGCCAGCGGAGTTATTGCCTTCACGGAGAAAGCAGAAGATTGCTGCATATCACTGAACCTTCCCAGAGGTTTTCTTTTCAAGTGCGTTCCAAATAGATCTTTTCATTTAGTCCAGGGAAATATAACGCCTTTAGACAACATGCCTAAGCTCCGCTACAAGATGTAAATCAACACGAGGTACCTAGCTGGAAATTTAGACTTTTTGGAAAATATAGAACGATACTGCCCAGGCTAGTTACTTAATAGATATATATTAGTAAAAGAGTCCTAATGGTTCCGGACTGGAGTCTCATAGCAACTATTATAAAAAAAAACACTTGGAATAGTCCAACTATTACAATTCTGCAGCATTGGCGATAGGCAGCAGCACCAGTCTTAGCTGTATCAGGTCAATGACATGCAAACTTGGTCGACCTTCGCAAACTTAAAAAATATAATACGAGTACTGAACCCGAACCCCTGCCCACAACAGCGCACTGTTGCTATCGTTATTGTCATTGGAGCAGGTAGTATTTTTGTAAGCTATTATGTCGCATCAAGATGCTAGTCTGCCTGTTAGTCACACTGCCAATGACGAGCAGTACGTTCACTGGAAGCGTCAAGCGGTCGACTTCCATTATTATTATCTTACTACAGTATAGTACAGTTTGTAGTTTGGTTAGTTGATTGCTTGATAGGTCTGTCAGTTGTGTGTCTTAGGCATTTTTATACGACACAGAAAAGTATAATGCCCATATACTACCGAACCCAATCCAAGACAGTGTTATGCCGAGGCCACATAATGCTAGCGCACGCTCAATTTATGAGCGGATGTTCAGCTCGGATGTCGCTCATGCTACTAACTCTTCCCCGGTGTGTCGGGACGCCGTGCGAACTGAACGGGCGCTCACAAATTGAATGTCCGAGTTAACCGTGTGTGCCTGCATTCATTATCTTAAAAGACTTCCAAATTTCATATCTTTTCCTGGACTCAAGTACTCGAATCCACCAACCGTATGCCAGATATAAACGAGACTAGGCTTCTGCAGCACCGTCAAGGTTTTTTTCTTGCTATGAACGGTACTGCAGTGCTGAAGAGCGATTCGTCTCCCCATCTCTTTCGATTATTAAATAGAAGGTCTCAAAGGAGAGTGTAAAACAACGTAGCTATTCTATAAAGAGGAAGAACTAATCGATAGGCACGTCGTATCCCTTATCTACTGGTGCACTGCCTGCCTCCGTGCGCGGTAGGCTGCAGCTTATTGTGGGCTAAGTAGCCCTTTGCCTAATCTTAGTAATTATTTTTTACAGTCATTTTCTGAGAGTGCAGGCCACTAGTTACCATTTTTTTTATACTCTTAGTTACAGCTTCCCTACGGACACAGTCTTTGGTGCGATGCAACAGGAAAAAGAAATGAGAAACAGGTGGTAGTTCCCGTAAACCGGGAATAGTAAGGGAATAGTAGCAATAGAAATCATCAGTAGGAATGCGAAAGATAAAGGAAATCACGTGATTCAGTATCACTCCATCACCCCCCCCCCTTTAAAAAAAAAGCTTCTTAATAACAGCATGCATTAATTACTGAACATAATCAACATAAATTGGCAATAAGTTAGCTAATTATTCACATACTTGCTGCAATCTCTGAAAATTCCAGGGAACAAAAGCAATGTTCTCCAATGATTTCTCAGACCCATATCATTCCTGTGAAGTTTTTAAATATTTCTAAGTCTCCCCACAAGTCTCCAACCTACGATATGCAGGCCTCGGAGTAACTATAGAGATGCAGGCAGTAGCAGCTTGAAGTAAAACTGACAGCCAGTTAGACGAGCTGTCTCACTTGAGATAAGTTTTCTCGCAGTGTATCTAAGATACGATTCCGGGTGTTACTGAAGAAAGAAAGAAAGTAAGTTCGGGCTGTAAGATATCAACAGGTTTCGACTAGCAGTCACTATTTACACATCTGTATTCTTATAAAACTGATAATCTTGCTTACTTCGTTATCGCCGCTCGCACAATGTTTGCTATTATATATAGAGAATAAGCTGTGAGGGTTCGGAGATTTCAGAATATTAATCCTTCAATTTCTTATTTCAATTCATCATTAATATGGGGATGTTTGTATCCTCGAGAACGGCACGAGCAGAAGAAATAGAATACTCAGGATACGTTATTAGTGATCCAAAGGGTCACGGACAGTCTAGTCAGTACTGTACATCCCGGGCTTTGTTAAAGTCCTAACCTGTTTTAATAATTTGTCATCCGAAGTTGGTAAAAGCTTGGTTTATAATGCAATCAAATAAGATTTCTAATGTGTTAGTTTATTATGATCCAAACAACATTGCTATTCAGTAAGACCTCCATTGGCAGCAATGACACGCCCTAATCGTGGTCGGAAGTCCTTACACACATTACGGACGTAGTCCGTAATCAATTTCAGTTACCGAGACGATTTACAACAAAGAAAGGCGCTTTTAGTAACGTAATGATTGTATCAATTTGCTAGAAGCGCAAATACATGAGCGTTGGCCAGACGTAAATTGTTAAATTAATTTTAATTGCATTACCGGTCTGATGTTGACTTTCAGCTTTTCAGGGAACAGCTGCATCGGGCTGGTGCTACTTATGAGGAAGCTGAGAGGGAGCACAATTTGAGGTCCAGGGAGTTGTTAGCCTCGTCTGTTAGCTCACATAAGTGGTGGTCCACCTTGAAGAGCGCTGTGCTTGGTGTGAGC
>LQNS02278091.1:38494301-38537180 GCA_001587735.2 Parhyale hawaiensis | reverse complement strand
GCGAGAACTGAACCACCAATACCCATTAATCTCAGCTTATGGAGCAGCCCAAGGTGATTCACGCGATCAAAAGCAGCACTAAAGTCAAGCTGTACCAAACTTGCCTCATGACCCCTATCAAGAACCAACTGCAACACATGAGAAATGTGAAGCAGAGCATCACAGGTTCCCAAGCCCTTACGAAAACCATACTGTGTTGGGAGAAGGACACCCAGCTTTTCCAGTAAGCAACCCAATCTCGACGCAACCAACCTCTCATAAACATTCGACAAAACGGGTGTGATCGAGATGGGTCTATAATCAGAAGTACGAGATGAAACCGAGCCCTTCGGAACAGGCGTCACATGGGCAACACGCCAGCACTCCGGAAAAGAGCCCAGCTGCAACATTCGACGGAATACGGAAGCAAGCGGGGCTGCGAGCACACCAACCACCCTCCGAAGAAAGAAAGGAAACATACCCGATGGATCAGTGCCCCCATAGGGGTCCAGGTCAAGAAATAGGCGGTGCACTTCAGCGGATCTGAAAGCAAAACCGGAGAACCTCTGCTCGGGATCACATGCTAAAGGAATGCGCACAGGGTCCCGGCTCTGCTTCCCATCAAAGTAGCGCAACAAAAGGTCCGCCTAATCGAGAAGAGCGGCGAAGAAAATGGGTGCTTCATTCAACAGATTCTTTCATTGTAGGTAATTTTCTTCCTCTGACGATAAAACTTCTCGTTGGAGCAATAAATTTCGACCGAAATAATATCATTGTGTATCAATTGACCAAGCTACGCTAAAGTAGCTCATGGGTAGAGTGAAGCTCGACTGTGTTAAAAAGGAATTATTTCGCCGCGAGTCATTCAACGGAAGACAGGATCGATTGCGCTGCATAGCGCACTCAATTCAATTGATCACCAAAGCTTCTAGCTGCTGTGCATCCTTCCTAACCAAATTAACAAAGAAAGTACCATTAATGAAGATTGTAATCGTAAATCTTCTTTGACAGCTGGGCACGCGGGTATACATATAAAGGGCTAAGCACCAAAAGTTAAATCCTCGCTGTAGAAGAGCGAGGCAGCAGTGTAATGTTTCGAGTCCTATAGGCGCACCTTTTAGCTCTCGCTGCTCTGGCCTTGTGGTCGCGCCGTACCATACAAATGTCTCCGGGTTCGAATCCTCACAACTCCCTAATATACTGTATTTCTCGACTTAAAAAAATTGGACAACAGTGAGGTTCCATCTTGGATAATTTCTGGCGCGACTAGGGCAGAGTCTGTCTACAGTATACTGTAAATGGGTAGAATTTTTGATGGTTAATTTCTTCCTATCTCTTACATTAACGCACCAGCAGTAAAAACAAAGAAACAGTGAAGGTTCAACTCGCTAAAAGTAGTACCTCCACTGCTGTGTACGCAGTAGCCAGTGGAGACAGTATCACCCGAATCGGATTGGCTCGCCAAAATTAGATCTCTCATCTTCAGTTTGCTCCTTCACCGTTGAGATGGGAATTGTTTCATTGACTTGTGTTTAGTTCGTTTCTGTAGCTTCCATTATATTGGAGATACTTTAAGTCCCTCCTTTATTTCTTGCCGTAAGTTTGCCAATTGATTGGCTTCCGTTCCCATCTTTCGTTACCAATTCAGGGTATGTTTTAACGCAGATGAACTCTACGTTTAGCAGACGTAGTATGCTATTCGTTAAATTTTGGATGGTGCTGAGATGACTACTTGTATCTTAGATACGGTGTTGAACTCGCCCAGATTGGTTTCTGCCAGTCAGATCTCAATTTGAGCATTGTCGAAAATTCTACCGCCACAACTAACGTTTGCATTGGTCACGACTTCTGTTTCTTAAACAGACGATGAAGATTGAGTGAAAACAATTCATCTTCTTCCGCTAAATCAGTAAGCTCCTTAGTCCACATGCAGGAGCAATGAAGAATTTTTATCAAACGTTCTTTGCCGTCATTTTTCACGGCAGGGGTACACTAATTATACCTAAAATTTTTATTACCTACTATATTTGTTGTACGAGACCCATAAATGTATACGCAGGCAAAAAATATTGCACTGACATTCTCGTATTCAAGCTCATCATTAAATTTTGAATAACTAAAGTACCCGCGCTGTCAAAAATGACAGCAGGGAATTAGTGATGACCCTTTTTAACTGATCATACTTTCGTTTCTTATATGCTTCTGAAGGATTCGCTACCACGGCGAACTCAAATTCTTATATGAGTGTTCTCTGTTTCAATTCTTCTGAGCAATTACAGATATTCCGTTCCTACCTTAGATGACAAGCGAAAAAAATCATTTATATTGGCGAGCAGTGAAGCAGTATTGAATTTAATTAAATTTCTCCACCTCGCATCCTGTCTTCGCTACAATGCAACGTCAGTACATCGATATTTTTGCTCTATAGCAAAAATTACTTCCACAAAGGAAGAAAGTAAGTTGGAAAATATGCTACTGTGTGTACTGCGCATAAAAAATCGCTTCTATTGTGTTTCGTTGATCATATGCGCAAATTGTAAATCTTGAATTGGGAGCAAATATAGTTTCATTATGTAGCAGTAGGAAGAAAAGCCATTGATATCTTTATTGTTTGGATTTCAACGTTGGCTGAGCAAGATGTGCATTCAAATATATCAAACTACTTTTGCCAGCACCTGTAACCTGGTTTACTTTCTACCTATTAGTTTTCAATGGAGCATGACAGGATGACCACAGTCTCCAACCTGGCCTAAGTTGGAGTAGGATAAAAATGGACAAATAAACATACCAATACATAAGATTTCTAGAATTTGTGTTCCCTAAAGTACAAAGGTATGAAATTAAACATCTGTTAAATTTTCTTTCATCTAAGCTCGCAAGATCTGAACGTCAGAGGTCAAAATTTTGAATTTGAAATGTGAGAAATGTTCGCTGCATTGGGCCGGTCTCGAATGGTGTAGCGTTGTGTTAACTATGCTTGAGATCCGGTGGCACATCCTGCTGTAGGTCTTCCTAGTACCGTTTTAGCAAATTGGCATAGTCTGCAGCACGAACTAGTGCGCTTGAAGTGTAATTTACCTTTTTCCAGAATATTGGCCAAGAGCGCGAGCGATAAAAGCGCTGAGTGAAAAACTGTCATTTTGGACAATTACGTAAGTTAGTACCAAAAGTCTGCAACGTGTGACGGGTAATAAAATTTGAAAAGAAGAACTCTGTTCAACCTGTATGGCATGCTGAGTAATGAAGACATTTAGCGGCAGAAACAACAGGCTGCAGTGATACTGAGCAACGGGGATGGCGTCTCAACGAACAGAAAAGCTTGCCGCAACAGCAACAAAACTTATTTACTTATGATGCAGGACGTGCGCAGTGTCAGGAGCTCCGTTGAAATTTAGCTCAACAGAACAAGAATAATACGGATGATTTGGAGAAAGTTGCTGACCTTCATGTAATAGAACAATAAAAAATCAAGACAACGATACTACCATGCAGAAATCCACTGTTGAAGATATCGACCATGTAGAGGGCTGATGTTGGTTGAAACCACGAGCAATGTGTTGCTACGCTCTAGTAGGAAACGCACACTCACTCGTTCGTGCTACAGATATAGCCCAATTAGACCCAAAACAGTGCCATGCTGCAGTCGACCAAAAATCGTCAAGAGCTATGGCGCCTCCGACGGAAAGCTCTAATGGCACAACCTGCGCCCCCAAACCTCCCCATTTCAGGCCAGGGTCAATATCCTCGCAATAATTTGCGGACAGCATATGCTGGCTAAACACGTCAGTTGTCTTTCTGGGTGGCAGGCGCGAACCAGCAACTTTCTGTGTCAACGATATGAACATTCTCTTCCTTGCTTGCCGCTACTGTGGTACGAGTATGTAGGTAGATATTAGGTGGAGGAAAAGTAGAACAAAACTACGACGCCTGAGTTCCCAAAGTTTGGCAAGGCCTTATTCATATAGAAGTTCAAACTGGCCAGTGGACAATTAAACAATTAAATCGAAAGCGCGTTCGACAGACAGTAGCTTCAGGAACAACAAGTAGCATTGGACGAAGCTAGTAAAAATGCAGCAAAACAGCCTTTACTAAAAAACATAAAAGAGTCGCGAGATCTAGAGAAGCACTCTGAGAGTGCAGATTTCCGCCAAGTAATGCGATGTTAACGATATATCACAATGGTCTTGAATCAAAGTTATCATTTTGACCATCACTAAAATTGGGTGCAGCTGTTCCTTGTAACATCACTGCAGTTTCTGTAGTTCTCATAGAGATCTGTCCACACCTTTTGAGTTATGTTCTGACATACAAAAAAGCCTGACGCCCAAGCGGTTGAAGAATTGACTTTAATTTGATAATTTGGTGCCTTTTATTAATCCTAACGTTCCTTCAAATTTTCAAAAGATCCGTTCATGACTTTTTGGGTTATGTTGCTGATAAACAGTAAAATAAACATGCAGCAAAACCGACAAACGGAGTAAGAAATCAGTGAAAAAATTGGTCATTTATTCCTGGTTACATTTCTAACATTTATTGCATATTTCGTGAAGATCCGTTTATAACGTTTCGAGTTATCTTGGTGACAGACAAACAAACCACATAAATTTTGCGAAAGTAATGAATGATTGGTGTTAGCAAAAAAGGATTTATAGCCATATACTTTTCGACAAGAGAAGCGGACGATGAAATATCGAAAAACAACTTTAAAATGTGCGCG
The DNA here is from genome assembly GCA_001587735.2 of Parhyale hawaiensis. Lineage (NCBI taxonomy): Eukaryota > Metazoa > Arthropoda > Malacostraca > Amphipoda > Hyalidae > Parhyale > Parhyale hawaiensis. The sequence continues at coordinate 38,532,484 of LQNS02278091.1, read as the reverse complement.
AAGTAATATTAGAAAAATGCTTTTTGGTTAAGAATATGGAGACACAATATCAAACGTACCAAAGCAACTTTTCGATTGAAAGACATACGAAGAACTTTCAATAAAAGTTGCTCACCAAGAAGAAAAGCTACATATTATAAAAACTCGGAAACATAAATGGTCACAGATGTATTGAAAAATGCTTTTCGATGAAGTAGCTTTTGAGCCCGACCTTACCCAGTTCTCCTTGAGGCTAAACTCTCCCCGTCCGGGGGCCCACGCGATCCATCACCCAAAGCTGCAGTGTACATGACAGTGACTGAGGGCCACGGTACACCGGCCTGCCTCATAAAGTTGACTTTGTGAAAAACGGAGCTAACTGCTGCAAAATGTTTGCCATTTTTCTCTGCTAATCCCCACCTTTAAAGCCATTTGACACGTGAGGTTTATTATTAGATAAGAAAACTGTTACGGCAGCTATTGTGCACAATATATATTACAATGTGACAGTTAGATGCATTAACGATTATTTTAATAGGGGTACCGGAAAGTCCTGTCACGATTCTTGATACGAATAATTATCGAAAGAAATGTTACTGACAAATCTCTATTACTCAACAAAAGTAGTCACTATCATTTGATAAAACCTTTATCCGTCTTCTTGGGAACCTTTTAATCCTCCTTCCAAAAATTTAACATCTCTGGAAGAAGTAAAGATACCAAACTCTGCGTCAACTTTTTGAACATTTATAAATCAATTTCCATTGATGAAATGCTCTAATGAACGCAATAAGTGGAAATTTTATGGGGTAAGGTCTGGCGAGTATGGAGGGTGAGGCAGAACTTCCCAACTTAGAGAATCTTTTTCTTGAACTTGTTTGGCAGAATGGGGTCTAGCGTTAATGAGTTGCAAAATGACTCATTTTCTGTTCACGAGAGCAGGATATTTTCTATGCAGCGATGCATGCAGACGCTCGAGTTGCTGGCAGTAAAGGTCTGCAGTCACAGTTTTCCTTGCTCCAGTAACTCAAAGTGAATCTTTGTGGAATACATACGATGTGCAATGAAGCATATGATTCACTTCGAAGTGCTTGTCTTCCATACGCTGTAGACGTGTTTAGTTAACTGAGTATCTTGTATCTGATTTGACCATGAATACAGATGTCTATATTTATTCTGAACTCTTAGTTTCGTGAAAGAAAAGCGGACAGAACTTTCGGTATCCTAATATTTACCTACAATATTTTTCGGTGCTAGTCACTACAGAGTAACATGTTTACACCTTGAGTAAATCAATATTGATTTGTAGCACTAATTTCATCTTATCAAACAGTATTTTTTTTTTTGCGTACGCTTTATAAAACAAAAGCCCTCCCAGAAACCCACACCCCGCAGTGCAGCACAACGTCACGCGCCACCAGCCAGGCGGATACTAAGATTTCCGAACAGACATTGGGCACGGCGTGCGAATATGCGATAGAGCCTCACACTGTGACTTATGCCGCCTTGCTTTCGAATAGCTGAATAGCTGCAGATATAAAAACAAAAACATTCAAGCTCAGAGGTTAACAGTTTCATGTATACCGAATGAAAACAAAGCGCGCTTTTTGAAGACTTGCTCTTACTTAGTCGTCTACACAGTGAGCGACTGCATGGTCTGGGCTGTGAACTATTCCTTATACCTTAAAGCAGCGTGCGAAATATGCCAAGCAACAGATAATATTATTTTCAATCCATATTGCAAACCTGATGACCCTCCCTTCATTAGATAGTTACTTACTTGATAGTTTGTATCATTAATAGATAGATAGAAATTAGGGTCTCCTTGAGGTATCCTTGATACGACCTGGGAAGGAGCTGCTACTGCTCGCAGGTCTTAGGTAGAAGATTCCTTGCCTATAACTTGGAACATTTTTCACACTTCGTTGACGTGATACGGGTCAGAGGGCATCATAATTGAAGAACAATGCTTTTGTTCTGTAGAATTTCTACAGGTTCCTTCAGTATTAGATAGGGGAAAATTAGGATGACACGGGTCTGAGATAACAGTGAAGAACATTACATTTGTTCTGTGGAATTTTCACACGTTCTGGCAATTACGTATTTGTCTGTTTGTTGATTTCATCCACTTTTTATGTATTTGTATATACATCTGTTTATTAATCTTTTCATCTGTACATGGTGCGACACGCTTTAAGAAAAGACACTAGCGTAATTAGGCCAGGTTGGAGACTGAGTCCACCTGTGTTGAAATCTAGCAGGCGAAAAATAGGTCAGGTTGCAGATGATGGTAGAGTGCGTAGATTCATAGCTGACTGCACTTCTTGCTCTGCTAAGTTGAAATCCACTCAACAAAGACATCTACAGCTTCCCTTAGCGCTATTTTATAGCCTATCTCGATTCCTCTTTCCATCCAAAATCCAAACTTGAGTTGGTCTGATTTCACGCGTAAGTTAAGTAGATGACCAAAGAGCAAAGGGTATAATATATGTATTCTCCAGAATACCGTCCAAATGGGAAGACGGACGAAAATTTCGCTGCACCAACTATTTTTCCTATTTTATTTTTTCATTCTGTGAAACCGCTTTTCGCGTGCGTGAAAAAATTCGACTGATAAGATATCGTGGTATATTGATGACTAGGTTGCACAGCTGAAAGTTGCTTTATGAGTCATAGAAAAGAAAGGTCGCGCTGCGCAGAGGACATCCGTTTCTTATGTTCCCACAAGCTAGTTGTCAGCTGCACATCTTTCATAAGTACCTTATTGATTAGTGTGTGACCCACGAAGAAGTACCGGAAATTATTCGCCGTCATTATTACGGCAGGATACGCTAGTGATAAATAACAAGAAATAACAGTGTTAATCATTATGGGATGAAGAATTAATGCATCAGCCGATACTCTGATTATGAATTTAAATAAAAACGCTAGCCTCGCCAGGGTGTCAAAAGTTCACCATATTTTAAATACGACCAATGTCTAAGTAGCATATCTTAAATATTTGTTAGCATATCAAGTTCAGAGGTTCGTATTGTTTTCCGCAACAGAGGTTGCATTTGTACGGTGAACAGTAAAATAACAAAATTTCCTATGCGTGTATTAGAAGCAAACTCAATCTGCCGTGTGTTATTACATATGATTTACCCTCCCATTAACTTCCTGATATTAATAAGAAATAACACTTTATTTTCCGACGTTCTTTATTTTACGTCGCCAGTGACCTGAGGGCAGTCAATTAAATTAGAGCCAATCCATATCTTTAATTTAACTCAATCATAAAACAATACACTGCATTAGAACTGAAAGTCATGATTTTAGCATGTATCTTTTTATACAAGTGGAATATTTAGCAGAAATCCTAAATTTCGACATACTCCTTAACAGACGCTGCTTTCTTGATAGAAAGAACAGAAGTCTTCACAAATAGGCTAAAAGTTTCAAGGGTCGGCCCTAAATCGCCTAAAGATCGCCTAGAGGCCCGAAAAGCAGGCCACTTCCGTACACTCTTGCCTGGAGACTCAATTACTGGTCCTAACTGCCCTCGCCTGGGCCCCTTGGTCTCCTCAGCACAAAACCTCGCAGCAAATCCGAAAATCCTGGCGCAGTTTGCAAGATATCGGCTGCCACAAAGCCTTGTACCTTTGTGAATAGAATTGAATGCCAAAATGATAGCCGCAAAGTAACTGGATTCGAATATGCGAGATTCAGCTTCATAACTGCGGCAATTCTGAAAATCGCTCAGCACTTTCAGAAAACACTGATTAGTGGAAAGTTAAGTGTTTAATCGAAGGAAAATGAAATGATAAAGTGAAAGATTTGTTGTCTGAGTTGAACACTCGGCAGTAGTCTCAATCTTCAACAATATTCCAGAAATTCCACATGCAACAGTTTTGATAAGCTTGGGCCCCAAAATACATATGCCGGTGCATTTCAAGGCCCACAGGTTTAAACGTGAACCGGCTCATGGTAAATAAATTAGCAGATCCCACTCCTGTTCCAAAAGATATAAGCTCCTGTGTAAGAGAAAAGCAATGCATACGCGCAAAATATGCGTCGATTGATGGCAATAGTAAAATGACTGAAACTTGGAAAATGGGACAAACGGGTAAGTACATGTAATCATTTCACTGAAGATTTAAAAACAGTCAAAAGCAGAAAAATAAAATTACCCGGCAACAAAAATATGTGTGTGAATATTATTACAAAATAACTGAGGATGCGCGGTGGGGAACCTTGCGAGGCAGCTTACCTTTACACCATTTTTAAAATCCCCACTCATTTTCGAAAAATATACACACCCTCTCCATATATACATGTTTCATTAAGACTTTGACTGTGTTTATTATTTACAATTTCTTTATTGAGCTCTTCAATTTTTCTAAAATAAACCCTACATTCTTGGTCAAGAAACTGTAAAAGTTCACTTAAACTTCAATTCAATATATTTACAATATAAACCCGTGTATATGATAGAAAAATACGCATTTTGTTTTCGAATTCTGTTCATAAAATGGTAATGTGAAAACCACCACGCCGTTTATTAGATTACGGTGCCACAGACAGCGAAAACCCAATTGCCCCAGTTGCGTGAGGTTCGGATAATATTCAATTCCTGAAAGGTAAAATTTACATACAAGTGTAAAACAGAAAGGGTGAAAATCAACTTTATTTGTATCATGGTATTGGAAGTATATAACATCAATCAGTAAATGCCAAAGCTTGTGACTAATTTAGTTAGCATAAATTAGATCAGAGCTGAAGCTAAGAAAACGAAGTACGTAGAAAGTTCTGAAAATTCAGTTGGTTGCTTTGAATGGAAAATTTTGGAATTTTCTAGTCCATGTTGTTGTTACGTCCGCCAATGAGATTGTGGTTTCTTCGGGCTTGTCTGTCTGTTATTGTGTCTGTCTGTCATCAAGATAACTTAAAAATTAATGGACGGATTTGGATGAAACTTACATGGATTGTTAAGTGTGTTAGGAGAAACAGATGATGAACTTTTGATGAAGATCAGTTCATTAATTTGTTCGTCTGTCTGCCTCATTTGTGTCAATGCCATAACTCAAAAATTTTTGGCCGTATTTTCATGACATTTACATGAGTTGTATGTTTATTATGCTTGTTGGGCAATAACTCAAAATATTCAGTGAATGGATCTTTATGAAATTTACAGGAATTGTTACTAAAGTTAAAAGACATAAATGATTAAACTTTGGTTAAGATCGGTTGGTTTGTTTGTCTTTTTGACTTATGTTTTATCATAATGTTTTTAGCAGCATAACTCAAAAAGTTATGAACAGATCTTCTAGTAAATTACAAAACTTCTTGTTGCTATCGAAAGGCATAAATGATTAAATTTCGGAGTTGATACAAAGAAAATAACGGTTTCAGAGCCAATTTGCATTTTTATTTACCATTGCCTTGCTTGGCGGAAGTATGTACTCTCAAAGTAGTCTAGTTACGATTGAAACCACCACGGACAGGAAGTACATCCCAAATGAAGTATTATGCAATACCGAGAAGCCCGAAACGCAGCTAAAGAAAATCCAAGAAAAAGCCATTGACAGCTAATTTGAACGCCTGCAGGCCAACACCACCGAAAGCCGATGCCGGCAACGAATTCCAAACTGAAACAGACCAAGGCAAGAAACACCAATCGAACTGCCGAGTTCAGGATATAACATTCTCAAAAGTGGAGAGTGCGCATCAACTGCAGTACGTGTAATGCTCCTAAAGACCTTGAAGGCAGTGAGAGAAGAATACAACCAATGTCTCTCATTGTTGTATGTAAACCTTATAAAACAATGTCCGGTCACCCTTCTCCTATGGGTCAGATTCACCAGATCACTTTCAGCGCGTAGCCTTCTGGCTGAACAAACAAGTCTGTCCAGCAGACGCAAGTGACTGTCGACAGCTGAAGCCCAGACCGGTGAGCAATACTCCAATACAGGCAGCAAAAGAGCATAAAAACATCTACCCACTACTTTTCTGTTACTAAGCACACAATTCGCCTTGCGTAATAGCCAAATCTTACTGGAAACACGTGACGCCAGTCGCCTTATATGCGGTTCAAAAGCAAGCTTATTGTCAAAGGCAATACAGAGAATCTTCAAGGAGCTAGACCCGACGAGCAAAGTGTCATCTACTTTCAGAGATGGATGCTGAGGTAAAACTGTCCGAGACCGACTGACAATCATAGATTTGGTATTGCTAGCATTCACGTTCACACTCTAGGCTGAGCACCACCCACTAATGCCTGACAGATCCCTATTCCTCGACTGGGCGATAACATTACGTTTGCAGGGGTTGATATCACTGCTATAAAAGTGAAATCGTCTGTATCGTTGATCACCGTGTTCTCTAGCGAAGAGATCACGTCACTAGTATTCAGAACAAACAGCAGCGGGCTAAGTATACCACCCTGAGGGACGCCTGACTCCACCGCCACTGATGCACTAAAAAAAAAGTTAACAGACACACTCTGCATTCGCTCAAGAACAAAATCACGAATGATCGATAGAACTCTACCATCCTCACCAAACGACTCCCACTTGCGCACTGATCCCTGTGGTTGACCCTGTCAAACGCTGCACCAAAGTCCAACTGTACAAAACTAGCCTCAGAACTAGAATCTAGCGCCGACTGTAAATGGTGTGACACCGACAACAATGAGTCACATCAACCCAAGCCAGTTCTGTATGCACACTGACCAGCAGGCAGCAATCCTGTAGCCTCAGCAACACGACCTAGCTTATAAGCCATAAATTTCTCGAACACCTTCGACAAAATGGGTGTCAGCGTGATAGGTCGGTAGTTGGTGACATTGGGTGACACTGAACCTTCGAAAATGGGAATAATATTCCCAGTACGCCAACAACGGGAAAATTTCCCAACTGTATCAGGAGCCGGAAGTTCACTCCAACCTTGGGGGCGGGAACACGAGCCAAATACTTATATAATAGAGGAAACATGCGTTCCGGGTTCACACATCCGTAAGAATCAAGGGCCTCCATAAGCACTTTGATAGTACTAAACCTAAACGCCAAAGAAGTTAAACCATGCATGCTCAGGGAAACATCATTGAGGCAATAAAATCACATCTGTGCTCTGTTTCCCGTCAAAGTGAGCCGACAAAGGCTCTGCCTTAACCAAGGGATCAACAATGATACCATCACTATTCACTGGGACCAACAAGGGGCGGAAACGCAGGTTCAGGACCGAAAACTGAACCCTTCAGCTCACTCCACCACCGATGTGGATAGTCGATACTCAGCAGGATTCCCTGGAAAGCTGCCTCTAAAGATGATGTGCCCTCTCATATACACGCTTAGCCTCGGCCCTACGATCTACACAGGTCTGTCATAACGTGCAGCCACGGAAACGCCGCCAAGCCCGAAAAGTCGTTTGTTTAGCTGCGAAAGCTAACCGACACTGGTCGTCATACCAAGGTTTGTCCCGAGACCTCACAAGAATAGTCCTCTTCGGGACAAAGCTCTCCAAAACAGACACAGTTAAGTCGTTCAATTCAGAGATAAGATTTTCACGAATGATCTGGCGCCAGGTGACGTCCTCACTGTCCCAGTAATAGCATCTCAGTTAGCCCTGTCTTAATGAACACCACTCCCCTGATGTCTGCCCCAAGAACAACCTGGTTCAGGTCCAAGGATACAACAACATGGGAGGGGTCTGAAGTGCCAATTGAGGAGCTAATTGACACAGGACTAATAATAACATACTTTATTAGCTACACATAGGGACATGGTACACAAGAAACAGCTTAATACTAATGTTACATTACAGACTAAGATCAAGTTATACCATCGTTACAAACTACACCGCATTACGGCCCATTGTTTGACTCCTGTTTGGAAATAGTACCGTATGCGCTGCCATCGGCTTTATATGTTAGATTGTAGCTAGGACGTTATGGATCACCTGAAGTAAGGCGTTATCAGTTTCCATCCTGTGCTGAAGACTCAGCGCATTTTCTTGCCCTGACTTTGAGATAATCAGTATACTTCTGAGCAAATATCATACCTGCGCTAGTTGACCTCGGCACATCCATCAGGCGCCGAAATATGTCATTTTGGGCTACACGTAGGCGTCCAATCGATTTCTGCTTAAAGTTCGACTTAAGCGAGCTACAGTACAAGGGATAACAGCTTACAGCAGTGACCAAACTTTCTGAATAACATTTTGCCCACTGCGTGGAGCTTTTGCGTTGCTTTCTCTAGGTCCTGGTTATCACGAAAATCATCGGCGATTTTATGGCCCAGGTATGAGAAACTGTCTAAGTAAGTGAGATCGGCAACATCAAGTCGAGTGACTATCGGAGGGCAGGTTGCTTCTCCTAGGTTTAATGCACATACAAACAGTTTTAACAGTATTATATTCAAAACACAGCTTGCTGGCTTCCCTCTCACAAATTGAGACCAGTTTTTGCAGCCAACTGTAATGGGGAGAAGAAAGGACCATATCATCAGCACAACTGAGCGCATTTACTGCGTGACCATTAATGTGGCACCCCACTCCAGCTGCGTTCAGATGGTAGTAGGTACTATCAATGAAGATATTAAAGAGAATTGGGTCACTAAGTCAGGGACATCCAGCCATGACGAGGTCGGGACAATTGCCAGCAATATTGGTGTACCCACGGAAAAGCTGCACACAAGAATGTAAGGTGCAAAACTCCAAGGCGTAATATATCTATGTCGCACATTTCAATGAGAGACTGACTCATAATTTGCGATTTTGTATTAAAAAGTTTCATTTTCGTTGCATCAGGCACTGTAAGCCTGTGCAGAGTATCTTACTTGTAGGCAGTGAGTACACCTCATCAGAGAGGTTACAACATATTTAGCCTTTTGATCCTGAAGCTCGGGTTACATGAGCTGGGGAAACACGTTGTAGGGCAATCGATAGATAGTGTAGCCAGGTTCAACTAATCTGGTTCAGAAGACTACAATAATTTATTAAAGTTCGAGATGTCAAGAGAAAGTAACACAAAGTAGTCTGATACGTTGTCGAATTGCACAATAATGAAAGCAGTCCATGAAAATATTTTGCTTCTCATTACATTAAAAACAGCAACTTGTGCGCAATAGATTATTGCAGGCAAAATAGAAAATAGTAAACTCTACTGAAAAGGTGAGAGCACATTGGTCAATATGGTCACCAATGAGATGTTTGTTTCATGCGGAGTTTTATCCCTACCTTTACCTACTGTAAATTGCCTCGTTACTGACAAGAATCTTCACATGGTTGCTACACTGTTCAACGAAAACTGTACAGACGCTCATTATTAAAGGGACGTGCGTGTTGTATGACATGAACTATTTTCTAGCCCAGTATAATTTTCAGTAGTTCGTATATACATGCAGATTGCGACGCGTAGTATTTTAATATGCATTGCAATACATTTGATTACTTGAATGTGTAGTCGTAAATAAATTTGAAAATGTGTGAATAAATCCTGCATAAAAGTATTTTTTGCTGTATTTATTAAATACAACGTATTTAAATACATCGAACCACGCGTTGTTAACATATTTCAATCCATTTTACTTATTTCTGGTACGCGTTGTGCCTTGTGGGCGTTTTATTTCGCCGACGAACGGCACGTGTTTGCAAGTAAAAACGCTGCTCTCATTATGCATTATGCTTTTGTGATGTAAATGGATCTTGGTTTCCTCGCAATGTTGAAAAACACAATTAACTCGGCAAGCTCCAATTTCAATACGGGGTTCACCTAAGAATGGCAGTTTTGAGAAGTCACTTATGCGATACGCTGGTCGTTACAGGGTTAAGATTCGTAAGGGACTCACCATTCACTAATTAACAATACACTTGAGTCATGGTCCTAAAGATTCCTAGTCCTACAAAAAATTCATTTTCAACGTCGCAGTAAAGGATTATTGCGTTCAGCTCTTCCGAGGGAAAGATGCTCTCCTTAGATAACTCAGTGCACCACTGGCAGAGAATCATAACTATAAGCACCACTAAATATAACTTTAAAATATACTTGCTGTAGTCAAGAGCCACCACGTACGTGCCTAGCTAATGTTTTGCCTCCCTCAGGAAAAATGATTTAAACTTCCACCGCCAGAGGGTCTCTCGAGCAAACTTTTGTAGTTTCTTTGCAGCCACCAGGGGGAACTGGAATCACGACTCTTCCCCACTTCACTTTGTGATATATTCTTTGAAGTCCCTTGCACAGAGATGATGCTCTATGATATTAATTTTGCTTTTTACTCTGACGAGGAGACAGCAGTACTTTGTATAGAAAAGTCACGGTTTGTTTCATAGCTATGTCACGGTGCTGAAGTTGTAAATAAATTAGATATAAGAGAAGGCGAACATCAAAAGTCGTACAGAAGTGCCGCTATCACAAGCATAACTAAAGCTTGCTTCTATTTTTCATCATGAAAAAATTCACTTAGGTGGGAGCCGTCATGGCTTGTTGCTTGTCTCATTGAGGACAATGAAGCAAAGTACAAAAGTTTTTTTTTCACCCTTCTGTACGTATGACACGTAACAGAAGTACGTCTCTGTAACGTGTAGGAGAGCTTACGAGTGTGACGTTTTTTGATATTGGAAAATGAATTTACAGTTTTATTTAGTCGTTCGTTTACTTCTTCAGCCAACATCAATATAAATATAATCAGATAAATGCAGTACGTCGATGATTTGCCAAGTTCTGAAAATAATCAGGCACCACAATAAATCATACGTTTCGTTTCCAATGGCGAGGAGTTTGATTCACTATATGGTGGCATGATCACTATTTGCATATTCTACACTTTTTATACAGCGGCTGCATAAAATATTGACTAAAAGATCATTTTTGGAACAATAATTTTGGCATCGTTGTTGAGATCCCCAAAAATCTCGAATCCTCGAGGAAACCCACAGCCTGCAGTACGGCCCAACCTCACGTGGCAACTGCCGGACAAGCACCAAGCCTCCAAACAAGCATTAAAGGCTGGGCGCACAAAAACAAGTATACCTTCCACACTGGAGCTCCTAGAGCCCAAGTAGCGCTTCCCTACCGAATGACGTAAAATAATAAAATTGGCTGTAATGAAAGTAAATATTTTTCAGATATGAATATCTAGCGGCTAACACCATGATGGAAAGATGTAGCTGAGGGTGCAAAGGCTTTAAAGGTGGGAGATTTGGTTTCATTCTTTTTCTTAATCTTCCAGACAAGAAAAAAAGGTTATATTTTCATCTAGAAATTAAAGTTAATACGCGCAGATGAAAATAATATTAGTGCAGCAAACTCATTGAAAACATTCCTTTCTGATGGCTACCCACACATAAACTTTAAATTTTTGTACAAAAAAAAAAAAATGTTACATCCACCAATTCTTAATATGCACATTGGAAATCTAATTTACGTGCGGTCAGGAGTGGCCATATAGATATATTAACACTGCAGTTTAAGTGGCTGGAAATTTACGTTATACAGATTGCTCTTTTGAGCAGCAATATATTTTCGCGATACCTTTAAAATGTACAGTTGATTCTGCTTAAGCTGTACACATCGAGACCTGCGGTTTTGGTGGCTTTAAACGGGTGGTCATGTAAACGAAAGTACAACTTTGGGGAAGTCAGTGTTAATATGTAACTAATGAGCAGGTTTTTTCTGCCCAAGTTATTTTTTCTCTTGTTAGTAATAACGGAGCTAAATTAGTAGGTAAAAATAATTTACGGGCTCTACATAGGTAAACAGTTCTTACATTGACGTCTGAATTACTTGGTGAAGTTGGCAACGATATATATAGACCTCCCGGTTACAGTTATGACAATTTTTTCGAAAATTAGTTTACTTAAATATTAGATAGGCTGCGTTAACCTCCCAGTCGGAAATTATGGTTGTCATTATAGTAGAATATAGTAGTGTATGAAAGATTAAAGTCGATTATGGATGATGAAACAGTATGGTAGATATGTCAACCATAACATACCGTTGATTTTAGTATATTTAGGTCGATATTGGTGGAGGCAATATTGGTTGTTTATGGTTTGNTCTTTGCAGCCACCAGGGGGAACTGGAATCACGACTCTTCCCCACTTCACTTTGTGATATATTCTTTGAAGTCCCTTGCACAGAGATGATGCTCTATGATATTAATTTTGCTTTTTACTCTGACGAGGAGACAGCAGTACTTTGTTTAGAAAAGTCACGGTTTGTTTCATAGCTATGTCACGGTGCTGAAGTTGTAAATAAATTAGATATAAGAGAAGGCGAACATCAAAAGTAGTACAGACGTGACGCTATCACAAGCATAACTAAAGCTTGCTTCTATTGTTCATCATGAAAAAATTCACTTAGGTTTGAGCCGTCATGGCTTGTTGCTTGTCTCATTGAGGACAATGAAGCAAAGTAAAAAAGTGTTTTTTCACCCTTCTGTACGTATGACACGTAACAGAAGTATGTCTCTGTAACGTGTAGGAAAGCTTACGAGTGTGACGTTTTTTGATATTGGAAAATGAATTTAGAGTTTTATTTTGTCGTTCGTTTACTTCTTCAGCCAACACCAATATAAATAAAACCAGATAAATGCAGTACGTCGATGATTTGCCAAGTTCTGAAAATAATCAGGCACCACAATAACTCCTACGTTTCGTTTCCAATGCGAGGAGATTGATTCACTATATGGTGGCACGATCACTATTTGCATATTCTACACTTTTTATACAGCGGCTGCATAAAATATTCACTCAAAGATCATTTTTGGAATAATAATATTAACATCGTTGTTGAGATCCCCAAAAACCTCGAATCCTCGAGGAAACCCACAGCCCGCAGTACGGCCCAGCCTCACGTGGCAACTGCCGGACAAGTACCAAGCCTTCAAACAAGCATTAAAGGCTGGGTTCACAAAGACAAGTATACCTTCCACACTGAAGCTCCTAGAGCCCAAGTAGCGCTTCCCTACCGAGTGACGTAAAATAATAAAATTGGCTGTAAAGAAAGCGAAAATTTTTTATCAGATATGAATATCTAGCGGCTTACACCATGATGGAAAGATGTAGCTCAGGGTGCAAAGGGTATAAAGGCGGGAGATTTGGTTTCATTCTTTCTCTCAATCTTGCAGACAAAAAAGGTTATATTTTCACCTGGAGATTAAAGTTAATACGCGCAAATGAAAATAATGTTACATCCACCACTTCTTAGTTTGCACATTGGAAATCTAATTTATGTGCGGTCAGGAGTGGCCATGTAGATATATTAACACTGCGCTTTTAGTGGCTGGAAATTTACGTTATACAGATTGCTCATTTGAGCAGCAATATATTTTCGCGATACCTTTAAAATGTACAGTTGATTCTGCTTAATCTGTACACATCGAGACCTGCGGTTTTGGTGGCTATAACCGGGTGGTCATGTAAACGAAAGTACAACTTTGGGGAAGTCAGTGCTAATATGTAACTTATGAGCAGGGTTTTTCTGCTCAATTTATTTTTTCTCTTGCTAGTAATAACGGAGCTGAATTAGTAGTTAAAAATAATTTACGGGCTCTACATAAGTAGACAGTTCTTACATTGACGTCTGAATTATTTGGTGAAGTTGGCAATGATATATATGTAGACCTCCTGGTTACAGGTATGACAATTTTTTCGAAAATTAGTTTACTTAAAATAAATATTAGCTAGGCTGCGTTAACCTATCAATGCTTCTTAATACGAAATTGTTTAACATAATTTAAGAATTACAGTACTTAATATCCTCTGCCAAGTAGGTTGTGTTTTTGTCGAGCTTGTCTCCCACTCTGTCACAAAGATAAATCAGAAAGTTGTGGACGGATTTTTGCGAAATTTACTGGGATTTGTTAGGAATGTTAGAAGGAACATATGATTAATTTTTTTGTGAAGATCCGTTCAACCGGTTCTTTGTCTGTCTCTTTCTTGTAACATAATTAAGAACGATATGAACGGATCTCACGAAATTTACACGAATTTTTAGCAATGTTACAAATAGCAAATGACGAACTTTTAATTATGGTCTGTATTCCTGTTTTATTGTCTCTATCTTTCGTTTATCTTTTCCAGCAACATAACCCAAAACATTATGAACGAATCTATATGAAATTTGCATGAATTGTTATAAATGTTAGAAGACACAAATGACCAAAATTAGTGTTGATGATGATCGGTTCGTCCGTTTGCACGCTTGACTAACGCTTGTGCACGATAGTGTTGGTCGGTGCAGAATTCAAAAAGTTACCGATGGATTTCAGTAAAATTACAGGAACTTGTAGCTATGTCAAGAGACACAAATGAACAAACTGACATGAAGTTAAAAAAGAAATTCTGGTTTTAGGACCATTATCAAATTTTTGTTAGCATTGCCTTCCTTGGCGGAGGCATGCGCTCTAACAGTCCTCTAGTTTTTAATGTTTTAGATCTTGATTTTAAGTAAATTGATCAATTGGTCCGCACAGAAGAAACGCTGGCCACAATAAACGATATAATACATAGCGTTTTAATTCCGTCCCAGCAGAATCAGTGTAGCTGGTGATTCTATTGAGTGAAAGCGACTGCATATATCTAAAATCAATAGTTTATCTAATTCACTATCAGACAAGTTTTACTCCATGTATGAGTACAACACTATGTCGAATTTCCCTGGAAGCGAAATGTTTAGCAGATAGACGTAAAGAACAGCGATATCTCTAATCTCAATATACACAAAACCCGAACAGCCACAATTAAATGATAAATACCGCATCCGACCAACATGTAAGACTGTATTGCGGTGCTCTAAACGTTTGCCGACTCACTGTGTTCCCGAAGATTCTTCAAAAATTTTCTAGTTTCTTTTTGGCGAGGCAGAGCCGCGTTATGGCGGCAATAAGACAGATAAACCGACCGCTAACGGCGATAAGAAGCTGCTGCAGATGCTCCCAGCTAACTTATGGCAGCAGCTGCTATATTTTCTTGCAGATGTTAAAAGCACTAACGATGATCTTCAATAGTCCAATGATGGCATGCAGCTGTGTTTGGGAAGAACATTCGTAATAAATGTCGAATGATTTATATTTGAGAAGTGGTAGTCAGCTAGCATATATTTGAGACTTATTTGTTTGCAAATACATTTGCAATAAACACCGAATTGTTTGTATTTGGGAAATTGTCGCAGGATAGTATACATTTTAACGCTTGTTTTTACTTTGCAACGACATTATTTCACTAATAGGGCGATTACTAGGAAATTTAAAGTTGAATAAAAAAGAGAGAACCACAGTTAAAAGTTTCATTTTTTTAAAAGCAAACGTTCCGAAATCATAAAAATTTCATCTTCAGTGCTGTAAAGTAAACAAAAGTATTTTTTTTAGAAATGCAGTAATTCTACTAACAAATTGACACACAATTAAAATTTGTTGAAAGGGGATTAGAAAGGTGATGGATTAAAAAGAAAATTAATGAACCTATGATTCTAATACAGTTTCAGCTATTCACTGAAATTAGTTATGAGACATTATTTTGCAATAAATGGCGAATTTTCTTTTTGGTGGGGAGGGAGGAAGGGTTCGTGGATATCAGAATCTTGGTGAAACCTATGTACAAAGAGGCTTACAGTAATTGGCAGATGTTTAATATATACGGAGTGGTCGTTTGATACTTTATATTTGGAGAATCTTTGAGATATATTTACTACAAGGACGTTTACATCTTCCTATAGGCACAATAATTGCCACTGAGTATCATGCAGCGTATGTACATATTATGCTCGTATTTTGCTTACTCTGTATATACGTTACGAATCATGCAGTATGGGTATAGGATAGGCCAAACGTAAGGCTTCGATCTGACACCCTTTACACAGATTAGCTAGCAGACAGAAGACGGACCCACAGGCCCATTACCAGCCGGGACTCGCGCTCCGGCCCTCTATGAGCTACTGTCGTTATATCAAAATAAAAAGATTTGGATGTCTGCGGTAAAACCTCAGCCAAGGAGATAAAGAATTAATGATGTTTCTGTTGCGTACAAATAGAAACCGGCTATACATTTCCAAGCGAAGAAGCAAACTTTCTTATTTGCGGTGGGGCGGTCCCGAGCAGAAAAGATAAGAGTAACCAACGATGACGTTTATGGCAACGGTCTACCTTAATTTTTAGCTGCAGGGGCTGTATCGCTTGCCCACGCATTGTTAACTGCCTG
Organism: Parhyale hawaiensis; assembly: GCA_001587735.2. Classification (NCBI taxonomy): domain Eukaryota; kingdom Metazoa; phylum Arthropoda; class Malacostraca; order Amphipoda; family Hyalidae; genus Parhyale; species Parhyale hawaiensis. Next base: position 38,516,332 of record LQNS02278091.1, on the reverse strand, counting down.
CACCTTCGATAATTTAAAACGGAAATCAGTCGGGTGTAATATATTCTCAATAAGAGAACCAGAGTTACAAGTGCGAACAACGAAGAACTGTTGCAGCACCTTCTCGACCTTCATTCTCGAAGGCTGGGTTCTCCAGAATATACTCTCTTTCCCAGTTGTGAGTATGTTAGCAACACTAATTCTGGGCGTCTGTTTATGTGCAATGCTTGCTAGAGATGAAAAATTGAGTGGTGTCTTCGTGACTGTGATATTTATACGAGTATAATGCAGGAAATTAGCAGTGAAAATCCAGTTAGCTCGCAATCCACTCAAGATGCTACTGCTGGCAACACAAATTACCGATCGGCATTAATTCAAACGCAAGTAACTTTCGATACAGAAAATTTTAGATCGAAAAACGACTCCGTGATAAGCATTCCCGCTAATCCTGATATTAAAAGCGTTATTGCATGCCGTATTTTGTAAAAAAAAATAAATAAACATGCCGTTACCGGCGGTATACTTCGAGCGCCACATCACTTAAATTCAAGCAGTCCGCAGGAGGAGCTCCAAAGCTTCATTTCCTTAGAACTTTAAAACCAAGAGATAAGACTCAAAATGCCTGCAGAGCGCGAAAATCCTTAATAAAAATAAACATTTGGGACCGCTGTCCCTGCAGTCGGGCCCTCAACTTCCGTAATAAAACGCTGGCAATTTAGGGAATCCCGTAAAAACGCCGTAAAATTGGGTCCTCTTCGATAGGGAGATTTGGCATGACGTGTCGTAGCTCTGTCATGAATATTTCCCTAGAGTTAGAATATAATTCAAGTCATACCATTAGCGTACACAACGCCACATAACGTTTCTCTCAGCGCATAAAACGTAAATTGTAGAATTTTATACAACGATTTGGTGTGACGTCATCAATTAGCCTTATTGTATTATTTTTGAGCCAGAATAATAAGTGATATCATAAGCGTAAGGAATTAATTTTATTATGTGGAAAAGTTGAAGTCATTCGTCTTCATTACAAAGATGATCTCACAGTACAAGAAATGGGAGAAGTATGAAGTATATCGACAGAAACATAAACGCATATGTGTTCCCTTTTAACGCGCATGAAAATAGGATATCCTGAAGGAAGAGGAAGAACAGAACATAATGTGTTACGTAGGAGCATGGTAATGGAAAGAAGCAAAGTAGGCACAAAGGAAGGACATCCCGAAGGGCTAGCTAAGGCTAAAATAACATACCTGTGGGGTCACTTTGTGGCGCTGCTCCACATTACATAGGATGGGCGAAACAAACTAGCATAACCCTATCACAGATTCTGTTCCCCCTCCCCCACTCCTGAGGGGATGAAGAATACCATGTTTTTGTTTATTGAATATATTTGCATGAACTATAACTATCATACTACAAGTTTAATCTGTATATGTTTCACCAAAACGCTAAGATATCAAGATTTTTGTTCTGTCCAAATATTTTCTTCACTTTACGGTATACCATACGAGGGTCCGGTACTTTTTGGCGCCGAGGTCTTGTCGCCGATTTTTTGGCGCCATGTTTTTTTTTCCGCCACTTTTTTACACCGAATATTTTGTCGCTGATTGAAATTGAAACAGGATATATGGACTAGATGAAATGACTATAAAACTTTTTATTTTAGATTAATATCTAACGACTAATATTGAAATAGTCACACAATATGTAAACTTTGCTCGTCAACTTCCACACACTAAAGAAGATAACACCAACGCTATATTGAATAAAGTTAAATATTTAATGCATCTCGCCATTGCGGGAGAAACCACGCAAAAATATTCTAACTGCTCCTTTTTAACCTAACCTAACCATGCCTAACCTAAACATACCTAAGCTAACCATACCTAACCTTACCTAGCGTTACTTGACCTAACCTAAATATTGGGCGATAAAATATCTGCGCCAAAAAAATATGAGAACAAAAAACACAGCGCCAAATAATCGGCCCCAAAATGTCCCATTCCGACCATATCAAACTTTTTGTAAGCGCAGCCCACACTTCCTAGTTCGAACAACAAAGAAGAATCCTCCCTTCGGAGGTGTAGGGCTGTCGCTTGGAGTCCCATAACCCTTTAGTTTATAGTTTGCCCCTATACCGTGACAACATGTACAATCATAGCGCTTAGGGCTTTGTCCTGCCCGTGGTGTGCTGCGTCGCTTTGGGGCGCTCTCTCCTATGGTATTCCTACGGGAGCGGGTGTCCTTGTGGCGTCGTGGCGCAGCCCGGGTGGGAGAGGGTGGCCCATTTGTATTAATTATGAAACAGATTTTAAACTTGAGAATATTATAAAGCTGAAGGTTTTACCGATTATTAGTGTTGTTAAATATATTTCTTTTTATTTCAGAATCTGTTACTAACTCTGCAAGTCGTACAATAATTTGAAACTTGTCAATACTGTTCCTAATTATGATTATTGGTATGTTTTCAGTGACTGGAAAATTACAAGACATTGAACCAGTATCAGATTATTGACTTTCCTTATACCGAAGGGCATCACAAACCCTTCACTTTTAAACCATCGAGGGTTGGCATCAGATTTGAAAAAAAAAAAAATAAATAATTCACTTACCTACCGGAGATCGGTGGCTTTCGTATCAAACAATTCCTACAGACTCGCTCGAAGGTGGTTGCTCTGAAGGCGTGGCGAAAGTCTCCCGTCTTCTATTTTCACTCGATAATTCCGATAGCATTCAATATAATGAGCCTATTTCTTTACTTCATTTTAGCTTTTTTTATGATCAAGTTGCACGTTAGCAGCAACCATCCTCCAGCTCTTCATGAAATTATTGCAAACCCTTGCTCGCGATTAGTTAGAGTCATGTTTGTTTCCATTGCATATTCAAATACTGTCGTATTTCCGCTCACAAGTATTACTCTAAATGAGATAACTGTCGTAGAGTTATTCCAGCTAGTAATCTGATCGGGCTCAGACTCAGTACTTGAGAGACTGGTTAGGGCGACACTGACTCACAGCCCATCACTCCAGGCCGTCAGCATCACACGCGGAGGAGGAGGAGGAGCCAGGAAACAAACTCTAGGCACTTAATTGTTCTGTTGAACAATATACAGGCTATAAAGCTATTGCTGACTTGCTCCAGAAGAAGGCCCATGGTAGATTTCGAACTGTCTTCCTTATACCGCAACGCTTAAACTTTCCTGGAAAATCACATCCCTAACTTGTCACGCTTAGTTGCAGAGAACGCAGGAGAGCTAACAGCTACTGCAGCTTATTTATCGAAGCACTGCTAATACTTTCTCCAAAGTTGTCAAGATTTGTTTTTTTGCCAGCACCTCATTTATTAAAAACAGTGAGTGAGGCTAAGTGATCCTAATTAAGAAGCAAAATAACAAACAAAGTCTAAAGACGAAATGATAAACTATGTTTTAGTCTTCGACACTGACCTTGACATTTCAAATTTAAATAACAATATTGATAAAATAATTATTAATTACCTCCGCCAAGGAGGTTATGTTTTCGTCGGGCTTGTCTGTCTGTCTCTTTGTATGTTTGTCTGTGTGTCTGTCTGTCACAAAGATAACTCAAAAAGGCATGGACGGATTTTAACAAAAATTACAGGGATTGTTAGGTATGTTAGGAGAAACAGATTATTTACTTTTGGTGAAGATCTGTCCATCCGTTTGTTTCTTTGTTTGTTTGTCAGCCTCATTTTTCTAAACGCCATAACTCGAAAAGTTATGGGCGGATTTTTATGAAATTCATATGATGAGTTATTAGGTATATCACAAGAAGTACATGACCAAATTGTTGTGATGATCCGTCTGTTCGTTCGTTTGTTTATCACTGTTTTTAATTTTATACTTGTTAGCACAACAACTCAAAAATATTGAATGGATTTTTATGAAATTTATAGAAGTTGTTAGTAATGTTTAAAGATATAAATGATCAAATTTTGATGTAGATCGGTTTGTTCGTTTGTATGTTTGACTCATGTTTGTCATAACGTTTGTTAGCAGCATGAACGGATCTTGAATAAAATTGCACAAGGTGTTATTACTATATAAAGGCACAAATGATCAGATTTTGGAGTTTATACAAAGAAAATTATGGTTTCAGAGCCAATTTGAATTTTTACTACCGTTGCCTCGCTTGGCGGAGGTATGCGCTCTCAGAGTGCACTTGTTTTATCTACTGCTGTTTATTTCAATTCACTCGCAGAACGATGGGCCCTTCATGAGAGCAGCATTTCCTCCAGCCCCTATGGAAATATGGTTCTTGAATGTGAATTATACGTCTTGAATAGCACTAACTCTATTGTCAGCATCTACCTCGGATGATTACTTCCTGCCTACCTTTACTAGAAAATAGCTTGAAATGCATAGAGAAGTGATGCAACAGTTTAGTACCAACCGTCACAATAATGGTTAAATTGCAACTGTTTATGAAAATGTTTATAACCAAAAACTTTGAAAGTGACGATAAAACTATTATTATAGTTATGATAATTGTGTCAATGCCCCAAAGTTTATTGGTGCATCAAAAGTAAGAAAAACTATTGTAGTTTAATAACCTAGAACTTTCAGCGAAATAGCCTTATAATAACGCTGACGCGACTCGTACTACGTACAGTAGATCATCATATTGCGCGCTCATTCATTCCAACTTATCTTGGTATACCGAAGTATGCTCTCTTTTGATCAAAATCCCAGTCAGTCCCTGAAAACTAAGTTATAAAATACGATGATACGAATTCGAGAAAGTTATGGTTTCAACGGGAACTTCGTTAATAGTTTGAGAAAGTACTGTTTAATTAAAGTCATTGAAATCTTGCCAAAAAACGAGTGAAACATGGGACAGTATTTTTCCGGATAACTACCGTGAATTTATAGATACATGCAGGAGAAACTCGGGGTAACTTACAATTGTTGTCGATGGTGATTTTTATGAATTCTTTTGAAACTAAAAGGTTATTGATGAATCTCGTATAATCACAAGAAAAACGTGCTTGGCATTTTTGGTAGTTGGTGTATTTTGAAATAGGGAAATAAATTTTTCAAGCATTCGATGGCTTGCACTGTACTGTGATCTAGTACCATCTATTCTGCACAAAAAAGTTACATGTGTCATAGGAACAGCCAGTATAGTTTTAATCATTAGGCTGTAATAACGTATATAACAGTTGACGCCGTTTTAAGTCAACTGGTCACGGCAATGGCATCTCATAGAGGAAAAGAAAACTATAGAAAACGTAGAATCCATGCCCAAGAGTCCGAGCGTCATCCCTCACTATTTCAACGTACAGGAGACCTATCAGTCGGGAAAAGGCGTAAGAATAAGAAAGCATCATCATGCAGTACGAGTACGAAAATGGGAGCAAGCAAATTGGGCAGGGAAGAAATTAAGACGCCCCTAGTTTTACCAACGCACCTACGCCATACGCTGTGAACCAAGTAGTAAGACTCAGTATTATTCCTGCCGGAATCCCTCAGTCGGCACATACCCATCAGCTGCCGCACACTTTTCTGTCGGCTTGCTTCCAGCAAATCTTCAGAGAACGCATATCGCGATTATTCAGAATTTTAGCTCTGCTACTATTACCACTGAATCACTGTATTTCACTATAGTTTTTCCACAGAGCAAATTATTGTTCTTCACACAGTTCGATCTAAGATCTATGACCATCAATTTCTTAGCCCGATACAAACCTATAACCTGTCCTTTGTCAAAGACAAAGGTTTGTTTCGTAGTTTTTTTCCTGGGGATTAGTCAATATTGATGCTTGTTATCGCAGCTCTACTGACGATGAACGCAAATATTGTCGCTATATTCTTTGTCTTCAAATTTGTCGTTAAGAAATCATTAACACTGTTTAAATTATAGCTACACTTTTCTGGGGTGGAACGAACCTTTCGGCCGAGTAGAAGCTATGATAGAAGATGTATTTGTGTGAAACACTACGATGTTCATCACCCGCTAACGAAGTGAGAGAGGTGATACTGTCTTCGTTGAAGATTTATATATATGTTGTGCGCGTTTGGTGGATCGTTCAAATTTTTAAATGGAAAACAAAAGACCCGTCCTTGCCTCTCCTAACCTACCCGACATTAAACCCGAATATAGTCCAACTTACCCGAAATTACGGCCTAATACCTACAACATCCACCAAACGCGCAGCGCGATCGATCGATCGCGCAAATCCACCAAACGCACGCGACATATATATGTATATATAAAGTATTTAATATATAATGTATATATAATAATATGTGTTAATACTCGAATTTTAAGAACCAATGTTATTACATAAACTATTTTAGCGTATATGTTATCAACTCCAATAGTTTAGAATAGATTTTTTAACTAACAATCGACAGAGAAATTATAACATTGAAATTTGAACNAATATGTGTTAATACTCGAATTTTAAGAACCAATGTTATTACATAAACTATTTTAGCGTATATGTTATCAACTCCAATAGTTTAGAATAGATTTTTTAACTAACAATCGACAGAGAAATTATAACATTGAAATTTGAACCTTGCCGATCCTTTGCTTTTTAGCAACCCTAAACGCACTTGACACGTCAGATAGGCCTTAGGTTCCAGTACTTGCATGACTATGAACACGTACGGTTCGAAACGTTGCTCTTAACAATACGACACCTGCTGCAATTTTAACGCAATGGATGTCCTTTATTATCCTGCACGTGTGCACTGCTGAAACAAAAGTGAAGTATCGCCTTGTTGAAAGAGAAGCCTCGAAGCTAATTAAAATAAGAAGTCATCTTCGTTCAACGAGACCTGCCTGGATATATATATATATATATATTTCTTGAAATATGCGTAGACACCCAGGTGTATTCACAAGGAAGATTTTATTGAAAGTCTTCTGGGTTTTTTATTTATTTATTTTCGAGCTATTAAGCATAGCCCGTCTTCAGGGGAACCAAGGAGTTTTAATATGAAATCTCCTTGAGGGGAACAGAACTTCAAATTATAAGTCGAAATATTTGACACTCAGGATTCATATTTATCGGATAATTTAGAATATCTTCTGAGTTTTAATTTTATTGCCCAAGCTTTCGAACAGTTAAACACTGATCGTCGTAAAAAAAAAAAAAAGAACTTCAAATTCTATCAGCAGAACCAAGTTGGAAAGTACACAAATATTGTATCATAGCTACCAATAACGCAAAAAAAATATAATGAAATATATCGCAAAACATTGTAGTTTTGAGAGTAAAAACGAAGAAAGTTCATTTTTAGTGAGATTATTGGACACGGCAGTAAGCTTCAGAAAATTGAACATGTCTATTGAATGAATTAGGATTGCAATGGAATGCTTCTAAAGCATTCCATTCACATTGCAATCCTAATGACCAAGTTTTGATAAAGATCCGTTTGTTCGTTCGTTTGTCACTCTTTTTAATTTTATGCTAGTTAGCACAATAACTCAAAAAATAATCAATGGAATTTTATGAAATTTATAGGAGTTATTAGTAATATTAAAAGACATAAATGATCAAATTTTAGTGCAGATCGGTTTGTTTCGTTTGTGTGTTTGACTCATGTTTGTCTTAACGTTTGTTAGCAGTGTAATTCAAAAAGTTATGAACGGATCTTCAAGAAAATGCCCAAGCTGTTATTACTATCAAAAAGCACAAATGATTAGATTTTGGACTTAATACAAAGAAAATTATGGTTTCAGAGGGAATTTGAATTTTTTGCTACAGTTGCCTCGCTTGGCGGAGGTATGCGCTCTCAGAGTGCTCTAGTTCCGATTTGTAGCCTTTCTGCTTCAAGTCTTTTTTGACACTGTGTCGCATTATCTCTCTCCATTGATAGCACGTCTTTGTTCTTGAGACTGTAGTAGTCTCGTTCTTCTCTTACGTTCGTTATCCTCCACTCTCCTTCTGCTTGAAGGTGCGTTTTCCACAGTGAGAGGCAGAAGTAAAATCTTGAGTAAAACACTGCAATAAAGTTGAATGCAACTCCAGTCAGCTTGTGTGCAATGAAAGCGCACCGTAGCCATGATATTGTCTTGTAAATTCAAATATCTTCTTCATTGAAGCGCTGAAATTTTGGCCTATGAAACGAAAACTGCTCCGTCAAATAATGTTATTGAAACTGTAAACTAGAAGGAATAAATGCCTACTTCCCGTAAAATATCATCACTTCGTGAGTGCTTCGTTGATCTTCTGCCTAGTTTATACGTCGTCACCTGAGAGAAAGAAGTTATAAAATCAGACTCCAGAAGTTGGAAATATATAGTCACGATTTCAAGAAGTGTTTCAAGCAAGATGTCCATTCAGATAAAGGGTAAGGATCCCATTTTCGCCCCCTTCTGCAACCTAGTCGTAGATCTCTGTGAAAACGTAACTTAATTACAAAATCTGAAACTTGGAAAATTTTTCGCCTAATGACAGTATTTCATTAAGATGTGGACATGAAATAAATGAATACACGAAGCGTTTTATTATATTAAGATGGCCGATATAGGCCATCCGTCCCTGGGGATATTGGTTGTACATATTAGCCTTTACTGTTTACCATTTATGTAATTTTTTGTATGTATTGGATAATCATCTTTATTCGAAGTAGAGAAAACTAGGCGAAACCCATACAAACAAATTTCTCTTTTCAAAAAGCTCACTACTTAGTTAATATTGCATACATTACAAATTTATAATTCACTTTCCATGTCTGTTTCATCACATGACTGTTACAATTACAATGGGGGGAATAAATATTCGTACACCATGAAATTGTTTATTTAAGAAAATTTAACGAACCAAAAACAAATATATTTATACAGTATTTGTATTTTTGCGCAAACAACACACACTCAACAACAAAACAAGTAAATTCCTCTATAATAGAAATTATCTAACAATTTATATATTTTGGGTTGAAAAAAGTGTTCTTACAACACAAAAAAGATTTTAAAAAATTTTAAAACTACATATAATATTTTATGGCATAGCCTTTCTTCTGTTCAACGACAGTAAATCGTTTTCTATAGTTTTTTACCAAGCCTTGACATGTTTTCTGAGGGATTTTAGCCTATTCTTCCTTGCAGATTTCTTTGAGTTCCGGAATTGGATTTCGGCCTTATCGTATCAAGTTTAATTTCAGAAATCGCCACAGATCTTCTACCGGATTAAAATCCGGAGACTGGCTTGGCCATTCTAGTTGTTGTACATGATTATCGGTGAACCAATTCTTCGTGGTTTTTGCCGTATGTTTTGGGTCGTTGTCCTGCTGAAAAACGGATTCTTACGGTAACCCGAATTTTTGAACTGACGCATGCAAATGTTCCCTTAAGATGTTCTGATATATGTAAGCGTTCATTCTACCTTCTGTGATACGAATGTTACCTGTTCCACAAGATGAAAAGTATCCCCAAATCATAACGTTACCATCACCAAATTTCACAGTGGGAATGTTTTTGGTGCGAATGCCGTTCCGTCCTTGCTCCACACGTGATTCTTTGAATTTCGTCCAAGTAGCTCTATTTTAGTCTCATCCGACCACAGCACGTTTTTCCAGAACGACTCAGGTTTGTTCTTGTGCTCGCGGATGAATTTCAGACGAGCTTTCCTATTTTGTTTCGACAGTAGGGGAGTTTTACGGGGAGTTCGAGAACGTAAACGGTTTTGGTGCAGCTCGTGTCTTATTGTATCAAGGCTAACGCTTGTCCCTGCTGCTAACACGTCTTCTTGAAGCTCCTTGCGAGTAGCCATGGGATTTTTCTGATACTTTCCTGGCCATTTTTCTTTAAGCTCTAGGGGAAATCTTCCTCGGCCTGCAAGATCTAAGTTGGTTTTCGACTTTCTGAACTTTTAGACCTTTTGATAAATGACCCGATGGTGGTAAACGGTATTTTGAGTGCCTATGACATCTGCCTATAACTTTTCCCGGATTTCCATTCTTTAATAATCAACTCTTTTACAAAATTTGTAAGCTCCTTTCATTTTGCCATGGTTACAACCTTATTCTACGATATCGCACGAAATAATGACCCCAAAGCTGTTCATAGACTATGCATAGAAGACTTCTAACGTAAAATCCAGAAGGTTCTAGAAAATTCTTGAATAGTCAAATCAATTTTCAAATGAAAAAATTGTTTTGTACGAATACATTTTTCAACTCCCACATATGTAAAATATTATAAAATTCATATAATTCAATATAATATTAGGTTTTGTTGACTTGTATCAATCGATAACACTTAAATACAAATACTGTATCAATATAAAAACTTTTGATTCGCTAGAGTTTTTAGATAAACAATTTCATGGTGCACGAATATTTATTTCCCCCACTGTATTTCAGCGAGCTTGGGTGATGTAACACTTGATGGCACTGCTGTTAATTCATATTGTGCTTGCATCAACACGGCACGAGCTAAAGAAGAGCAACAGTTCCACAAACTAACAGAGCCGACATACCAGATGCCGCAATGCGAGCGCATGCCTAAGGGAAAAAATGATCTATTATGTGGCATGAAATGAGCCGAAAAATGTTGAAGGTTCTTTGAAAGAGCTTTGGCAGACTGCCAGGGAGTGAGATGAGCTATTGAGCACACTTCTGAGACGCCTGACGGGAGGCGGTGGCACCTAAATTGGCACATGGATGTGTTGTATGGAGAAAGCTGCCCGTCCTGTGGATGGTAGTAGCCTGTTGCTTTTAGGTTTGTACGAGTACGCTGGTGGGAATAAGTCCATTTGTTAAAGTAGCCTTCCTTATTTTTATTACCATATCTACAATACTGCGGAGATACCTAGAAAAGAGTAGTACTGCAAGAGTATATACTGCAAAAAACTCTCCTGCTGTTTATGAATGGTATTTCAGAGAGAGATCATTGGTGGGTGACGGAGTTCAGTCGATATAGTAGCTGAACTGACGAGAACAACAATAATAATAATACAGAACCTACGAAGAAGAAATGTCCCATATACATAAGCTATGCATTGAAAGGTTAGCTTTAGCAAAAAGAAAAAAGCTTAAGCAACAATGCAATCTGATTAAGTGATGTGCCGTATATTACGTTTATTCCGTAACATGTCCTGACAGGTTGTTCTTGCTGCTGGCCGTGTATTTCGTAACTTAGATGCATACGCATGTTTGGTGAAAAAAATGGACATTTGCGCTTCCGTATCACCCACCAATGACGACTCTCTCACAGACTAGTCACATTTTTAAACAAAAGCAGAGTATTTTCGCAGTAAATTAGAAAGTTTACCTTAGCAAATGAATTTTTTTACTCCCACCAAGTGTATAGTCGCATAGCCGTGAAAACACAGGCTGATATCAACCACAACCTGGCCAGCAATCTAAGATCGTTATTGCTAAGGGAAAGGCACAACTAAATCATGCACTGAAAGATTAATTCATTTTCAGGGCTATAAAGCTGATATCGCCCTGGCTGCTGGCGAGATTCAGGAAGTGGGCCAAACATACCCTGATCTTCGGCGTTGTGTCCGCCCGCATCAGCGATAGAGTGCCTCGTGCATATAGTTAAAGGCACCGTCGAGTAACAAACATAGAATGCTGTAAATATTAAACCGATGTAAGGATGCATTTGAAAACAGTTATCGACGATAATGATTTCATATTTTATCAAGTATTGTGTGGCATAATCGATAGAGAAATTTTTTTTTTAAATAATTGTTGTCATTAATTCATTTTCTGAGGTGCATCATATTTAATGAACCATGAAAAATTTGTATAGTGCCAAAATTAGACACGCTGCAAACGTGTACTGACTGTTTACACCTCCTGTAAACAAGTTATCCAAGATGTTTAGAGTGGGGTGAGGCCTCATATGGGGACTTCTCATACTTTATTCAGTGTTTCCTGCCCAATCGTCTTTTTTAAAGTCTTTACCGGCAGTGGTTCTGACCCATTCATTCTAGGCTTTATGGTTAGCAGCCCTTCACGTTATTGCAATAAAGAACTAATTTGGTGTTTGAGCTCGCCAGCCAGTTTGCATTACAATTTTTTGCAAGAAGGCTTCTTTAGCTCAGAGGGGCATGGGTCATGGTGGCAGATTTTCAGTCTGAGGATCGACGGTCGAAAAGTCCCTGGTCACAAAATAAAGTTTCTAAGAAGTATCTTGCAGGACAGGAATCGCACGAAATAGAAACACGGTGCACCCAACTTTACTAAAACGTCTGTTTTTTGTAGTTACTTTAAGCAAGCGCTGTGAGAGGTATTGCGAATCCTTCCAAAGTAAAAAAAAGCCACTTTAGAAACCTTGCTAACACTTCACCTTAATTTTTTTCAGCACGTCGCACAAGGAGTTGACAAAAGAATGTATTATTATATATAAAAGTTGAAATCTCTTTTTTCTCAACAAAGGCGATGTCATAGAAGAAGAAAGAAGAGACATAGCCTATAGTATGACAATAGACACGAGGAACTCTTGCTCGAAGGTGTTCCCAAACAGGATCAGTGCCATGGGAAAAGTAAGTCGGGAAAGAAGAGGAAGAACAGTTGAATGTTAGATAAGAAGGAGTATGAAATCGGTAGGAAGCAAAGTGGGCATGGAAGACAGACGTCCCGAAGGTCTATCTAATTGGTAAGATAAGCAACGGGTACCCTGGGGCGCTGCTCCCATAACATAGGATTGGCGAACTTAAACTAGCCTAACCCTATGGCCTATGACCCACCCCAAGCCCCTGAGAGGTGCGAAAATAAGTTATTAACCACCAGAAAGTATACCTATGAAAAATAATTAATCTAGTACCAGCATGATTAAACGAATGTCTTTCGCGATACTTATTGTACATGGTGCATAGCCAGGCGTGTACCAGAACTATCTCAAAAATATGAAGCACAGAACATGAATGAATGTTCTATTATTTCTCGCGATTAAATATCATCGTCAATACTCACCAAATTAACTCCAACCCGTTCCAGATTGAGTTACCTCACGGCAATTAACCTACATAAGGCGTCACCACCACGCGGCCTCAGTGCAGTCCCGCTGTCAGGCACTGCATCCAAGACGAAATCTAGAAATGATTTAGGTCGACACTGGCCGCCGCAGTGCCGTAAGAAAAATCCATGCATGCATCAACATATGTCGAAAGGAGTAGTAAAGGCACCCTCAGGGCGGAAGAAGAACCTTGAATGAGGTCGTACCCGTACGTGTATATGCAACCCACAGCAACGGCAGGTGTTGGCGCAGACACTTGACAGGTTAATGGTGGTTTCCCCAATACGACAAAAAACTATTGTAGTAAAATTACATAGCCTTGCATGCATAGGGTTACGTTACTTCAGAAATTAAATGCAGTAATAGTTCATTTCTTTAAGTTAGGAAACTAATTTTAGACTGCCTTCCCTCCCCCTTTCTTCTAAAGAGAAGAAATTAAAATCATGTTTGAGGTGGCAGAGGACGGGTGACAGAGTCTTCAAATATTATATTGTTTATATCCCAGTAGGATATAGATGTAATCACTTTAAGGAGAGGGATGCAAATCTGGACTTGTTCCTTATATTGCTTACCTTATACATACTTCTACATATAATGGTGATTTGTGGAACGGTATGTTAAAGTGATATCCCATAGAGATTAAACATTGTTAAAATGTATTTTTGTTTCACCTCATAAAACTGTATCGTTAAAGCATTACCAAAGTTACCGATTTTGTTCTCGACATACAGTCATCGAAGTCTGAGTGAAACGAAAAGTGGTGTCATGTTGCTGTTGTGTACCTATTGGATTGTTTTCTTTTTTGAGGATGACTGCATTTAATTTCAAAATAGCGCTTCTTACATGGTGAATAGTGGAACGATTTCAATGCTAACGCCTTGAATGTTCTGCTTATTTGTTTGAAAAAAAAGGATGCCCCATGATAATGAATACGATGGCTCAGATCAATAAATTTAGGCTCTAAGGAAAAATCCGCAATCAGTGTACAGCGGTACAGCTATTAAGACTTAGTCTAACTTTAAGCGGCTTAGACTAGAGGACGGCAATCGCGCCGACCGCAGGCGAGGACTATCTCAAGTCGAACAGGACTGAATCATCGACAGATAGAGCTAAACTCTCGCATTCAACGAGTCATCAATTAAACATTCCAATATTTATAATGTAAGAAGCACTAATTTAAAATGAAATCATTCATCCTCAGAGAAGAAAAACGGCCACAACACGACATGTGCAAGATACTCACCAGTTGATCACCAATGAGAGCAATTGGCTATATATATATAGTTTATAAGTACAGCGAATATATAATGCAAAATAAGAAGGTAACGCTGTAACAAAAATCGAAGGGTAAGGTTCCCATAAATCTCCATTTGAACAGTGAGATTCTTCAATGAAGAAGGTAAGCTACTGAGTACCCCTGTAGGTACGACTCTCCATGCCATAAGATCGGCGGAGTAGATTAACCTAACCATATAATTTTCAGCTACCACCCATCACTGTAATCATACTTATTAACTTGATAGTACAATTAACTTACTCTTATTACTAATATCGACATGGCAGCTTCCATTAACAGCTGAGGCTTGTTGTATTCACAACCTCGTTGGGCTACTGCAACCTCAAGGAAAATGCAACCCTAACACGAAATGAGGAATTCAGAGCGCCATCTGTGGATGAGCGGTGTAAGCTCAATAACAACAGAGTTCTGTGCTGATCGCTTCGTCTACGGAGCTTGAAGTAAATAGCTTTTATTATCAACCGCGAACGAAGTGAGAGAGGTAACATTGTTTTCGATGAAAATTTAAGTATATGTGTCAATATTTTTTGTCCACCCAGAAAGTGGAAGAAGAAATTGAGCAATGTTCATAATTAATTTGCATGGAGTCGATCAGGTGGGTTTACCTAGATATAATCCATGCCAAAAAACTGCGATTAGCTGGCCATCAAAAATGACAGCTATAAATTTTGTGATCTATCCACAAAAAAGGCAGAAGGATTATTTGAGTCATAATAATAATTTTTTAGACAGTCAGGTGGGTTGACTGAGATGTGAAAAACGGTGAAACTCTACAGTAAGCTGGCCATAAAAAATGACGGCGTTGAATTTGCCTCCAACGCGGGTGATGGTCTTACGCCTCGGGCCGTTCTAGTTAAATTTATGTACTTACTCCGACCTTGAAGGCGTGAACTCATTTACTTCTAAAAAAATTCTTCTACATGTTTGAAACTGATGTTTCTGAGTTGTTACCTGTGGCACCGTAATGTATACCGTAATTATCGGTAATGCTTTTCGAATTGTGATAGCGACGAGGTCAGCGGGTGTAGCACATGCTACCCTGGGGTAGCGATTATAACACGGCACATATGTCTTACTTTTTGTCAGTTGCCCAGTAGGGTAACTGAACGATAAATTTACACCTCTCATCTGGCAGTACAGCCAATCATCGAGGCCCTCCTAAACCTCAGAAAAGGCCAGCTGAAACTTTTGTTTCTTGTGAAAATATGACATCAGGGATTGAAAAGAATTAGTTCTCTATAAAGGATGCTGGGAATTGAAGAGTTTTTAATATTATATTTCAGGTTTGACCATCGTGGTCGTAACGCAGACGATTCAACAGTAAAATTTCAATTACATAATTTACTTCAGTACGAATCTTGGCATTCCTACCGGAAACTTTCAGTTGGGACAGTGCGCCACAACTAGACAGGAAAATTAGGCGCAGAGCATCTCCTACCCTATGAGGTACGGCTGCTCGTTCAGTCACACAGCATAGGGCAAACATGAAAAAAAGAAGCGAGAAAAAGATAGAAGAAAGCAACACCTGTGCGGAGGGTCCATTCCGTGGTTCCCCACGCGGAAGCAGATAGGTGTCCTATTTGGGATCTGTTGCTTACCATCAATCGGTTGCCCACCTCGTTGAACAGAAGGGGAAATATTGAAAAGCTACATAGCAAACTAATCTTCTGAGCAGGAACTGCAGCCAGCTGCAACATTCCCTTCGGAGAAAACACCGAGACAGCCATTGAGTTCGTGAGACCCATCTATATTCTGACAGGGAAGAGACCCGCCAGACTATATACTCCTGAGGGCAGCACGTTAGGGTTAACCTTCTCTCAACTTCAGTTTACCGCACATCACCGAATCCTTCCTCAGCACCCTAGCCTTGCCTCACCATTGCCTCGAAAGTCTACTTTGATTCAGTGCAGTTCTTCCAAACCTCACTCGATGCAAAAGTAGGTTACAGCGATTTATGTTAGAGTGGGTAGGAAGAAAGGTGTCAAAGTGGTCCTCAGTGTTGAGTGGTACAAGATGTCATTTAGGGTGGTAAGTAGCGCCAATATCCTCCCTGTCATTACCCATCCAAGACTGTAGAGTTTCGAACACCGTACTTCCAATCCTACCGATCTGACACCCATCACTGAAGCCACCTGACCACCCTTCCTCACACCTCCATCCACCACCTCATCACCATACGCCACCCACACAGCTGTAGCCCGCCTCCACCTTCCCACGTCATCAGTCAGGCGAGATCTTCACAGTGGCTCCTCTGTTCATGAATAAAAATGTCCGGCATAAATACGTTGCAATGGGCGGGCGTGACAGAAGAGAATAAAGTGCTGCACAAAAGAGCAGCGCCTGCTTTTACTCTCTGCATTTTATTCGAACTGAACGTCCCGGCGACGGCCGCGATAAAGCTCCTCATTTCTTATTATAATTTGATGTCTTCGGGCAAGCGGAGAGGCCCCGCTCGACCTGCCTGCTCAACCTGGGCACTGATGCGCTGTACGGCGCTGCTGACGTCTCATTTCTTTTTGTAATTTTGTGTCTTCGGGCCACTGGAGGCGCCGTATAGCAGAGTTTCTGACCTTAAGCACTTTATACGCTGACGACTCATGTCTTTTTGCACATTTGTGTTTTCGGGTGATTTGAGGCGAGGCCCGTTCAGCAGAACCATGAAAACCTGTTCCTTTTCATGTCTCCAGGTTTTAATTCTCTCGTGATCAATGAAAAATGCACAGAGAAGTGAAAGAACTAATTTTCATGAATCTTTCACAGGTAGTAAGCAACAAAGCTTCAGCACAGGAGATGTGGGTTCCTTTCTGTCAGCTATTAGGTGAAGCTTACCTATGGATTAGGTCTTGGAAAAATCTGAGCGAGTGACAGTATAAACATAACTGCAAAAAATTCTACGTGGGCAAAGTATCGATATTCTGAAGCCACTTAAGGCTGTCGATTTTTTAGATACAAGTTTGATTTTTTCGGCATTGAATTCTGTGACCCTGAATAACTGAAGGAACTGCGAAAGACAAATAACACAAAAATATAATGCCGCCATGCTTCACTGGTACTAGATAGTAAATTCAAGGCGTCAAGCTTTTATCAGTAAACTTTTTAACGCTAAACGTTCATTTCTTTTTGCTCAAACCTAATTCGTAAAAATACAAGCATAGTCTATTGCAAGCAAATAATACACAAGCCGTTATTGGTGTACACCAGCAGAAGAGCAGTTGAATGCAAGAGCTGTTAATGGTGGTAATTAGATACAATAAGTAACTAATGTTTCTAACTGTGTCATTTCAGCTAATTCCTGAATAAACTGAGCAAAAACAGAGCAAAAAAAGTAAGTGCGGTTGGAGTATGTAAATCGTATTTTTGCAAAAAACTTATGTTTTCAAGTTTTACTGGCGAAATTTTGCTGTAATTCGTCTTATCAAGGTTCACTCCTCGCTATTAGGAGATATACGTAGTAATATTCAATTCAATAACTCTGCTTTCAAGAGGATTAAAAAATCTGTGTTTTTAGGTGTCCAGCTTGATTATGCAAAGGTAAAAAATAAGGGCTTCTGCTGTTTCAAACGTTTTTATTTAACAAATATAGAATCAAATGGAATAGAGAAAGCAATAAATTGGAAGGTAGAGCAAATGTCTACAACTGACGACTGGTAAATGCTCTTCATTTCACCTCAGTAGTAAGCATAGCCTACTCAATTTTTGAGGATCTTCAGGAGACGCTTGTCGACAGATGAAGAAAGATTTAACGCTTCACAAGGCTTGATCGACCCACAGGCACCTTCAACTTCTTTTCAAAGAACATCCATGCAGGTTGTTATGTTGCTTTCCATCAGCACAAATGGTTCCCTTTAACGACGGCTCATAAATTTTCAACGGGGTTTAAATCGGGACTGTTGGGGGCCAAACCATCTTTTAAGCCGTGATCCAAGAACCAACTCTTTGTATAACGGGACTTGTGCACTATTACATTATCCTGCTGAAATACTAAACATATTCCGTTCAACAAAGTTTGGTCTTCTAACCAGAGAACAAAGTATTCTTTAAGAAGCTGGCAGCAGCCCTTGAAATCTAATTTTACCCTTTCTAGCACCCTAAACGGTCCAATAATCTTATTTCCTTTCATTCTAGCCCAGAACATTACTGCTCCGCCCTCTTGCTGTCGGCGAATCCGGGTTCCTATAGGGCGCCCCTTCAATATCCTAACAGACGTGCCGTTAAATTCATCTAACTCAAGTCATCTAAAACAAGTTTATCTAATGTCAAATTCGTCTAAGGAACAATTCATCTAATCGCAATTTGTTTAATGTAAAGTTCTTCTTAGGAACAAGTCATCTAAATTAGAGGTTGAATAAAATATAACATTTCCTTTTTACACTAATATTAATCTTTTAATCATATTACCTGCAAAACCTATTTTAACCGACCAAAATAGTGCCAGTCCGCTTTTTACTGTTAACCACTAGTGTGTTTTAGTTTTAACTAGAGCACTCTGAGAGCGCATACCTCAGCCAAGCAAGGTAGCGGTTACGAAAAATTATAATTGGTTCTGAGACCTTGATTTTCTTTGTACTCTACACCAAATTCTAATCATTTGTGCCCATCAATAGTGTTAACAGCTTCAGTAATTTTTTGAAGATCCGTTACTAACTTTTTGAGTTATGCTGCTAACAATCTTTACTACAATCATGAGTCAAACATATACAAGAACTAACCAATCTGCACCAAAATTTAATCATTTATATCTTTCCACCTTACCAACACCTCCTATAAATTTCATGAAGATCCATTCGCCATTTTTAAGTTAATGTGCTAACAAACATAGAATTAAAAACAGTGACAGTCGGTTGAACGAACAACCTAACAACTCAAATAAATTTATTAAAAATCCGTCCATAACTTTTTGAGTTATATCATTGAGAACAATGAGGAGACAAACAAACGGATGGATGGATCTTCACTAAAAGTTGATCATCTGATCCTCTTAACATACCTAACAACTTCCGTAAATTTCGTCACAATCGGTCTATCCCTTTTTGAGTTGTCTTGATGACAGACAGACAGAAAGACAGACAAATGAACAAACAGACAAACCTGACGAAAATATAACCTTCTTGGTAGAGGTAATTATTCAAGTTTCATTTTGCTGTCTGTGCGATAAATCCCCATAACTTTGAATTCCAATCGAATCCGTGTGTGTTTCAGAGGTATTACCAATGGGCAAAGAACCGACACGTTTACTGGTTTTAGTAATTTGATCATTTTTGTAATATCGATTATTTTACTACGGTATTGCATCTTAGTTGAGAAAAATGGTTTTAATTGCCACGGTACTGTCGGTAATTTTCATTTAAAGCCTGCGTAAAGTATCAGACCCTGACTTCTAGCAATATTAACCGAAAATAGCTACATAAATTTGGAAGTATCCAATAATATAAGGCTAGTACACCGTGGTCAAAAAAGAGTCTACTAAAAGATTATAAAAAAGCTATTGTTTATATATGTATGTATGGAAAACAATGTAATAGAAACATGTACCTAGGTCAGGTTAGGTTTGTATAAGTTAGGTCACTTTACTTTAGGTCAGCTTAGGTTAGATTAATTTTGGTTAGGCTAATTTAGGTTAGGTAATTCAAGTTAGGTTAGTTCAGAGAGATTAAGATAGGCTAGTTTTTGGAAGATTAAGTTAGTTTAAGTCAGTCTAGTTCAAGTTAGGTTAGGATAGTTTGTTAGTTGAGCTTAGGTTATGTTAGCTAATTAGCTTTAGATAAAGTAGAATTGGACGAATTGCCATTAGATGATTGTGCCTTAGACGAATTTGACATTAGATGAATTTGTTTTAGACTAATTGAGTTAGACGAATTATCCTAGATCCGTTCTAACCATCTCCCAAGCAATTTGGGCGCTTATCCCTATCGGTAAGTTTCCTTAAATGAGCTCTTTGAGGTGTTTTCCTACAGGTGCTATCTTTTATTGCATATGCTTTCATTGTTCGATAATCTCTATTCATTTTCTTGGATATTTTGATGGTAGTCGTACCCTTGCCAAGCATTAGTGTGATTTTCAGTCGATCAGATACAGTTAATCCAGTTTTCCCCAATTTTGAACACTTGCCTAATCAAGCCAGACACCTAAAAACACCACTTTTTGTAATTTTCCTAAAAACAAAATTATTGAACTGAATGTTGCTACCTACCTATATCATCTGAAAAGGAAGAAAATATCTTACTTAAGCAAGTTACATCAAAATTTCGGTCGTAAAACTTGAAAAAAAACATCATTTTTATTTAAAATATCATTTGCATGATCAAGCCACACCCAGTGCACATAATACAGCAGGTGGTGCACAGAGACCGAGTTGTGAAATTGAAAGATGAGGCTGTTGATTTTCTGCCACATAAGTTCACGTCGACCTTTTCGTACTACGAGTACGTTAGAAAAAGGCAAAGATAAATGTGTTTCGTTAACACAGAGTAGTACAATGTCGGAGCTATATAAAGCTGTCGCTTTCTTATACTTTTGTTTTAAACGTTAACTAGATGCATTTTTCACAACGTTTCCACGCAAAAAATCTGCATACAACTAAACAACGGCTGGTCGGATGTTCTCGGATGAGTCGGTTAAATGGATGAATCTGGAGCATGGCCGACACCCAACTCCTGAATACTATATTGAGCGGGGCATTACAGCGTACAAAAGTTAAACTGGATGAAAAGTACGTTGCACCTGTAGCGAGTAGCGAAGCGTGTGAGGTGAAGCTGCCGATATTATTATGCTAATTGTTTTTTAAACCAACCACCTCATAGATATTACTCGGCAATCGCAATGGAAATAAGTAGGAAAAATATTAAGCTGCCTCGATTTTTGACCCGGGCATAGTAGCAGAGTTTGAAAGCTGGAGTTTTCAATTGCGGTCAATTAATTTTCAAATCAGCTCTTATTTAGAATTCCGAATACGAGACGAAAATGCACAGAAAAAAGAGCAACTCGGCAGTTGCACAGATACCGAACAGCACAGACTGACAAGCTGGATATGTCAGTAATTAAGGAGCAGAATATGAGATGCGACGGCTTCCCGAAGGTGCAAGTGATGTTTCGGTGAATTTAATTACGGAATTTCTGTGATACACTGGAGCATTAATTAGAGCGTGCGTGCACCAAACCAACATGATGGTAACGGCGGACGGTAGGTATGATACCGTAATGTGAGGTTACTTTGGGTAACATGGGGTTACTTCAACCAGTTGATTTCTCAAAATGTAAAAAGTCAAGAGTGCCTGGGAGTTATTATTCCTGTAGTATATATAGGAAGTGAACTATTTCTAAGCTAAGTCGCGCATATGTGTATTTTATGCTGATTGGAAAAAGCGGCATTACGTTACGTTCTCAATTTTATTTGCTCGTATACTTAAGTATAAGAAGGAATTGAAGAACAAATTTTGATTACGAGAAAATAATTAATATCTGTATGATTGTAGCGTCATGTTGTTATTAGTTTCAGCCTTCTCTGCCGTCGTAACAGTAGTTCAAGGGAAAAAACAAGGGATATGAAGCAAAGAGAAAAATGGGGAACCAATGCAAGAAGTAACTTCGTTATCTTCTAATCTAATACTAAGAATGACCATCGTGTGTTTATAAATATATTTATTTATATGTTCGGTGTCACGTTGTTAACGAAATAGATAGGCGAAATTTAGCCCAGGTTGGAGGCTCTGGTTGTCCTCTCAAGCTCCATTGAAAGTGATAGGCAGAAAATAGGCCGGGTTGCAGAAGATGGCAAACGTATCTTAAGCAGGGACAGTTGAAATTCC
>LQNS02278091.1:38483948-38494084 GCA_001587735.2 Parhyale hawaiensis | reverse complement strand
CTTCATAGGGCAAAATTTGAGCACCTCAAATGAAACATATATTTGAATTGGAAAGACGGTATCAACGGTATCTTTGCTACGGAGCGAACACATTGTATATAAGCTGCTATTTTCTTTAAGTTTGTTGGAGTGTTTTACTCAAGACGTTACTTCTGCCTGTCTATATAGAAGACCTAAGGATGACACCACGACAAAGGATCAATGAAGAAAAGAAGAAATTTAAGAAGCAAATGAGAGAAGAGGAGATTCCGCACCGGCCTAGAGGCATTAGGCAAACGTATAGGTTATTGCGTGAATTTTTCACGCACGGGTCCACTAGTTACGTAAGAAGAGCATAGGAGGAGCGAAACAAACGCCCTTATTGGGTTGATGAATAAGTTATGAGCGTTATTCACAAAAAATATTTTGACAACAGCTCGGTAGGGAAATAAAACTAGACAATAATGTAATGAAGGCTAAAGGGCGGCCTATATGTTGGCTCACTGGGAGAGGCGGAAAGCAGGGGTGCAGGTCACCATAACATGGTGACCTATGGTGGACCAAAGTAATTTAACTTGCAGATACATGTTTTTGGAATCCCAGTGCCTGGTCCCTGAGGGGAGACAATGATAAAAGGATAAAATTCATAGAAAACAATTTTTTCGAAAAGAAACATTATCATGAACTTAACTGTGATGGGACATGCACAGTGCATTAATAATATGTGATTAAGTTTTAAGCTCGCAGAGAATAAAACTATCAATGGAAAAACCTCTAAATAATTCAATATAAATAATCGAAAAAAAGATCATGAATACAGGATGCTAATTCTACATAACCGTTGTTTCTCCAGCGTAGGTATAAGTAGGTAAACATCGCATTCAAAGTTAACTTGCGCACATCGCACAAGTATTCGACGGTTTTACTCACGTGCTATAATTGCTATCATAGCGGAATGATGATATAAACATTGGAGCCGTGCCGTTATCGACAATGATTAAGCATTTATTTATCATTTGCCAACCTATTACTAAAATAATTTTGCCCTGTACACGTCTTCTGCCATCCTATTACCTGATCTAGCTCAACCTGTTACGCGTTCTCCGCCATGCCTCATTTGTACCTACATATGTATTGTGGCCTGATGCCACGTCTTACCTGCAGTAGAATAACTTTTTTACCTCGTCCCTAGACTGAACAGTGCATGCAGTGGGAGTAGCGGCCTGCTAAGGCGGACGTAAACTAGAACGAAGGACGAGTTTTACACACATCATTAGTTTCCGATACCTTGTGTTTTTACTACAGAATTCATCTTTCACCAGACTTACTGCGTAGCCCTACTCTGCGCTATTACATGTACTGTATACGGAAACTGTCACCACATGATGCACGGTTACACAGTAATATACAACACTCCGTATCGAACTCATTTTTTAACCTACTCTACGTCATTTTTAGGGTGTATGCACTGCAAAACGTCAGTTGAGGCAAATACAGCAGTTTTATAATTATTTCTTTTAACTTTTTAGTTTTTTTCATTTTTAGTGCACATCGTAAAGGTTGAAGGTTCAGGGGGCAACTTGCGCGCTGCTGATGACGTCACGTTCTTTACTGAACGAAGATTTGGCTTCTCATGAGAATAGTGTTGTGTGAAACATCAAGCAAAGTCGACTCTCTGTGCTGAATGATTACGGACTCTCTGACTTTGCATTGCCCCAGCTACTGGCCTCTTGTAGATCCTCTCAACTAGTGGGCGATCACGCCACTTAATTATTCAAAATTAGCGCTATTGCTGTCGAAGGATTTGAACTCCTGACTTGTGAGAGCCGTCAAATCTGAAGATTAGCTAATGTTACAGTACGGACTCTCCGCTGTAATTAGCCGAATTTAAATATTTTCTTCCCAATGATATACTGTGCATGGCATGCCTATCAGGAAGGGTACAGAAAAGGCTGTAGTAGGCCAAACTTAAATCAATTTACCGAACGCAAATTTCTACCAATATAATGTGCCCAGGTTGCAAAGCGTATAAGCGCTGAGTTGCTAAATTAGACCGTTTATTATCCAATGGCCAAATTTGCATCAACATTCCCTAGACTTGGATATACATTTTGAAGAATAATAATATTGCTTGTCAAAGATGGTGTGCGCTCGAAGCACATCATTATAAAAGTTGAATGGACAGATATACTCCACATTATACCGTGAAATAAACCTATACCAGCACTGAATAACCAACTACATGTATTGCGTGTTATTCGGCACGCCAGTTTTCGTTTGAATTTCATAGCTATGCAACATATTACGTAGACAGATTCAGATTCACGCAACTGCAGTTACTGCACGTCGAACAAACACTCGTAGAGTACGCGTAATGATCTCTTCACGGCCCGTCCCGACCAAATCATGACAAGCGGCATATTTTTCTCGCCCAGACAGACCAGCCCCGGCACCGAATCAATAATGCAATAAATAAAAAATCAGGAGGAAGAAGAGCAGGTCAGGGCCATTGGTAAGCATGGAGAACTGATGAGCTGCCATGGAGACCACAACGACAGAATATTATAAGGCCCAGCCGGTGCTGATCATAAGGCACGACCACGACCGCTGCTGGTGCGCTGGCAGATATCGTAAAGTTTGGCGCGGGCAGACGGTCGGAGTGTCATTCACCGGCGTTCTACGCCGGACTTCACCCAGTACAGTGACTCAGACCTCAGAGATGTCTCTGAATTACAAGATAAACCTGTCCCTCTACGCACACCCACCGAACTGCCCTTTGTACAAGAAGGGAAAACCCCGAGCCGTGTCATGGGGACCGGGAGATGTCGTTGAGATTGGAGTGGTTACAGACTTACAGTTCATTTGCAGGATAACAGTATATTGGAGTGTCAGCTGTTAACTAAACTGCTTGAGATGACTTGAGAATAAGTGGATTGAGGGAAAGACATTTATCTTTTTGGATGTGTATGGGAATATCCAATACACCCTACTATTCTCTGCACATACCCTGAAGTGACGCCTCGCAGCTTATCTATCAGCTGACAATCATATGTGCATAACTGATATTGTATGCCAATCGAACTTAAATTAGCTTTTAGGACTGAATGTATTGCTTGAACTTGACATGGTTCGTACCGTATATACTGGGATCGATGTGTTTCGAGCATGTTGCTGTTGTATTTCAATTAGTACGTACTAAGGTCGGGCGCGTCTTGCTGTAAAAAGTTGTACAAAGCTTAGCTTTAATTTAGTTTGTCACTGTGCAATAAGTGAGTTGGCACAACTATATAATGCATAGCAGATTTGGTTAAATGTATAATTTCATATATATGTAAAGACGGATACTTGGAGTGTCTTGGTGGATGACGCTCATGCCACATATTATATGCACACAGATACCAGTCAAGGGGGGGAGCGTCGCAACCTGGGATGCCCACAACACCTGGCGGAGCGAGCAGGCTTTTTAGGGGGTTCGAAATCTTGGATTATGCACTTTAGCAAAACTAGCTCAAATAGATTTGCCGCACAAATGTAGTATCGATTCATTCTTCATAATTATTCGGGTTATTAGTTTTGTAGTAGGCGCGAGAACATACTTGTAAGCGAGGCCCACACTTCCGAAACCCAACATTAAAGAACAATCCTAGCACCGGAAGTGTAGAGCCGTGGCCCAGAGCCCGAGGGTCCTTTAGTTCCGTGTTCGGCCCTGCAGTGCGACGATGTACAATTATTAGCTAGGTTTTAGACTCCGTCGTACCCTGGCCGTGCGGCCGCCCCGCGGGGGCTCGCTCTCCTGTGGTATTTTTACGGAAGGATGCCCCTGTGGTGCGGTGGCTCAGCCTGGGTGGGACGGAGATACGCTTGTAATCGAATCGAAATATGCAGATTTTAATAATTTCTTAGCTTCTGAATTTACATATTTTATTACCATTTTTTTCGAGACCTGTTTTCATTAAAGATATTTGTTTTATTACAGAATCACTTTGAACTCTGCGATCTAGTCAATAATTAGAAACTCTTTGATGTTAGTCCCTGTGTGTTCAATGAAATGTAAAATTATTAGACATTTGAACCAGCATCAAATTATTGCTTTACTTCACCTAATACCGAAGGCCTCAGAACCCTTCAATACTAGTTTGCTAGAGATGCCTGGCATCGAATAGTTTGGGAACCATTGGACTAGTTTATACGTGTGGCTTGATGCCAAGGCTGTAGTTCCATGTAGGGGGAAATTGGAAGGCTACAGGGCCTACAAAAGACAATGTGATGTGAGCCAACTTCAGAACTTGGGAGTAGACAGACGTAGTGTATGTGGCGGTTAACTAGGAGCGCACTAATGTTGATAATAACAAAGTTGTTTAATATGCGACTGTAGCAATATTGGGAAAATATGATTGCAAACTAATTTCTTGAAGGGAGTTTCTGCGTTTGGTGCAGCAGTAACTGCACTAACAACTTCGGCATTTCAGATCCCGTTCACGCTAAAAGTGAAATTGAAATTTTCCCATCTATAATATTTCAGGCATAATGCAGCACTGTAAGCTTCAAACTGCACTAATCGCTCCTACCATCTGATTATAGTCATTATGCACGCTGCACTTTTCATGGTAAAGTTTTCAGGGGACGTTTTCAGCATTTTTTAACAACTGAAACTCATTGATTTGCAAATTGCATAGCCCAGCTCACTCTACCTCACGAGAGCTGATGCAGGGCAAGGTGGCTTGTCCATAACCAACACTTAGCGATTTGATATTTAGAGCTGCTCCGTTTGAACTGAGAATTAGCCACTCCAACGGCACAGCATGTACTGTATGTAGAGAGAAGTTTAATGTATTGCAAAGTTTTAGAAAAATATAAAACACAACCAAAGATGAGCAAATAATTGTACTCACCAAGCTGTAATACTTTATGGACGTCACACGGTTACAAGGGGACGTGAGGAATTGACGGGTCAAGCTGAAAATTATTATTATTTTATTGAAAAGTTGAAGTCTCCAATGGAGGAGCAATAAAGGACATGCAGTAAAAAAATGAAGCGTGGAGCCCATGCACGAAGGTGTTCCCACACAGGACCAGCCTGCATGAATAAATCTAGCCGGGAAAGAAGAGAATGAAAATACAGCACGGAGAAGTTAGTGCGACTTCTAATAGAGCGTGCTCGATTGGGTGTCAGAATTAAGTCGCCGAGGCTTGAACTTGTCCGAAACTGCAGACATGAGCTTTGGCTTTGCCACTTTGAGTCGTGTTGCAGGTGTTAGAAGCAGGCCGAGTACTTTGAGCTGACTGAAAACGCAATCAGTTTACGAAGCAAGATTGACTTCTTAGAAGTCTCTCAGATAATTGATTGAGGATGAAAGTCTGAAGCATCAATTAATGGAACGAAGTCAGCGCAGCTGTCTGAAGTTTCTAACAAGTCAATCCTTGAAGGCTTAATGCACGTTCGACTAGGGAGGAAAATTAAGCCTTCACTACTGAACTGGTTCCAAAGTTCAGATAGGTGCCGTGGCTTCAACCCACTGATTCACTTTTCAAGCGTTGACCTAAACCGATTACCTGTGAGACTTCTAAGAACTCAATGTTACTTCCTAAATTAAAGATTTCAGGTAGCTCAACACAGTAGGGTTACTTCTCACACCTGCAACGCGATTCACAGTTACAAAACCAAAGTTCTCACCGGTAGTGTTGAGCAAGTCAGGTTGAGTGGACTTGATTTAGATCGACAGTGACGACCCAGTCGAATGCGCCCTAAATTTAGCCGCCCAGTCGAAGGTTCTCGAAGGACGCTTTCGATTGGGCGCCGATATTGAGCTTGTGGGGCTTGACTGAATAGATTTTAGTGAGTGCAAGTCACCACTTCCCACAGTACAGTATTGCAAAGACAAGAAAAGAATTCGAGCACAGGTACCAAGTGGCTCATATTCAGTGGCGTGAACTTCGTTCAAAAGTTTTATACCTAGCGTGCGGGGGGGGGGGGGCATTAGAGGAAAGACATTGGTGTACATAGGGCATCATAACGGAAAACACTCAATTTCCAATGACGCTCTATCCCTATATTAGATTAGAAGCGAAGGTCGGGTTCTGCACATTACCGTACTATGTACCTTTTCCAGTTATTATCTAATAGCAGTTAACAGACAAACATTATTGAAAGCAACATGAGACCTGCTATTGCTGTTACGGACATGTTCGCTGAATATTAGTTGCACTCTCATTACTATCTTCTTTTTGTACAAAAATAAGTCTATGGGCACATGCAAGGGCTCAGTGTAATTTATTTTAATCTCATTAAAAAAAACTTGTACAAGGCTTGATTAAAACTAATTTTTCCCATAAATTTAAACAATCCTTTTGGTACGATAGGGCCTCGAACGTGATGGCTAAAAATACAGTATAGTGTAAAGTTACAGTTGGTACTCAGAGGTACTGCTAATACATACGTTTAGCTTGTTAATGCTCCAAAAGACCTACCTAAATATTGAACCGCAACTCTGAATTCAATCTGTATGCTTTGGCAGCTGCTCCCGTTACTTTATTATCGATATGCAGATGCGATGCTATTGTGTTTCTTGTGCCAAATGTCTCAGTATGAACCTAACTACTTGAGCAGTCATTCTATTGTATCTTGTTGGTTGTGTGTCAGTACTAAAGAGGTAGTTTGCAAGCTGATACAACCTCTAGATGTACGACATTATTTACCAGGATGGGTCTAGGCCTTTCACGTGATTTAAAAGAAATTGAACGTGAAGAGTGGAAATTCCATCCTCGTATCTTTCTACAAGAACTTATTAGAGAGCCGGTGACCCACAATGAGTCACGCGATGTAAGACAGCTAACACAAAAGTTCACTTGACAATGTGCATTGAGTCTAAAGGTCCTGTTTTAACACAGGGCAACGAAGTTTACCAAACAATATATATACATACATGAAATCGATAGACAAATATTCGTTCTAGCATTCTACATAGTGCCATTGCGCAAGCAATGTTCGGATGAAGTTCAGGAATTGCTTCCAAACATTTTTGGTTCGTGTATTAGCACGTACCAGAATGTTGAGAGGAACATTTTCCTTTCAATTTTGTAATAGGGTCTTTACGAGTGAAAGCAGGAATGTATATAGAGCGAGAGTAGTGGCAGTATCGTGTGTCTACCTTATGCAGTAATCAGTATATTATTATTAAAACTTCACGCTTGGGCTCCCACGGACAGGTAATGCAACCCAAATGAAGCATTTGCAACACCGGGAAGCCCAATACGCTGCTAAAGGAAATCCAGCAAAAAACCATTAACAGCAGACTTAAAAGCCTGCAGGCCAACACGACCAAAAGCCGATGNAGATTTTCCCTTAACTTCAGAAAAGTGCACTTTGTGCGCTCCGGGCACATTCACAAACGATTTTCGTTTTCCCGCCAACAGAGATTTTCCTTTATTTTTGTACTTAAGTTACGGGTGCTATGACCATCCTTAGATGCAATAAAGGAACAGCTGCAGAAACTAAACATCGACGAGGAAACACAACGAGTGAAAATTTGGTCCATTTTACATAAGATTTAAATTCTCTAAGTATTTCTACAAAAGTATAGCTTAAAATTATTCTTTTAGTTTTGTTTACCCAAGTGCTCAACTGACAGAAAAATTTCTTGCACGTCTGGCAACTTCGCACGAGCAAGCTTCGAAGCGAGGAAGCCGTAGTATCCA
The DNA here is from genome assembly GCA_001587735.2 of Parhyale hawaiensis. Lineage (NCBI taxonomy): Eukaryota > Metazoa > Arthropoda > Malacostraca > Amphipoda > Hyalidae > Parhyale > Parhyale hawaiensis. The sequence goes on along the minus strand of LQNS02278091.1, from coordinate 38,486,410 downwards.
ATTTTCTATTGGATACTGTCGAACAATTTGGGGTGCGAATGAAACTCATTTAACATCTTAATCTTTTGATATTCCTAAATAGTATGGCGCGTTCTAACTATCGTTGCTTACTTAAAATATTGGAAAAAAACATTGCTCTCTGAAAGAAACACCCAACTCCATTGCGAGTAGCCGAACTTTCACTTAGGCTGATATTATCACTGCTGTTTCGGTCGACGTACAATACAACATCAGGGAAAAACAAAATCTTGGGACACTTCTGTTCACGAGTCCAAATCATCTTATCAATGAGTTTTCTCATCTAATCGTCTGAATGTTTTGTTGCGTCCTTGCAAGCACAACGTTGAATATGCGGTGCTCCTGACCGATAATTGCCAGCTAGGCCACTCAGCATTCAGTTTGCAGCATGCGCATAGGTAGGCTAAACAATCAATTTACCGAGCTAAGAAACTGTCTTTACTTTTACAACGATTTTCTATTCAACATTTCATTGGTTTTTAAACTAAAATTTGTTGAAGGGCATCTAAAACAAGAAAATAAGACATGTACTCCAGTTAGGGCAGAAATCAGCTGGTCCTTGGGGTTTTATTTTCGCGTTCCATCTCTGCTTGTAACGGGGACTGTGATTGGTCGATATCGGGCTAAGGACGATTTTAAGCATTTGTACACAAAAGGGCCTAAAGAGACGATAAATGCCTTTGAAATTGTTTCGTGCATTGGAGATTTGGTGGACTTAAGATGTCCTCAGAATAAGGCCATTTAAGCAGTTTAAAGAAGAAATTTCTATTTAGCGCTACGGGCGTTTCGTGCATCCCGGCCCAGATAGGTGCCTTGGCTTCAACCCACTGATTCACTTTTCAAGCGTTGACCTAAACCGATTACCTGTGAGACTTCAAAGAACTCAATGTTACTTCCTAAATTAAAGATTTCAGGCAGCTCAACACAGTAGGGTTACTTCTCACACCTGCAACGCGATTCATAGTTACAAAACCAAAGCTCCCACCTGTAGTGTTAGACAAGTCAAGTTGAGTGGACTTGATTTAGATCGACAGTGACGACCCAGTCGAATGCGCCCTTACTTTGACTGCCCAGTTGAAGGTTCTCTAAGGACGCTCTCGATTAGACGCCGAAATTGAGCCTGCGGGGCTGGACTGAACAGTGCAAGTCACCACTTTCCACAGTGCAGTATTCCAAAGACAAGAAGAGAATTCGAGCACAGGTACCAAGTGGCTGATATTCAGTGGCGGGAACTTCGTTCAAAAGTATTATACCTAGTGTACAGGGGGCATTAGGGGAAAGACATTGGTGTGCATAGGGCATCATAACGGAAAACACTTAATTTCCAATGACGCTCTCTCTATCCCTAAATTAGATTAGATGCGAAGGTCGGGTTCTGCAAATTACCGTACTATGTACCCTTTTCCAGTTGTTATCTAATAGCAGTTAACAGACCAACATTATTGAAAGCAACCAATGAGGCCTGTTCTTTGCTGTAACGGACATGCTCACTGAATATTAGTTGCACTCTCATTAGTATCTTTTATTGTGCAAAAATAAGTCTATGGGCACATGCAAAGGCTCAGCGTAGTTTGTTTTAATCTCATTAAAAAAAAAACTCGTACAAGGGTTGATTAAAACTAATTTTTCCCATAAATTTAAACAATCCTTTCGGTACGATATGGCCTCGAACGTGATGGCTAAAAATACAGTATAGTGTAAAGTTACAGTTGGTACTCAGAGGTACTGCTAATACATACGTTGAGCTTGTTAATGCTCTAGTAGACCTACCTAAATATTGAAGCGCAACATTGAATTCAATCTGTATGCTTTGGCAGCTGCTCCCGTATCTTAATTGTCGATATGCGGATGCGATGCTATTGTGTTTCTTGTGCCAAATGTCTCGGTATTAACCTAACTACTTGAGTAGCCATTCTATTGTATCTTGTTGGTTGTGTGTCAGGACTAAAGAGGTAGTTTGCTAGCTCATACAGCCTCTAGATGTACGACATTATTTACCAGGATGGGTCTAGACATCTCACGTGATTTAAAAATACAATTGCGAGCATAATTAAGGGACAAAAATGAAAAATTTCATATCTCAAAAACTGTAAGAGGTTCAACGTTGAAATTTTAACACAGAAGAGGTATTGGTATACCTAATACTATGCTAAGAATTTATTACGATCCGATGGATAAGAAAAAAGTTATGTATATTTAACATATAATTATGAATTTAGTGTGGGCAGAATTAAAGGACACTTTTCAAATATTGTAATTTAAATCTTCTGTAACCCCATTTTCTTGCGTTTTCGAAGAAGAAGAAGACTGCCTACGTCATATGTAAACATATGCAAGCATGGCTACCCGGGAAAAAGTTGATAAATCTTTACGCATGAAAATTGTTAATTTACACAAACAAAATCTCAGCATCAGGGCAATCGCAGAACAGGTAAATCGTTCAA
>LQNS02278091.1:38466564-38477099 GCA_001587735.2 Parhyale hawaiensis | reverse complement strand
AGTGATTTGTTATGTACGTTTTCATTGTCAAGTGCAGCGTGTTCTGTCGTGGAGTTCAGTTAACGATCCAGTAAATTACGATATAGATAACATGCAAATTATATGTGAAACGTTATACTAGCAGCGGTCTAAACACAGTTGAGTAGGAAGGTCAGAAACTCGCGGTCTCATAGTGACGTACACATTTCAAAATTTATATTATGGAACCGTTAGGATGGACGATGGTCAAATGGCTGCGGACTTTCTAAACAAAGTTTACTTTAAAGTTGGGCAAGTCACGGTCTTTCGGCAACAAAGAGGAGCCCTGATGTGCTCCTGCTAAAAGCGCTGCAATGGTTTGATCTCAGAGTGGCCAAGTGGCCACGTTGTTGAAAGTGACAGCTTGGCCTGGTCTGGGGGACGCAGTAAACACTTGCAGTCGGTTAAAATTGTGCGTCACGGTGCACATTCCTGCCGTTTAGGGGCTGACCAATTGTTTACAACCGTCGAAGCAAAAAGAAAATATAATGTACTTAGAATCGATGGAAAGACAACATAATAAACGGAGGGCTGATAATGTAAATATATATTAACCCTCATACAATCACTTTATTTTCATTGCTAAATTCACGATGCTGACTCATACTAAAAACTGCTCTCCACTTCCCCATATTTTCAACTCAACTTAGAGGAAAACTATTGGTACGAAACAGGCAATGTCCACACCAGACATAGACATTTAGTTAAGCGCTGTCACACAGTAGTACACCATGTAGATTGGAACTGCACAAGTTTCGGCATTGCGCCATAAGCTTTATCTCTTTTGTTGATGTGATATAAGTATTTCATCAGTTGTGCATCCATAGTGAAAATGACCGCAGGCCTCAGACAAGTGTTATTTATAAGGTATTGGCGGAAGACCACAGTTTTCTAAAGTTGTTAACTTTACAAATGGAGGTAGATTTTTTAAAAAAGAAAGTGGAGTCGCAGTGGTACTGTATGGCCTTTTACTTTGAGGCTTTCTTCTCTCAGGAGGAGCGTGCGGCTACGAAATTTATTTACGAAAGGCTTTGCGGTAGCACAAGCAGACTGTACGGTGATATAATTGACTTTTATGCATGTATAACAATATCTGGGATACTTACTTACAAATGGAGTCTCGTCACATCTGTCAGTTATGTCGTACTTCTGCGATGAATTACAAATATGAATATTCGTTCACGCCCAACTTATGAAGCAATGTTGGTGTAAATGGCCTACCAAATGTAGCAGATGGAAGCTCTTTTTCTTAAAATTTGATACTTTTTTCACCTCGATGTTATTCATTCCGCCTCGTTTTCACTGCTCAGCTAACCCTACTATGTGCTTCTTCGGTTATTCTAACAAGCCATATAGCACTGAAAATTATACAGGAACATGGTCCAATACTTTAAGAACTATATTTAAAATTTCAGCTTCATTATCAAATCAACTTTGGATACTGGGGATAAAAGTGAGTAATCGCTTAGGAGCTTTTAATTAACGATAAAGCGATTTAAAAAGAATCTACGAGTGTGTTTTCGAAAGATGACTGACGTGTAATGACGTCTGGTAAAATAGACCGAAACTTGAGTTTAGCTACCTTGTTTACTATTATCAAAGGCGAGGCAGGGTTCAGAATTAAAATACTCCTGTCTTTTTAATCCGCGTCCAAGGAAGCAATTAGTAACATGAAAGAATATGCACTCTTTGAGAGTTTAATTTCCAGCTATAATCGCCTTGTGAAACTGTGGCAGGTTCTAATGAGGTTAAGTAGCAGTAAGCGATGCTTTGCTAAAGTATAATTTCGAAATTTTTACCTCATTTTCGAAGTTTAAAGCTAACTAATGAGGCGGTAAACTCACAGTCTGTGGAAGATGTTTTACGGCTGTAAGGTCCAGGTTTTACGCTGGTAAATATGTGCTGAACGATATCAACTTATCATACCTTGTTATTTTTTTTACATGCGGAGAAATATCTAGACAACGTTACCTATAATTTATTTCATTCCAACATATTTCGTGACCAATGATGTTAATTCTTATTGATAAGCATTAACACCTAACTAAATCTCTTGATACTGGAAATTGTACTATAACAAAAACGGTAATGGGTTCACAGGTATGCCTACACCAATGCATGTTAAACATCGTAACATTGGGCGTGGAGCCCTGCGCAGAAGAAGAAAGGAGCGTAGTCAGTTTGTGTCTGGAAGGATCTTTAACACCAGCTTGCAGTTAGCTAGCTAGTAAGCTCGGAAAGAAATAGCAAACGCAGGAAGTACAGTACCTTCAGGAGAGCAGGTAGACAAGGAGAGTACCATTAAAATTTTAATGTCATTGGAATCCCGTCTGCTATCCACCGCGTAAAGAATTCGAATGCAGCGCTGTTTGAGGGGTGACCTCAGATCGGAGAAAATCCCCTGCAATAATGAATTTACGAGATGTTCTACTCTTACCAGCAAGCCACAGGCCTTCACACGGGCACAATATTCCAATACTCTGATATTTTTCATGAGAGATAAACACGTTACTCGAGTATCTGGGAACACCACAGAACTAAAAACACGTAGAGGAATCAAAGGTCTTACGTAATGTCGCCACCACTCCACTCTATGCTGTGTAGCGCAAGTGTAGACTGTATTTGAAATTTTAGAGTAAAAGGGTATGTTTAGATTGAATGAGGAATTTTAAGACTTTTTAGATATAAGGTATTTTTTTGCGCAAATGCTCTGTTTTCGAAATATTTAACTTTGAAGTTCCCATTGTTTATTCTATGGGAGAAAATTACCGTCGTTATAATAGCTTGCTAGCGGCCCCATAGAAACCTAACCTAACCCAGGAAAAAAAATAGAAAAAGGTTTTCCATCGGTTTTCTCTCATAGAAAAACAACGGAATCTTCAATGTCAACCATCTCGAAAACTAAGCATTTGCGAAAAAAAAAGTTATTCCTAAGGATCGTCTCAAAATGCCTCATTCTATCTAAATATAAACTTTTTACTCTAAAATTTCAAGTATGTACTGTTTCCAGTTGTGCTGCACGACATGCCCTAAAGCGGCGACACCGCGCTCTGTGTGGGGTGAATGGGTATGTTAGTTAATTAGTTAGTTCTGAGGGGAACACCCACTAAGCGCCTGGAGCTATCGCTGGGGCTCACAACGAAGCAACCTGCTGATGGCCAGTCTCAGAAGTTCGTTGCAATGTTGTAACGTGCAATGTTGTGCATAGCAATATATTTTGAAGAGTTGGAATTTAGCATTCAAGGAGCAGTAAGAAATTGTCTTAGTATTTTGGTTACCATGCAGCAATATCGGCAGCATCGCCTTCGGGTGGAGATATATATGACTCATCAGTACAGTGTTCTCTTTGTGTAGTATCTTAGGTAAAGGTAAAGTCAACTTTGACTGCACCCTCTACTGGAAAACCCACACTCACTGGTTCGTGCGGCAACATAGGCCAACTGGCCCCAGAGGAGTAAGTACAGCTGCTGTGAACTATCGCTGTGACCTATGGCTCCGAAACGGAAGATTCAACGACCCGCCACCTCCTACCCTAAGGAAAGTACCCCCACGATAGCTATGCGCACCCAGCAAATTTGCTGATTCAGGGCGCCGAGCGCCTTGCACAAAGATCGGTCACCTGGAGTGGGGATCGTTCCCGGGACTCTCAGCACAACTATGGAGCAGGCAACGTCCGCTGCTGCAGTGGGTAAGAAAAGCCTTATTCGTTGGTTCAGCCAACCAGATATTTGGCTGAGCCATGTGGCTCCATGACTAAAGATTTCTCTGATACATTAAATGTCGCAACGAGCCCAATAGGAATTAGAGCACTCTGAGAGCGCATAGCTCCGTCAAACAAGGCAAAGGTAATAAAAATTCGAATTGGTTGTGAAACTATGGTTTCCTTTGTATCAACACAAAAATCTAATCACTTGTGCCTTTTGATGATAACTATAGCTTCTGTTGTTATGTTGAAGATCTGTTCATAACTTTTCGAGTGATGCTGCTAACAAACATTCTGACAAACATTGGTCAAACACACAAATACAGGAACCGATTGTCACCAAAATTGAATTATTTATTTATTTATGTTTTTCAACATTACTAACAATTCCTCTTAATTTCATAAAGATCGGGACTTTTTGGTGTATTTTGCTTACGAGCATAGAATTAAACACAGAGACAAACAAACAAACGAATTGACAGATCGTTGCAAAAATTTGGTCATGTACCTAACAACTCATGCAAATTTCATAAATATCCGTCTGCAACTTTTTGAGTTATAGCATTAAGATAAAAGTGGCAGGCAAACAAACAAACGGATGAACAGATTGATCCTCACCCAGAGGTAACCATCTATTTCTCCTAATAAACCTAAGACTCCTTGTAAATTTCGTTAAGATCTGTCAATTTAGTTATCTTGGAGACTGACAGACAAACACGCAAACTCGACAACATAACCTCTTTTGCGGAGGTAAATATGTCTCTGTGAGATTAAATATCAAAAAGAACCCATTTAGGAACTATCGTACTTCATGGACGACGTTGCAAACAATATTGTTCCAACGAGAAACCGACGTTTATTTTGTTAGTACCGAGTGAAAAGTTAATGTGCCACATAACGTGTGCCTAACTGGGGGTATCATTTGATGATTCCCCGTCTTCGTCGTTAACGGGTTAACTCACTTAATCCATGGAGTGCCTTTTAGGATTAGAGGCTAATTTTTTTAGTTTTAAATTGAATATTCACGCAGCAAAGGGTTCACTTCACTTGATGCGTTCCGGACTTACAATTTTTCATATTTTTGAGGCATATTTTATTTGCAAGCCGATTACTATATAGCATATATAGATAAATATTAAATATTTAGATATTGTTGTCAAGATTTGTGCGTGCCTGATGCACTGCACCCTCAAACCTATATAAGCCGTTGCGTAGCTAGAGCTGGCGTTCGATAATATGTATATATCAGATATATATTTTTGGTATATTCAATGACGGAAATAATATTTTAGTTTCGTTTGTTGTTTGAGCCACTTAAAGTTATATTACATCACAAAAAGATGTAATAGCAACGCAGTGCCACTCATTATACCCAATCAGAAATTTTAGACGGAAATACCGATGATTATGAGCGGAAAGGTTGAAATATAGCAAAATATAAGCGTTTTTCTGGACAAAATAATTTTCAGTGGAATTCCAACTTCAAATTAAAGGAAACTATAAATGGAATTCCCCACATACGATCAAGGGTGAATTTCTTTCTAATACTATGGAAGGTTATCAAAATGGCTACGCCACAAAATATTAAATGTTGTTTTAAAATCTTTTTTTGTGTTGTACGAATACTTTTTTCAACCCAAAATATATAAAGTGTTATGTAATTTCTATTATAGAGGAATTTACTTATTTTGTTGTTCCGTGTGTGTTGTCTACGCAAAAATACTAATACTGTATCAATATATTTACTTTTGGTTCGCTAGAGTTTTTTATTAAACAATTTCACGGTGTACGAATATTTCTTCCCCCCCCCACTGTATGTTGACGGTAAATAAGAGTACCGTTGAAGCGCAAATGGCACGTCATCTGCTTTAGTGTCTTAGTAGAGACTTTACTTTTCCTAGAGCATGCATTACAATAGTCTATTGTTACATCACAGGCTTGTAACAATACGCATCCCCATATTAGTTTTTCCCTATTTTTTCAAGGGCATTCCTCGACCGGGCCATTCCATGACTTCAGTACTATAGGTCAAGGATACAAAAATCTCGTCGTCTGATTACGTTTCTGCCATTTATAATAATTTTTAGGGAATTTTTGGGGCTCTCCCATCGAAGCTTTCGAACTTTAATTAGTTGTGGAAGAGCTCGAATTATGAAAAACACACCCAGTCCCGGGGAGCAGTAGAAAAAGTCCCTAAACTTCCGTGCCAGCGAGCGAAACGTTTGAAGGGAGTCTAAAAAATTCCACTAATTACACGAGTATTTTTAAAATTGAGAACAAAGGGGAAAGGAAAGCAATTAGAACAGCTTGGGATTTGGGTGTCCGCGTTATGCATTTCCATTGAAATCCTACTAATTAGAGGGATGTCGTATGAGCAACGCATTGTTCAACTGAAGCAAAGCAAACGCAAATATCTGTTTTATTTATGGGGAGAATAGGCGATATACTTGGAAAAGGTTACGAAACATCAGATTTAGGTGCGCTATAAATGCAGTAGATCGTATAACGGTATTCGTTGCAGACAAATAAATGCAACATTATTGAAAGATTACGATGCAAATTACATAGGACTTTAAACCTTGAGTCCTTGAGCTATCCGCAGCATGCATTGCAGCACAACCTCTGAGAGGCACTGAACCCAGAACGGAAGATGCTGGCGAGATGTGGGCACACGAGTAAAGCCCCACACTGTCATCTGTACAGCACCGTTTCCACGTCACCAACGCAGGCTGTAGTAATTCCATGGTGAATATACGACTCAATTTTCAACTAGTAACGCCCAAAGCAAACCATTTCTCGTGAGAAAAGCACTAATAGCAATGTCTAAGAAATCAGTCAGAGTTCGTTAACCCTATTTTCACCAGGCTGCGTGATTTTACCAAAGAGGTTCGTTGTCTTTTCTCTACCACCATTTTGGGCTGTCCCAGAAGCCCAAATAGCAAAAGAGCTTCAGTGGAGACCGAGAATTCTGCAAGGGTTTGCTTCCTATTAGGAAAGTTCAATGTTGCGCGGTACCACGGGATGGGTAAAATAAGGTTATTGGGTTACCATTGCCGTCTGTAGACGATGCCAGGCTCCCGTAAAAACAGCGTTATTTAAAGTGAGCCTAGAGATCCTCCTGGCCGGCAAAGGGTTCACTGTGAGAAATGAAGACTGCCGTTGTGAACGAAATTACTCCTGTTTGTTTGGGGAAATGTCATTAAAACTTCTGCCAACATAAATAAAATTTGTACGCGGAAGAAGAAAGGCGACAAGAAAGCACTCACCACCCGGCAGGCGAGTTATGGGATAAACTTACGACTAAGCATAGAGAAAATACTGAAAAGTATAAACAATACTGATAAGTATAAGCGATACTAAAAAGTATAAACAATGCTGAAAAGTATAAAGAATACCGAAAAGCAGGAACAATACTGAAAAGTATAAACAATACTGAAAAGTATAAACAAAACTGAAAAGTATAAACAATACTGAAAAGTATAATCAATACTAATAAGTATAAGCAATACTGAAAAGTATAAACAAAACTGAAAAGTATAAACAATATTGAAAAGTATAAACAATACTGAAAAGTATAAATATTACTGAAAAGTATAAAAAAACTGAAAAGTATAAACAATACTGAAAAGTATAAACAATACTGAAAAATGTTTTTAGTACTCACCAGACTCTAAACTGCTTGTGGTAACGTCAAGGCGAACTTGCTAAGGTTCAAGTGTGCCTGAGCCAATCTGTAACACATTTAAGAGAAAATGTGTTGGTTGTGGACAAAAGTCTAAATGAGTGTGTGCTTATGCGAATCGCTCACTGCAATCAAGGAAATCTGCGTTTCCATCTGTACCGCTATAAAAGTAATCGGTTTGCGATTGATGACTGAAACTCGATGCCATGTGACTAATCTAAGGCTTAGAATCATCAAGTCCCTGACTAGTTAAAACTAATTTAACTAGAGATTATCTGTCTGGAAAGTAGGCGATTTAAAGAACTACTTTTACCTATATTCCAAAATTAATTAATTCTGTAGTTGGGAAATATGGATACCTAAGTAAATGTATAAATTTGAAAACTGTAATCTAGGTAAGAGTAAGATAAAGGCACCTAGATATATAAGTTTTAAGTTGAATCAAGGCAAATAAACTAAGTTGTCATGCATACTGCTGGGATTCTCAATGTAACAAGCAAAAATATAATAAAAGTAAGTAATTTCAAACTCTCACTGCACTGAATTTCTGTAGTTAATAGAAATGCATTCTTTCGCATTGTGATACACTGTTTTCTCCCGTTTTCGGCTGTGTAAGTTTTAAAATGTGCGAAAATAATGCGAAATAACTTGTTACTGTCTGGTTAGATTTTTTTAAAATATAATTCGCAGCTGTCTGCAAAATGTATTCTAGCTCACGTACGGTCATTCCTATCAGCAAAGTGTGAAGTTGTTAACGTGTTTATTTTTAATTTGAAATGACCGATTTCATATTTTATCTACACTCAACAAACTGCCGAGTCACTAGCAATATCAGCTATGTATACAACTAGATAAATACTCACCTTCTCCAGAATTAGTCTCTCAAAAAAGACTGTCATCACATAAATTATTTTCAATTTCGACCAACAACAAAAACATTTAACCCGTCGCTGTTTGTTGTTGATGGTTTATCTTCATTCAAAACACACGCTCTGCTTGACAAGTGTTTTAACCCATTTAAATATTGTATCAGTTTTCATCTGGCTTGCTTGTATTAGTAGCTTAAGGCAGTTGTAATGAAATGTAAACATAACAACCACAATATGCCAACCACTGGACTTTTTTCAAATTACATCTCTCGGTTTTTATTTTTGAAACTTTCACGTTTGCATGCTTATCATCTAGAAGTTAATGTAATTATTTTCAGGAAGGAGCAGTGTTAAACACCCTAGACAATGCAAGTCACATTGCAAGTTGTTCAATTAGAGTTGGAAGAGAATAGAGGCCACATGTAACAATAAAGTAAGTATTACATGCACACACTTTCTTCTAAATAATGTCAGGTCACTACTGGGTTTCCTAAAATTCACTCAACTGTATTGCAGAGTTTAACTTACATATACCACACGGTTGTAAACAGTTTCTTATTATCGCAGTCTTAGCCAGTTTTTATTCTAGCAAAAAACACGACGACACTAAGGACGTGTTATTAATCGGAGATACGATATTTTTAAAAGTGTTCTTAATTTTGTGTCTTGCACGCATCCCACGAAAACATCTAACTCATATTTCTTGGTTCACTACCAAAAAATTAAATGGAATGCAACGTTTCTGTAGCAGTCCATCGATGATCGAAATGAAGGTGAATGCCGTCATCGCTGCAGTGATATTCACAACACACAATTTGTATCAAGTCAGAGTTCTATCATTCAATTTTACTGCACAATAACACCAGTGCAAAGACCAAAACAGTTCTAAAATGTAGAGAAACGGCAAGGAAATCACCAACAGAAAGAAAAAATAGCGAGATTAAATTATTGCTGTATTCACTGCGCTCTCTACATTACGTTCTGCTCAAAAGTTTCTACAGCGGTTTAGTTACAAGCACATCTGACCGCTCAAGTCATAACTAATGTAATAACAATAACGTAAGAACGGTAATCTCTTCCATGTCTTAGTCCAGAACCATTGTGAAATTCATATCACCTCTAACTTCATTGTTGCCACCGTTCACCAGATCAAGAACAAAGTTGGTGATTGTGGCAACAAGCGTCGTCATGGCCCCAGCGAAGCCCGTCACTATCGTCACCACAGCATTGGCAATGAAGCTGAACATGGTGACAGCTTCACAATAGTTATTTCTGCAGCTGAGGATGAGAGAGGAAAACAGATCTAAGGACAAACGCACTCTCTGTCAGCTGGCTGTTGGACTGATAATTGAATTCCTAAACAAAACGTCTTGTTCTTATTGAAAACTTCCCGGAATAACGGATTTTAGTAACATTATTTGTGGCAAAAAGTAACCAATCTTAAGCACACAGTGAAATGATCTGGAAAGAAAACGGATAATTAGTAGGGATAGCAAACGGCAACCCATAAACAAAAAAAATTACTCCAGTTTCATTATATCCATATTGCACTGCTTCCCACGTCTTTTTTAATGCGTACACGTACAATGAAATACCACATCTATTGTCACTTGGTGCAGCAAACTACATTCAGTAGAGGCACGTTCGAATGGGCGCTTTAGGCCATCGAGGTTTGATTTGTTCGAAATTTCAGTCAGATGCCCTTGGCTTTGCAACTCTGAATCTGGGCTTCATGTGTTAGAAGCCACCCGATTACGTTGAGCCGGTAGAAAATTCTAGTTTACGAAGCAACATTGAGTTTTTGGAATCTCATTGGTACTTGATTTAAGATCAATGCATGAACGTTAATTCAAAGGGTCGAAGCCAGCGCACCTGTTCGAATGGGTCAATCCTTGAAGTCACGACTTCCGTGTCCATAACTTCATAAGTTTGGGACAGGACAAAAAATATTAGCGGAAAGTAACTCATGCAGTCACGTCGAAGACCATGTAGCGTACAAGGGAAGAGCCAGTCACGAGCGACACACGTGCAGTCACGTGCGCAACATCAAGTCACTGATAATGTACGAGGCACGTGCCAGTCACGAGCAGCACGTACAGTCGTGCTCGCCAATCGATGATGACCCCGCAGGGACCCGCAAATTTCCATAATTGATGGTTGTCTGGCGCGACTTAATGCACTGATTTACGATCCTCCATTTGATGTATCGACTGGCCTGCGCTTCAGTGGAGCACGTCGCCTTCTGCCATGTCGGGTCTTTCCG
>LQNS02278091.1:38439545-38450020 GCA_001587735.2 Parhyale hawaiensis | reverse complement strand
CCCGACCACTTCTCAAAGTTTCGCGAGGATGACGAAGCATTCTTTGCTCCTCCTTAAGAAGGACGAACTATCTAAAAGTTCTCGAGCTAATGGAATGAACGAAAGATGAGGGCGAGTTGGCGGGCGAAGGACTTCTTTATGCAGGGAAACGAATTCATTTTCTTGTTCTTTTGAGCGCTTATTCAGCGAGCGCGGAGTGTGCGAGGATACCAGAAACGGTAGGGAAAATCAGTTATGCCTTTAAAATTTTCCCACCGAAATCATTACCTTCTCCAGATTTGCAAATATTGGAGTCCATACTGGAATTGAAGATCCTTCAACGAAATGTTGAATGCTATCATTTAAGATTGATATTAAAAGGATTTTTTATCTACATTGCCCTTTTTTGTGACAATATATTTACACAATATATGCTGTGTAGAATGTGTTTTTTTCTTCAATACTACTATTTTCCCTTCCGGAAAAAGCGTCACAAAAAATAATAGCAGCAAAGCAACATGCGATCAGAAACTTCTGAATATGAGCGCACAATGAAAGTAATTGACATTACATCTGTTTACTTTTATTAGACAGAAATAACTCGCTTTTAGCCCTAATCATAAACACGTTCAAATTCTGCCCTTTGATGATACATTCTGTGTTGCGCGTAAATAAGTTAAGAGCAGTTCGTTTTCCTGATTAGATCTCGCCTGCGTGCAAATGAAGTGCATTTTATCTTCGCAAGATAAATAAACCGCTAGTAAAATGCATTCACTTTGGTTTCCGGCGCCGTCAGTTTTAATTCTGCTGGTAATCAAATTTTTAAAAGTTTGGTGCTAATGAGCTCCAAATGAATTTCGTCAAGCTTATTTTACTGGCTACAAATTCTATACTAGCAAAGTCATCAACTGTTCATGTTTGTTGCGGGAGTCAAAACGTGGTGTGTCGATCCTCACCTGTAGAACTTTTCTTTCTGAAAATGCAACCACCGGGGCCGCAATTTGGCCGGGGTGGCACAATACGACCGAGGTTAGCCGGGACTCAGACCAGTTACGGCGGAAGTTCAAGATTCTTTGTAGGACTTAATTTCCGTACCAACAATTGGGTACTGCTTCGCCAAGTGAGTGTGGGACGCTCCGCAATAAATTGTTAAGCCAAATTCAGACAGGCTGGCGTATTAACACGGCAGGAATCTGCCAGTAGGAACTGGATTGTAAAGGATCATCTCATAAAGCACGACACTTATTTTTACCCCAAATTTCTCCCACTATAAGAAGCATGAGAGTTAGAGACAATATCTAGAGCTGTCTATCTGTCTGCCCAAATTCATTGTCTTTACTTTTTAACAAACGAACAAATACTCTGCTAGCTGCTGAGCAAAGTACATAGTTTTTTAGTTGATCTCCATTTGATGGTTGTGCTACTTAATGTGCTTGGAAAAACACTATACTGCATATACAAAAACGCGGGGCAGTAGCATTTATCCACTATGACATACATACTGAACTTGTTAATAAATGATAGTGAAGGTAATTATTTGTTCTATGTCGTTGCTTCTTTACCTTGGCTCTGCCTGTTTCCATGACAAACAAAAAATTTGAATTATCTATGAGGTATCCTAAATATATTTCAATACTATTGTATCATTAAACAATACATAAACACCGTCGAGTGTTTATTTGTTCATATATTTATATATATGTATGCTTCGTGTCCCCCCTCTTAAAGAAATAGATAGGCGAAAAATAGGCCAGATTGCAAATTTTGTAATAAGGCTGCGTTTTCAGGGAGGTCAATGACAATGCACGCTGCAGAAGATGGAGATAGTGGGATCCTTATTCCTTTATGTCAATGCATTGCTTGTATGATACACTTCTTGAAACCGAAAAAAAATAGAGATATTACAGCTTTTCTTAGCTCGACCATGTAGTCTTCTTTTATAACTTTATCCATTCATCGAGCCAAATGTTCGTTCTCAGTTAACCACGTACAAATTGAGAAGTTAATTAACGAAGGGCGGACGAAGAGATGATTTTTCACGGGCAGTAGACAGTAGTTATCTTCTTTCTACCTTCCTTTTGACGGAGCAGATTTCACTTCAACACAAAATCTTCGATGTACTGGAGGCTTGTTCGGTATCATGGATAAGCGGCAGGTAATTTATTTAAATTCATTGAGGCAATACTGCTTGCTAATGTAAGAATTTTCCGCAGGTGACCTACGGTGGGAGACGATTGTGTTTCTTATATGAATTGAAAGAGAGAGCACTTATCTCTTTTTACAATTTGAGTCGTCTGTTGTAGCGTATATCTTAGAAGCATATTAGTGACAGGAACATGTTAATTGAAGACGGGTCGTTTCAAATTCTTCGCTGTCATTTTTGACAGCGCAGGCACTCTAGTCTCATAGTAGTAAGTAAGACTAGAGCACTCTGAGAGCGCATACCTCCGCCAATTGAGTCAACGGTAGCAAAAATTCAAATTGGCTCTGAAACCATCATTTTCTTTGCATAAACTCCAAAATGAAATCATTTGTGCCTCTTTATATTAATAACAGCTTGTTTAATTTTTTTTTAAGATCCATTCATAACTTTTTGAGTTATACTGTTAACAAACGTTATGACAAATATGAGTCAAACATACAAACAAACCTTAACCGATCTGCACCAAAATCTGATCATTTAGGTCTTTAGCTATTAGTAACAACTCCTATAAATTTCATAAAGATCCATTCATTATTTTTTGAGTTATTGTGCTAACAAGCATAAAACTGAAAACAGTAATAAACGAACGAACGAGCAAACGAACTATTACCAAAATTTGGTCATCTACTCTTTGTTATATACCTAATAACTCATGTTAATTTCATTAATATCCATCCATAACTTTTTGAGTTATGGCATCAAGAAAAATGACGCAGACAAACCAACAAACAAACAGATGGAACTATCTTCACCAAAAGTTAATCATATGTTCCTCCTAACATATCTAGCAATCCCTGTAAATTTGATTTAAGTCGGTTCATAACTTTTTGAGTTATCTTGGTGACAGACAAACACGACGAAAACATAACCTCCTTGGCGGAGGTAAATATCGAAGCAAATGGGCTGATGTACCTGTATTTGCTCTGCTGTATTATCTGTTACCAAGTTTGGCATGAGCAACATTTTGAAGGAATACGTTTATGCGTAAAGTTGTACTTAACGAAACTACAACATATTCGGAAAAAAACAATCGAAAACGTTGTTCTCCGAACATCTTACATTGTGGCTACTTTTTGCACTACCTGTTGCCAAGTTGGACTTTTGAGATATTGTATTTTTGAGATATTGTAAGCGTTTTTCATCGAAGTTATACATAGCGATACTGTAAAATAACAAAATAACATTAATAATAATGATGAATTAAACTGCTCCCTAAACTTGGTACATTTTGCCTTTTGCACTACTTGTTGCCAAACTTGGCATAAGCAAAATTCTGGAGGTACTGTAACGATATCAAAGAAGTCGTCCAAGCAGTAATAACAGTTGCAAAAGTGCCATTATGGCTGCATGCGGTCTTGCTGGAATCTTGTAAACGAGAGTGGGTCTGAAAAATTCAAAATACGGTAAGAGCTTCAGACACAGCTGCACGATGCCTGTTCTGAGGTCAAATTATAACAAGTGCTGTAACCTCGTAAAGTTTCCTTCAAAAATTGCAGTGATCTTGATGAGGGTTACAGTGCAACTTTCCCTCCTTTTAAGTAGACTATTCAGCTACCAGGCAGGTAATTTTTTGTTTTATATCTGCTTAGATTCTTGTATGTTCCTCCACAATCAAGAGCAGGCAGACCACTAATTAGGTTTGGAGAGTTTGAGTTAATATTTCCGATACAAGACCTTACTTGAAAATTCCAGCTCTGACACAAGAGGCCATACGTTGAAAAACCTTTCCTTTCGAAATCAACCTCTGTAACTTGGGTACATAATGCTTCAGAACATTGTGCAAATTAGAATAGTTAATTCGGCAGATCTCTATGGGGATTTGCTTGTAGCTTATCGACTTCTAGGAAATTTCTGCGATCAGTATGAGGCATTTCTCACAAAAGAGATCAACCACAGGCTCAAGTGCTGGCGGCAAAAAAAGAAACTGCTTCGAAATAAGAAGTCTTAACTTGAGCACATTTAGCAATTACGCTGTTTTGGGACTTTTCAGGCTAACATGGTACATATACTGAAGACAGTAAACACACTAGCGCAACAGTCCAATGCTACAGTGGGGAAATGAAATGCTCGTTGTAATCACCGTAGATTTATTTGTTCTCAAATCAGGGGATTAAGGTCATCACATGAACCCTCCGGGGACTGAAACACGGGATTTTGCAGGAGTGTTTCTTTCGCTTTTCAGTTTTCTAAAACAAAAATTCTTGTTGCTAGTAATATTACTTCGCCAATGCCCTTAGTTACAGAAAATGTGTAGGCAACACTTAGTAAACTTCAGACTACTTACGTCAGAGTTTCTAGAGAATGAAACAATCAGCTTCCAGTAATATATTGAAATACTGACAGTAGGGAAAAGTAAGAGAGCTATAGTACCATTGGAGGGCTCCAATAAAACTCTAAGAATTCAGACGGCATATTGTGCTGTATGTAACTCTTTACCGTCCTTAAAAACATGAATATTTGTACGACTAATAAGTTTGAAATGGGATCAAGCGATACTTTTCAGGAATAAATGATTGCTACGTTAGACAAGATCTTCAATTTTGCTCTAAATTTCCTTAAAGTTAGTTTTCCAATTGCTACCTGAATGAAAACTGTTATCAATAGAATATTACTTCTCTTGCTTCTTCTTAAGCTCGAAGTTATAACGTGATAGCTGAAGCTTTTTGCAAGACTATATAAAATAACCAAAGAAAATTGTACACTAAAGTTTTGTCAACAACGAGTAAAGATGCTCCTTTATAACCAATATTGCCGAAACAAATATTCATTCCGGTCGGATGTGAGAGTTCAAAGAGTGCGCGCATAGTTTAGCAGAGCAAACAATTTTCAATGAAGTGGCGCATATATACCTACTCTCGGAATTTATCGTATCGTGTTTCAATGGCAACAATTCAAAGATCGCCTTCAAAGCATCGAAATTCGTTAAAGCCTGGCGAGTTCATACTGTATAAAAAATTCTTTTTATACGGATTTTTTTTTTGTTGTTGTTGTTTGATGCTGCCATTCCGAGAGAGCAATAGAAATTGAATTTAATAATTACTGCTTATAGGGGGAAGCGGCCAGGACGACCANCAACTACAGTAATAGGCCCTCGGCCATTAACGCTACCGAAAATGAAGTGCACCAGTAAGCGATTAAACTGAAAGTTCCTATCGGAACAAAGAAGTCAACGTAAGGTTATCAAAACCAAGTTAAGGAAAAATTATACAATACGATGTATCGAAACTCCATTGTTGTTGCCAGCTGGAGCGTCAATGCCGCTAACAGCTTTGTGCTCCGTAGCATAGAAGCGATGTAGAGAAGCTCACCAAACTTAGCATAATGCCTTACAAAACGATACTCTCGATAAACTCCGGCGCTATTGCAGGCAGCTGTGTCCCGTCAGCGCGGCAGGATGAAGGCCAAACTGTGTCGTAGGAACGGATCGAGGACTTGAAAAGTGCCTTTCCTGTTTGCATTAGCCGGTGAAACGGAAAGGATTTTGACTGGCACCGAAGCAGAGAGTGGTAAAATGCATTCGTTGTTAGATTGACCTTGTATAACACAGAAAAAAAAGAAAATGGAAACAGACTCTGAATTTTAAAAGTTTTCTTTTTCTTCTGGGAGCGCTCGCATGCATACGTTCATGAAAATATACTCGTGAGATGGCTGAAGCGTTTCTGGTTTAGGGTTTAAGAGTAAAGGAAAACAAAGGATGGTCAATCTTACGTTAACGCTATGCGTACAATATGAAACTTCCGCTTCCTAGAAGAACAGTACTGTTTGAAATCACTTCTAGGCAGGGCGAATGAATTACAAGCGATAAACGTGCAGAAAAAAACTTTATATCACAACCGCTGCTAGTCAGAGTCTATACTTTACCCTAGATCTCCTAAGCCCTCTTTGTAGAGTATTTTTGGGAATCGTCGCATTGAAAGCCTTAAACGACCGCAAAGTGGTATTGTCAATAGCGTTCAAAAGCCTGTCGTCAAATGTGTTCAACTCATGCCATCGAATACTCATAAAACTAGAACGCCTCGTGGCTTAAGACAAAATAGTAACAACACAAAAATAATAAAAATAAAGTCATTCTCTTATAGCCAGCTAACTCTAGATTTTTGACAGTTTCACTTCTCACTCAATACCACATGACTGTCTGAGAAAAATTATTTTGATTCGACTCCTTCGCTCTGCCTTTTTTTTTTTGGGTGGACTGACAACAAACTCAACGTCATCATTTTTGATGGTCAGCTATATAAGTCTAGTTTTTTGGCATGTTTCACAACTAGGTCAACCTAGGTGAAACCCTGCGAAAAATTATGAACATTGCTCAACTCTTTCTCCCTTTTTTCCGGTAGACAAGCGCACAAAGATATTCCTATACAAATATATTTAAATCTTCATCGAAAGCAGTATCACCACTCTTCGCTTCACTTGCTCGTGATAATAATAACATCAAACATTTTAAACGACCACACAGAAAAAATATCAAGGGTGACCAAGAGCAGTAGTAGTCGGTTAAAGGGGCTGATATCAATAAAATTAAAGGTCATAAGCTCTAATACCAACCCATGGAAGAGAACTCTAGGGCGCTTGACGAGCGTGCTCAGCAATTGATGTCTGCAAAGCTTCTGCGGGGTACTGACCTTGACCAGAAATGGGGAGGGTCGGGGAAGGGCAGAGATCGTTACATAAGAGCCTTCCGTACATGGCGTTATAGCTCTTAACGATCATTGGTTGACTGCAGCAGTACACTCCTATGGGAGCAAATGGCCTCTACATGCAGTAAGAACATGTATGTTTGCGTTTCCCAGTAAGGGGTGTGGTTAAGCTTCATTTACTTGCTGTTACGTGTATGAAGGCGTCACAGTGGCTCATCATTAAGCGTGCACAATGACACGTCATCAGATGTACGCATGGATACATTATCAAGGGTTTACAGGAGCTTATCATTACATAAGCTTGTCCACAATTGTTTCATCATATACGACCTAATCATTTCATCGTAAGTATAGCATTTACTTTTAACAATGACAGTATTAAAGTGCCGCGGGGAAACGGTTTCGAAAAATACCGGGAATTGTTTTTCTTCGAAATGTTCGCTGAATGTCGTTGAACTCAATGATTACTGAACCTGAACAAATATTATATGTATCAATGAAACATACGGAGCAATATAACAAGCCCAACTAAAATATTGTCGTTATTCCACTGTACTTATGATAAGTTTCTCGCAGTAAGCTGGTGTGGCACTTCAGTAATTTGCTAATTAAAGAATTTTTCTAGAGAAGTTTCATATGTGCGAATTCATGCTTTTACTGATTTGCGATAATGCATTAAATGAGCGGTTATTCAAGTTAGTTCATAAGCTAAGCCTTCGGGACGTTTGTCCTTCGTGCCAACTTCGCTTCCTTTCCCTTCCATACTCCTATTGTCGATGCATTATCCTGTCCTTTTTCTTCTATCTCGACTTGCCGTTCCCATTAGCTTCAATCCTGCATGAAAACACCGTAGTGCGTGGGTTCTAACGTTTCTCTCGTTATCCGGTGTCGTAAAATTTTCCTCTCGCTGAGAGGCTAATTTTACAATAAAATATTTATACTTTAATGCAGGCTGTATTTAGCTTGCGTAGTAACTTACTTCCTCCGCGCCAGTAATTCTTAGATATACTCCGTAATAGATAGATCTTAAATATAATCCGCGCAGTAGTGTTCCCACAGTATCCATCGTTGCAGTACCGGTTATTTTGAGCCGCTTGAAGTGTCTATACTTGAGAGACCTCCGAAAATATAGCTTCATGTTTCCAGTCTTTGTTGTGGCAAAGGCCCAAAGTACCGTGTCAACATGGAATTATTTTAAACATCTTAACTTTCAATATATTAAACTTTCTATGCTTAACGGCGACTTAGCTTGATTAAGGAGCTACTGCGAGCGACGAGTAATTGGAGTATGTGAGTCTTGAAGAACATTTGTTTCTGTAGAAAGTAAAGCCTACCGCCACTAGAGGGCCTTAGTTTCTTGCCTTGGAGAAATTTGGAAGTTCGATAGCCTCCGCGCAGTGACGGGAGAATTCAGTGAGGTAGCGGTACTGTGGAAGACGGAAGTGTGAGCTTCGGTGCTTGAGGGAAGTTGATCTTGTTATTTTGGCTTCAAGTGCCGGAGAACGGTGAAATCTCGTGCAGTGGCTATTCATGTACCTCTGAGTATCTTGCACTTATTCCCTTGCCTATTGAGTTTGTGTTTCGGACGCCTGCCTTTTGTCACTTATTTTCTGCTTTAGTCCTCTGCTGATTAACCGAATTACCTAGGATTCGTTAACCGTTGTCTTACACGTAAACCTAGCGGTTGTTGTGAGATGGGTAGGGTAAATTAGGGTTAAATTCTATAACTGTTTTTTCACAATACAAAAGCTGTCTTCCCTGTGGCTGGCGGTTACCCGTAGCAGCGAGAGGTTGTCAACCATTCTTTCAGCCATTGGCGGAAGCCCGCTGGTTGTCAGCCATTTTGTGTCGCCCCTTCTGCTTTGGGCTACCACTGCCTGCTCGCTCCATTTTTCTGATCCCTATTCTTCCAAAGAAGGTGCGAATAATAGCTTACAAATATAAATTGCCTATAAAGGTCCAATCGAGCTTACTCTGTACTTAAGCCACATGCATTGAAGTCAATCCAATTATTTTTACGCAAATCATTGTCTATTAAATTGAATAAAATAAATAATTGAATTACAAGAAAAATAAATTGAAATTGAATAACGATAATAACTGTCCTGCAAATAATAATTTCTCGTTAACTACCTCTTCCGTACAGCTATTCCACTTCTTTGCATATTCGAAAACAAATCGTGAAACTTTAACTTCCTGCGCCCGGTGTCCCATTGAAGATTTGACTGCTCGTAGTCGACGGTCTCTTTCCCATGAGACGTGTTAGTACTGCATCTTCACTGCAACGAAGGTTCCCTGCCAGTTTACGGGGATGCTGCTGGCCGAGTCCCTTGCCCTTAGGACTTATTTATTTCTTATTTTGTTTCATTGGACTATGATCATTGTTTATTAGTTTCGCTTATTACGCCGTGGATGTAACTAATTAAAAAAGTTTAAGTATTATTCACCGCAACCCACCACAGCCGAACGGCATTATTTCAATATATTTTGCAGCACTCGCTGGCTGTAATAATTTCTTTTCTAATTTTTTCTCACAATTTTTATTTTTTAAATAATCTACTACTTTTTTTTAGAACGGCTCTTGCGTCGTGTGAACTTAGCTGTGACTTAGTACAATTTCGTGTATTGCTGTTTGGTACGTTCGTACTGTTCGTACTAAATCTAGCACTATTTGTACAATCTTCGAGTGTACTAGTACGTTTGTATTCTTTTGCGGTTAGCAGATCGTGCTGCCTGCAAGCAATCAGAGTCCTCTTACAAAACTTTTTGTCAATACAAATGAACATATTAACTCACTAAAAAATCATGTTATCCTGCTGTCTACTGCTAAAATTCCATTTAATTATCTTTTGAATTCATATTGCATTTAAATTTGAAACTTAAATTGAAGTGTTGAGATCTTGTTAAAGAATAGAAATTTATGTTTTAGAATTTTCGCTTTTAACCTCTTTTAATTCGCCAAAATTTGCTGCGTTAAGAACAAAATTATATTACAAGCTAGTTGAATCTTTATTGTAAGAAATCATCTCTCAAGTTCATAAAACCTGCATAATTTTTTTTTAGTGTATATTTGAACACCTTACATACAGCTCGTGTGGAGTTTTTGCGCTTGGAAAACTTCACAGTGTATCCCTTTTTACTTCCTCAGTTAGTTCGCCTCTACCCTGGAAACGGAGACTAAAACTATTCAATATAAGACAAGTTTGGTGGCGCTGAAACTTCTGTCATCCGTGTGCTTCCTGCGTTATAAAGTTTCCAATGTCAGCAATTGGTAACTCTTGGCCCGGAGTGCTTGCTGCAGGGCAGTAGCAAAGCGCAGTTCGATGACTCGGCGGCACTCTTCAGAGAGTCTGTGCTTGACAGTTTGCTCTGCTTGATATTACTGCGGAGCATCGCCGTGTTTGAGCCACAAGTTGCCGCATGTTCCCGCAGCTTACACCATCAGAGCGCAGTCTGCAGTCAATCTCATCCATAGAACATGAGGTGTATAGATTACATTGCAGTCTGCTGCACGGCTTCGTGCCGCGCAGCATCGAGATTGCTTATGCCCAACTTCATGGCAGGAGTTGCCGCGATCTACTTCCGTGTGCACTGAACTGTCGCGTGTGTCTGAAGTTATGGATTGGTTCTATTGGACTTATCTCATAGTAACT
>LQNS02278091.1:38409408-38425994 GCA_001587735.2 Parhyale hawaiensis | reverse complement strand
CTCGACAGAGCACCGGAAAGACCCGACATGGCAGAAGGCGACGTGCTCCACTGAAGCGCAGGCCAGTCGATACATCAAATGGAGGATCGTAAATCAGTGCATTAAGTCGCGCCAGACAACCATCAATTATGGAAATTTGCGAGTCCCTGCGGGGTCATCATGGATTGGCGAGCACGACTGTACGTGCTGCTCGTGACTGGCACGTGCCTCGTACATTATCAGTGACTTGATGTTGCGCACGTGACTGTACGTGTGTCGCTCGTGACTGGCTCTTCCCTGGTACGCTACATGGTCTTCGACGTGACTGCATGAGTTGCTTTTCGCTAAGATTTTTTGTCGTGTCCCAAGCTTATGAAGTTATGGACACGGAAGTCGTGACTTCAAGGATAGACTTATTCGTACAGGTACGCTGGCTTCGACACGTTGAATTAACGTTCATGCATTGATCTTAAATCAAGTACCATGAGATTCCAAAAACTCAATCTTGCTTCGTAAACCAGAATTTTTCACCGGCTCATCGCTATCGGGTGGCTTCTAACACATGAAGCACAGATTCATAGTTGCAATGCCAAAGGCATCTGAATGAAATTTCAAACAAATCAACCTCGATGGCTTAAAACACCCATTCGAACGTGCCCCTACTGAATGTAGTTTGCTGCACCAAGTGACAATAGATGTGGTATTTCATTGTACGTATACGCATTAAAAAAGACTTGGGAAGCAGTGCAATCTGGATATAATGAAACTGGAGTAATTTTTTTTTTTTTGTTTATGGGTTGCCATTTGCTGTCCCTACTAATTATCCGTTTTCTTTCCAGATCATTTCACTGTGTGCTTAAGATTGGTTACTTTTTGCCACAAATAATGTTACTAAAATCCTTTATTCCGGAAAGTTTTCTGTAACAAGACGATTTGTTTAGGAATTCAATTATCAGTGTAACAGCCAGCTGACCGAGAGAGTGTTTGTCCTTACATCTGTTTTCCTCTCTCATCCTCAGCTGCAGAAATAATTATTGTGAAGCTGTCACCATGTTCAGCTTCATTGCCAATGCTGTGGTCACGATAGTGACGGGCTTCGCTGGGGCCATGACGACGCTTGTTGCCACAGTCACCAACTTTGTTCTTGATCTGGTGAACAGTGGCAACAATGAAGTTAGAGGTGATATGAATTTCACAATGGTTCTGGACTAAGACATGGAAGAGATTACCATTCTTACGTTATTGTTATAACATTAGTTATGACTTGAGCGGTCAGATGTGCTTGTAACTAAACCGCTGTAGAAACTTTTGAGCAGAACGTAATGTAGAGAGAGCAGTGTCTTGTGAATACAGCGATAATTTGATCTCGCTATTTTTCCTTTCTGTTGGTGATTTCCTTGCCGTTCCTCTACATTTTAGAACTGTTTTGGTCTTTGCACTGATGTTATTGTGAAGTAAAATTGAATGTTAACTCTCTGACTTGATAGAAATTGTTTAGCTATTATGTGTGTTGTGAATATCACTAGTGATGACGGCATTCACCTTCATTTCGATCATCGATGGACTGCTACAGAAACGTTGCATTCCATTTAATTTTTTTGGTAGTGAACCTGGAAATGTGAGTTAAATGTTGTCGTGGGATGCGTGCAAGACACAATATTAGGAACACTTTTAAAAATATCGTATCTACGATAAATAACACGTCCTTAGTGTCGGCGTCTGTTTTGCTAGAATAAAAACATGCTAAGACTGCGATGAATCATAAACTGTTTACAACCGTGTGGTATATGTAAGTTAAACTCTGCTATACAGTTGAGTGAATTTTAGGAAACCTAGTAGTGATCTGACATTATTTAGAAGAATGTGTGTGCATGAAATACTGACTTTATTGTTACATGTGGCTTCTATTCTCTTCCAATTTTAATTGAACAACTTGTAATGTGACTTGCATTGTCTAGGGTGTTTCTTCTTGAAAATAATTGCATTAACTCTGGATGATGAGCATGCAAACGTGAAAGTTTCAAAAATAAAAACTGAGAGATGTGATTTGAAAATAGTCTAGTGGTGGGCATATTGTGCTTGTTATGTTTGCATTTCATTACAACTATCTTAAGCTACTAATACAAGCAAGCCAGATGAAAACTGATACAATATTTAAATGGGTTAAAACACTTGTCAGACAGAGCGTGTGTTTTGAATGAAATAAACCATCAACAACATATTGCGACGGGTTAAATGTTTTTGTTGTTGGTCGAAATTGAAAATAATATATGTGATGACAGTCTTTTTTGAGAGACTACCTCTGGAGAAGGTGAGTATTTATCTACTTGTGTATGTAGCTGATATTGCTAGTGACTCGGCAGTTTGTTGAGTGTAGATAAAATATGAAATCGGTCATTTTAAATTAAAAATAAACACGTTAACAATTTCACACTTTGCTGATTGGAATGACCGTATGTGAACTAGAATACATTTTGCAGACAGCTGCGAATTATATTCAAAAATATCTAACCGGACAGTAACAATTTATTTCGCATTATTTTCGCACTTTTTAAAACTTACACAGCCGTAAACGGGAGAAAACAAGGTATCACAATGCGAAAGAATGCATTTCCATTAACTACAGAAATTCAGTGCAGTGCGAGTTTGAAATTACTTACTTGTATTATATTTTTGCTTGTTACATTGAGAATCGAAGCAGTGATGCATGACAACTTAGTTTATTTGTCCTAGCTTCAACTTAAAACTTATATATCTAGGTGCTTTTATCTTACTCTTGCCTAGATTACAGTTTTCAAATTTATACATTTACTTATGTATCCATATTTCCCAACTACAGATTTAATTAATTTTGGAATATAGGTAAAAGTAGTTGTTCGAATCGCCTACTTTCCAGACAGATAATCTCTAGTTAAATTAGTTTTAATTAGTCAGGGACTTGATGATTCTAAGCCATAGATTAGTCACATGACATCGAGTTTCAGTCATCAATCGCAAACCGATTACCTTTATGGCGGTACAGATTGAGACACAGATTTCCTCGATTGCAATGAGCGATTCGCATAAGCACACACTCATTTAGATTTTTGTCCACACCCGACACATTTTCTCTTCAATGTGTTACAGATTGGCTCAGGCACACTTGAACCTTAGCAAGTTCGCCTTGACGTTACCACAAGCAGTTTAGAGTCTGGTGAGTACTAAAAATATTTTTCAGTATTGTTTATACTTTTCAGTTTGTTTATACTTTTCAGTTTTTTTATACTTTTCAGCATTTTCTCTATGCTTAGTCGTAAGTTTATCCCATAAATCGCCTGCCGTGTGGTGAGTGCTCTCGTGTCGCCTTTCTTCTTCCGCGTACAAATTTTATTTATGTTGGCAGAACTTTTAATGACATTTCCCCAAACAAACAGGAGTAATTTCCTTCACAACGGCAGTGTTTATTTCTCACAGTGAACCCGTTGCCGGCCAGGAGGATCTCTAGGCTTACTTTCAATAACGCTATTTCTACGGGAGCCTGGCATCGTCTACAGAAGGCAATGGTAACCAATAACCTTATTTTACCCATCCCGTGGTACCGCGCAACAGTGGATTTTCCCAATAGGAAACAAACCCTTGAAGAATTCTCGGTCTCCACTGAAGTTCTTTTGCTATTTGGGCTTCTGGGACAGCCCAAAATGGTGGTAGAGAAAAGACAACGAACCTCTTTGGTAAAATCACGCAGCCTGGTCAAAATAGGGTTAACGAACACTGACTGGTTTTTTAGACATTGCTATTAGTGCTTTTCTCACGAGAAATGGTTTGTTTGGGCGCTACTAGTTAAAAAATGAGTCGTATATTCACCATGGAATTACTACAGCCTGTGTTGGTGACGTGGAAACGGTGCTGTATAGGTGACAGTGTGGGGTTTTACTCGCGTGCCCACATCTCGCCAGCAGCTTCCGTTCTGGGTTTAGTGTCTCTCAGAGGTTGTGCTGCGTTGCATGCCGCGGATTTGCTCAAGGACACAAGGTTTAAAGACCTATGTAATTTGCACCGTAATCTTTCAATAATGTTGCATTTATTTGTCTGCATCGAATACCGTTATACGATCTACTGCATTGATAGCGTACCTAAATCTGATGTTTCGTAACCTTTTCCAAGTACATCGCCTTTTCTCCCCATAAATAAAACAGATATTTGCGTTTGCTTTGCTTCAGTTGGACAATGCGTTGCTCATACGACATCCCTCTAATTAGTAGGATTTCAATGGAAATGCATAACGCGGACACCCAAATCCCAAGCTGTTCTAATTGCTTTCCTTTCCCCTTTGTTCTCAATTTTAAAAAATACTCGTGTAATTAGTGGAATTTTTTAGACTCCCTTCAAACGTTTCGCTCGCTAGGCACGGAAGTTTAGGGACTTTTTCTACTGCTCCCCGGGACTGGGTGTGTTTTTCATAATTCGAGCTCTTCCACAACTAATTAAAGTTCGAAAGCTTCGACGGGAGAGCCCCAAAAATTCCCTAAAAATTATTATAAATGGCAGAAACGTAATCAGACGACGAGATTTTTGTGTCCTTGACCTATAGTACTGAAGTCATGGAATGGTCCGGTCGAGGAATGCCCTTGAAAAAGTAGGGAAAACTAATATGGGAATGCGTATTGTTACAAGCCTGTGATGTAACAATAGTCTGTTGTATTACATGCTCTAAGAAAAATGAAGTCTCTACTAAGACACTAAAGCAGATGACGTGCCATTTGCGCTTCAACGGTACTCTTATTTACCGTCAACATACAGTGGGGGGAAAGAAATATTCGTACACCGTGAAATTGTTTAATAAAAAACTCTAGCGAACCAAAAGTAATTATATTGATACAGTATTAGTATTTTTGCGTAGACAACACACACGGAACAACAAAATAAGTAAATTCCTCTAGAATAGAAATTACATAACACTTTATATATTTTGGGTTGAAAAAAGTATTCGTACAATACAAAAAACTATTTTAAAACAACATTTAATATTTTATGGCGTAGCCATTTTGATAACCTTCCATGGTATTAGAAAGAAATTCACCCTTGATTGTATGTGAGGAATTCAATTTATAGTTTCCTTTAATTTGAAGTTGGAATTCCACTGAACATTATTTTGTCCGGAAAAACACTTATATTTTGCTATATTTCAGCCTTTCCGCTCATAATCATCGGTATTTCAGTCTAAAATTTCTGATTGGGTATAATAAGTGGCACTGCGATTGCTATTACGTCTTTTTGTGTTGTAATATAATTTTAAGTGGCTCAAACAACAAACGAAATTCATATATTATTTATCCGTCATTGAATATACCCAAAAATATATGTCTGATATATATATATATCTATATTATCGAACGCCAGCTCTAGCTACGCAACAGCTTATATAGGTTTGAGGGTGCAGTGCATCAGGCACGCACAAATCTTGACAACAATATCTAAATATTTATCTATATATGCTATATAGTAATCGGCTTGCAAATAAAATATGCGGCAAAAATATGAAAAATTGTAAGTCAGGAACGCTTCAAGTGAAGGGAACCTTTTTGCTGCATGAATATTCAACTTAAATCTAAAAAAAATAGCCTCCAATCCTAAAAGACACACCATGGAGTGAGTTAACCCGTTAACGACGAACACGGGGAATCATCAAATGATACCCCCAGTTAGGCACACGCTATGGGGCACATTAACTTTTCACTCGGTCCGAACAAAATAAGCGTCGGTTTCTCGTAGGAACAATATATATATATATATATATATATATATATATATATATATATATATATATATATTGTTTGTAACGTCGTTCATAAAGTACACTGGTGTCTAAATGGGTTTTTTGACATATTTAATCTGACAGAGATCTTTACCTCCGCAAAGGAGGTTATGTTGTCGTCGGGTTTGCGTGTTTGTCTGTCAGTCTCCATGATAAATCGATTGACGGATCTTAACGAAATTTGCAAGGAGTCTTAGGTTTATTAGGAGAAATAGATGGTTAACTTTGAGTGAGGATCAATCCGTTCATCCGTTTGTTTGTTTGCCTGCCACTTTTATCTTATTGCCATAACTCAAAAAGTTGCTGACGGATTTTTATGAAATTTGCATGAGTTGTTAGGTACATGACCAAATTTTTGCAACGATCTGTCAATTCGTTTGCTTGCTTGTCTCTGTGTTTAATTCTATGCTCGTAAGCAAAATAAACCAAAAGTCCCGATATTTATGAAATTAAGAGGAATTGCTAGTAATGTTGAAAAACATAAATACATAAATAATTCAATTTTGGTGACAATCGGTTCCTGTATTTGTGTGTTTGACTAATGTTTGTTAGCAGCATCACTCGAAAAGTTATGAACGGATCTTCAACATAACAACAGAAGCTATAGTTATCATCAAAAGGCACAAGTGATTAGAGTTTTGCGTCGGTACAAAGGAAACCATAGTTTCACGTCCAATTTGAATTTTTATTACCTTTGCCTTGTTTGACGGAGCTATGCGCTCTCAGAGTGTTCTAGTTCCTATTGGGCTCATTGCGACATTTAATGTCGCAGAGAAATCTTTAGTTATGGAGCCACATGGCTCAGCCAAATATCTGGTTGGCTGAACGAAAAAGGTTCTTCTTACCCACTGTAGCAGCGGACGTTACATGCTCCATAGTTGTGCTGAGAATCCCGGGAACGATCCCCACTCCAGGTGACCGATCTTAGTGCAAGGCGCTCGGCGCGCTGAATCAGCAAATTTGCTCGGTGCGCATAGCTATCGTGGGGGTATATTCCTTAGGGTAGGAGGTGGCGGGTCGTTGAATATTCCGTTTCGGAGCCATAGTTCACAGCGATAGTTCACAGCAGCTGTACTTACTCCTCTGGGGCCAGTTGGTCTATGTTGCCACACGAAACAGTGCGTGTGGGTTTCCCAGTACAGGGTGCAGTCAAAGTTGACTTTATCTTACCGAAGGTACTACACAAAGAGAACGCTGCACTGATGAGTCATATATCTCCACCCAAAGGCGATGCTGCCGATAGTGCTGCATGGTAACCAAAATACTAAGACAATTTCTTACTGTCCCCTGAATGCTAACTTCCAACGCTTCAAATATATTTCTATGCACAACATTGCACATTACAACATTGCAACGAACTTCTGAGACTGGCCATCAGCAGGTTGCTTCGTTGTGAGCTCCAGCGATAGCTCCAGGCCGCTTAGTGGGTGTTCCCCTCAAAACTAACTAATTAACTAACCTACCCATTCACCCCACACAGAGCGCGATGTCGCCGCTTTAGGGCATACGCCGCCATGTTGAGTAGCACAATTGGAAACAGTACTTGAAATTTTAGAGTAAAAAGTACATATTTAGATAGAATGAGGCATTTTGAGACGTTCTTTAGGAATAACTTTTTTTTGCGCATATGCTTAGTTTTCGAGATGGCTGACATTGAAGATTTCGTTGTTTTACTATGAGAGAAAACCGATAGAAAACCTTTTTCTATTTTTTTCCTGGGTTAGGTTAGGTTTCTATGGGGCCGCTAGCAACCTATTATAACGACGGTAATTTTCTCCCATAGAAATACAATGGGAACTTCAAAGTTAAATATTTCGAAAACAGAGCATATGCACAAAAAAAAAATACCTTATATCTAAAAAGTCATAAAATTTCTCATTCAATGTAAACATACCCTTTTACTCTAAAATTTCAAATACAGTCTACACTTGCGCTACACAACATAGTGGAGTGGTGGCGACAATACGTAAGACCTTTGATTCCTCTACGTGTTTTTAGTTCTGCGGTGTTCCCAGATACTCTAGTAACGTGCTTACCTCTCATGAAAAATATCAGAGTATTGGAATATTGTGCCCGTGTGAGGGCCTGTGGCTTGCTGGTAAGAGTAGAACATCCCGTGAATTCATTATTGTAGGGGATTTTCTTCGATCTGACGTCACCCCTCAAACAGTGTTGCATTCGAATTCTTTACGCGGGCGATAGCAGGCGGGTTTCCAATGATATTAAAATTTTAATGGTACTCTCCTTGTCTACCTGCTCTCCTGAAGGTTCTGTACTTCCTGCGTTTGCTATTTTTTTTCGAGCTTACTAGCTAGCTAACTGCAAGCTGGTGTTAAAGATCCTTCCAGGCACAAACTGATTACGATCCTTTCTTCATCTGCGCAGGGCTCCACGCCTATAGTGTTACGATGTTTAACATGCATTGGTGTAGGCATACCTGTGAACCCATTACCGTTTTTGTTGTTGTACAATTTCCAGTATCAAGAGATTTAGTTAGGTGTTTATGCTTAGCAATAAGAATTTACATCATTGGTTACGAAATATGTTGGAATGAAATAAATTATAGGTAACGTTGTCTAGATATTTCTCCATATGTAAAAAAAAATAACAAGGTATGATAAGTTGATATCGTTCAGCACATATTTATCAGCGTAATGTAAAACATCTTCCACAGACTTTGAGTTTACCGCCTCATTAGTTAGCTTTAAACTTTGAAAATGAAGTAAAATTTTCGAAATTATACTTTAGCAAAGCATCGCTTACTGCTACTCAACCTCATTAGAACCTGCCACAGTTTCAAAAGGCGATTATAGTTGGAAATTAAACTCTCAAAGAGTGCAGATTCTTTCATGTTACTAATTGCTTCCTTGGACGCGGATCAGAAAGACAGGAGTATTTTAATTCTGAACTCTGCCTCGTCTTTGATAATAGTAAACAAGGTAGCTAAAGTCAAGTTACGGTCTATTTTACCAGACTTCATTACACGTCAGTCATCTTTCAAAAACAAACTCGTAGATTCTTTTTAAATCGCTTTTTCATTAATTAAAAGCTCCTAAGCGATTACTCACTTTTATCCCCAGTATCCAAAGTTGATTGGATAATGAAGCTGAAATTTTAAATATAGTTCCTAAAGTATTGGACCATATTCCTGTATAATTTTCAGTACTATATGGCTTGTTAGAATAACCGAAGAAGCACATAGTAGGGTTAGCTGAGCAGTGAAGACGAGGCGGGATGAATAACATCGAGGTCATTACCACTATGGATGCACAACTGATGAAATAGTTATAAATCACATCAACAAAAGAGATAAAGAACGCAATGCCTAAACCTGTGCAGTTTTAATCTACATGGTGTTCTACTGTGTGACAGCGCTTAACTAAATGTCTATGTCTGGTGTGGTCATTGCTGTTTCGTACCAATGGTTTTCCTTTAAGTTGAGTTGAATATATGGGGAAGTGGAGAGCAGTTTTTAGTATGAGTCAGCATCGTGAATTTAGCAATGATAATAAAGTGATTGTATTAGGGTTAATATATATTTACATTATCAGCCCTCCGTTTATTATGTTGTCTTTCCACCGATTCTAAGTACATTATATTGCCTTTTTGCTTCGACGGTTGTAAACAATTTGTCAGCCCCTAAACGGCAGTAATGTGCACCGTGACGCACAATTTTAACCGACTGCAAGTGTTTACTGCGTCCCCCAGACCAGGTCAAGCTGTCAGTTTCAACAACGTGGCCACTTGTCCACTCTTAGATCAAACGATTGCAGCGCTTTTAGCAGGAGCACATCAGGGCTCCGCTTTGTTGCCAAAAGACCGTGACTTGCCCAACTTTAAAGTAAATTTTGTATAGAAAGTCCGCAGCCATTTGACCATCGTCCGTCCTAATGGTTCCATAATATAAATTTTGAAATGTGTACGTCACTATGAGACCGTGAGTTTCTGGCCTTCCGACTCGACTGTGTTTAGACCGCTGCTAGTGTAACGTTTCACATATAATTTGCATGTTATCTAAATCATAATTTACTGGATCGTTAACTGAACTCCAGGACAGAACACGCTGCAATTGACTATGAAAACGTACATAACAAATCACTTCAGTCCATTATAAACATTACTACGAATATTCCGGATTGTCGTAACACCTCGTCAGTGTTCCCCCAAGTACAAAAATAGTAAACGCCCTAAAAAATGACAAAGTGAAGAATTCGTCATTTTGTGTTTAAAGGGCTGAAACTATACCTAGAACGAGCTCCAACATTACCGTTCAGCTGTAGAAAACAAATTACAAGACATGTAATATCAAGCTAAGACTGAGACGAGCAAAATGCGCAGAACAGACGCGAAGCAGACACGCAGCGAAGTGCGAGGAAGAAATACACAACAAAGTCCTAGGAGAACCCGTGAGAACTGATGCAGAAGTTGGGGCACTGCCCCCTCCTCGCCCTCTGAGGGCTCGGGTTGCTGCTAAGTGGCAGTACTCAGCAGCCACCTGACACCGGCGGGACGTCTTCAGTTTACACATTTGTTGTTTTTCTCATAATAAACACATTCTGCAGGCCGAGGTATTAATGTAACGTCTCACTAGAACTGACTATTGCTTCTTGCAAAGGAATACTTCAGTAATTAGCAAAGTAAGTCAGCGCTTTGTTTTTCAGTTTACAATAATGTTGTTTTAATTTTATGGGCGGCTGTTAGTGATTGTTCTGCAAAGGTTTAAGTGCAAGTAAACGCGTTCAACCCTGTATAATAAAAAGCTTTGGAACTAGTTCGTGATGCGCTAAAAAACTGTCGAAGAATAACGAGTAAAAAACTGCTTTAGCAACAGTTCGCTATTCTGGGCAATGCCAGCTGTATCTGTTAACTGAACATTTATGGCTGCCTCACTTGTGACGAGACAGTTCACAGCACTCTATCTTATTTTTCCTACCGCTACAGCTCTGGCCACAGGTTCCCTAAAAATAGCACTGTCTTGCAGTCTCACCCTGAGATCTCTTCAAAAATTTCCTTTCATTTTCGCTCCCATCCCTCATCATGAATGTTTCTAAAAAGATTGAATGACTTCTCCCATATCGTACTAACGTTGATTTTGTTTCACTGAAGGTCATGTTTTTGCCCAGTGACCACAGAAAACTTCAGGCTAAATCAAGCTGGACAGCGCATACGTCTTCTACTGACTGCACCGCGGCTAATATTCGTCTGTCATTCGAAAAGAAAGAACTTCAACTTTGCATTGGCTTCCCATGTCATTGATCAGGATAAAGAAGAGTATTGGGCCAAACACAGTACATTGTGGGGCTTTACTGAGCACTCGCTGTCCTTGGGACACTTTGTTTTTAACAGTTATACTTTCTGTTCTTTTGATCATAAATGCTCAAGTCCACCTAAGACATTTCCTATGGATGTGGATGCTCGCATAGTTTCGAGAGCTGAATTAAAAAATCAGTTGCCAACCTTATCAAATGCCTTACCAAAATTTAAATTTATAAGACGAAACTTTTTGCCACAACGCAGTCACTAATAATCAAAATCATAGTGTGCCAGTGGGTGTAAAGAAGAGGAACTGTGCTCCCTAGATAGCACTCGAACAGTTTGTGTAACACTTTTCAACCTTTTTCACTTCATTGCTAACTAGGGAGACCGGCCTTTCGTTGACTGGAACCCTCCTGTTTCTAACTGAGGGGGCTGGTGTAAAAATTGATTGTTTGTAAGCGATTGGAGTAACTCTTTCCTCCTAAGATGTTCACTTCATAAGGTATAAGAAAGAAAAGGTGCGCAGCTTACACATCTTCTGGATCATTGCGGGCACAAAATCCGGCCCTCTTGCGTTGCTGTCGCTCAGTTAGTCCATAGCTAATTCAATGAGAAGCAATCTTTGTGATCATAAAATCGAGTAAGGAGTAGTTAGTTGACTCCGTTAGCGATATTTCGAAGTTGCTACTTTTGTCACTGAAAAATTAAAGATACACGTGATTTGTATGTTGCTCATTTTATGAGCGTCATCAACAAAAAATCTTAGTTTACTCATAAGAGGCCCTACAAGTTTTTAATTTATAGGAGAATACCGCTGTTTCTACCCTGAATATCAAATTGGCCAATAATTAATATTTTTTATACAGAGACAAAATGTTAAACATCACACACTTGGCAATATTACAAACTGGATTTCTTTGCTTAGACACATGACACGGCAGGATAGGTTTGATAGATTTATTACACACAGATATACATTACAATAATGAATCCTTTCTGAGTTCAATATACGTACAGTAATATATCTGCATAACCCATAGAAAAATTGTGGAACAATTTGGGTAACAAGTAGTGATTAGACTGATAAAATTGCATAACATAATCTTTATACCGCTTCTTAAAGGCGTCATTAGATATAAGATCAAATAGGTGTGTTGGAATTCGATTAACAATTGATACGGTTTGGAAAATAGTTGAACGTTTCTCTACATCAACATGCACATTTGGAAGATTGAGAATGGAGCGTCTCATCTCGTAGTTTTGATGGGGTATGAGTGATCCGTCATATTGTTGAAAGACAAGAGGATGGTTATGATCGGAAAAACGTAAGAAGCGAATAGTTATACACATCTTGAAGTTGCAACATTTGTAAGTCGCTGTACATATCACTACGATTCATCAACGGTATATTATTTGAATCTCGTTTAACGCGAAGTATTCGCCTCGGTATATTATTTTGCACAACTTCTAGCTTACGAATGTACGAATGATCGGCTGCACCCCGGATCATAAAGTTTTGAACTAGAGTACTCTGAGAGCGCATACCTCCGCCAAGCGAGCCAACGGTAGCAAAAAATTCAAATTGTCTCTGAAACCATAATTTTCTTTGTATAAACTCCAGGATCTAATCATTTGCGTCTTTTGATGGTAATAACAGCTTGTGCGATTTTCTTGAAGATCCATACATAACTTTTTGAGTTATACTGCTAACAAACGTTATGACAAACATGAGTCAAAAATACAAGCGAATTAACCGATCTACACCAAAATTGATTCATTTATGTCTTTCAACATTACTAACAATCCCTGTAAATTTCATAAAGATCCATTCATTATTTTTTTTTTTTTAGTTATTGTGCTAAAAAGAATTAAATTAAAAACAGTAACAAACGAACGAAAAAGCGGATCATTACCGAAATTTCACCATTCACTCTTCGTTATTATATACCTAATAACTCCTGTCAATTCCATAAAAATCCGTTCATAACTTTTTGAGTTATGGTATTAAAAAATAAGGCAAACAAACAAATGGATGGACATATTTTTACCAAAAGTTAATCATCCGTTTCTCCTAACATACCTAACATTCCCTGTAAATTTCGTCCAAATCGATTCAGAACTTTTTGAGTTATCTTGGTGACAGACAAACACGACGAAAACATAACCTCCTTGGCGGAAGTAATTAACAAGGAATAAGCTAATGAATAGTAAATTTGTTTCAACGAATCACGATTCACATAATCAAACACTGCATATATTATACCATGAACTCTACTGAACTTTCGGCCTAACTCTTCAATGTGGGCTTTGAAACTAAGTTTATCATCAAGAATCAAACCAAGATATCGAAATTGAAACACCCATTCCAATTCTTTACCGTTGAAATGAATCGTCGGTAAGTCAGGACGAGATCATTGAGTGAATAACATCAGCTTAGTTTTATCCTCATGAGCAATCAATCTATTTGGAATTAACCACTGCGACAGTTTACTTAGAAGATGTTTATAATATATTGTATTTCTCAGCGAGGGTGACGTTCTAATTGAGTTCGTCACCGTGCTTGGTTGTGAGAGTGAACTTCAAGGCCAAGTATAGTTATCAGGCTTCAGTGCTGGTTGGGGAAGGAATGTCGTCAAGATCTTTTTGTTTATTAACATCTTATTTTACACGACTTAGAAGATATGATCCAATAATAAGTAGTAAGCATGCTACTTGATAGATGCAGACAACATTGTACAAGGTCTACATCTAAATCGTAATACAAGCAGAATGCCGTAGGCAATGTTGGTACAGCAATGCTAAGTACCGAAATAAGCTGACGCTTGATAACACAAGCGCCTTAAATATCTATGATTGCCGGTTTCATCTAGAACACCGGTTGCTTCCGCCGGATTCGAGTCGGAAATCCCCCGGTAAATTACTGTCCGCTTACGAGAATAACAAATATCACCGAAACTTTGGTTACAAGCTTTGACAGACAGCTTTTACTGATATAGGTTCCCGCCGGAAGGTCATTGAGAAATACGCATGCCACTCAAAGGCAGTGCTGGTAAACCAGCACATATTTACACGGTCAGAAACGACCTTTTAGGTTCTTTATTTTAAAAGCTCTGACCTGAAAAAGCCGGCGGTGGCTACATCCGCCAGGCATGAACTCGCATGGCACAAAGAATGCATCTATACATTTGAATGTTAAGGCTAACACATTGGAATGTTGTACGTGCGAAATGCATATGTAACAATTTTGAATATCAGTTATGGCTGAGAGAATATTGCATTTAGTAGTGTAGAACACTGCATCATTAGAACACTTTGGAGAGTAGACTATGGATCTTTCAGATTAGCCAGTTAGAGTAGTACCGACGTTTCACTGAAGCTATGTGAGGGTGAGTCACAAAGTTCTGCTACAAGCCTTATAGCACGGAACTGGTCTTGTTCACCTTCACTGAAAGTAATTCGCCACTGCATTCACCACTCATTCACCATCCGTCTCACTGCTCCATCACTGTAGTATTCACCGCCCAGTCACCACCCATGTAATTGGTCCGCGTCACTGCAGTATTCACCACACGTTCGCCACCCCTGTAACTGCACCGCGTCACTACACTATTCACCGCCCAGTCACCACCCCTGTAACTGCACCGCGTCACTACACTATTCACCGCCCAGTCACCACCCCTGTAACTGCACCGCGTCACTACACTATCCACCGCCCAGTCACCACCCCTGCAACTGCACCGCGTCACCACACAATCCACCGCCCAGTCACCACTCATATATCAAATTCAAGTCTAACAAGAACAAATGCCGACAGAGCCGCGTAACTGCCCGGTTCAGGCACGCCGGTGGCCTGCCGCTGCTCGCCGGTCTTCGATTAATAATGCAAACTGCATCGGAACGAGCCACTCTATCTGCGACCGCCGCAGCCACAGGGTGACCTTTTCTTTTTACGTCTAACCCAATTAGTTCAATTTGATGCCTTGGGTTTTAGTTTTAGAATTTAAGGGACTCGTGTCCCAAGGTCGCGAGACCCTCATCATTCTATCCTTCTCACTAAGCGTTTTGGCTTAGCGTTCTATTTGTGTCGATGAACCATGCCTATGAAATTCTTCTTTAGTTTATCCCTGTCGCTAAGCTTTGGCTTAGAATTTAAAATTGTTGTATTTATTACGGGAATGAAGCCCATGGTATGTTCATCAAGTTGTTATACCCTGCCTTGTGGAACTTCGGACGAAATCCAGGTGACGTTCTCCTCTTCACCTTCGGTGTATTGAATCACAGTGCTGGATATCTTCCGTTGGGTCGCAGTGAGCGATCAAAGAGAGCCAGCTGCGGATTGTCTCCACAGTGCACGTTACCGCAGGCCGTTGGTCTATCTGATTTTCTTGTTAAATGAGAATCCTGTAAATCTTTAAATTCTATGCTATGCGCATCTGTGGCGCTTCGAACATGCCGCGGTATTTTTTTAGAGCAGTCCTGCTCCACGCGTGCAGTTTAGCTATTAGTATATGTTATCGCTACGTACGGTTTTGCTACCATCTCCACTTGGAATGCGGGCATCACAAATTCTTCCAGTCTTTTCTGACTGTTTGGCGAGAAGCCTTCATTCACGTTCCCTGTAATACGTTCCAAAAAATTTCAAACATGTATGATCGTGAAGCGCTCGAGTTTGCGTTGTGGTAATTAAAAAAAAAAACATAGCTAAGTTGTTTGTGGGCTATAAAGTTGGATTTGGAAATTAAACTAACTGTAATTATCAGCGAACCCTGGTTAAGAGAGTTCATCATTTTGTTGACCCTTTCAGTTTTCAATATTTCTTGGTATATATGTATCAGTGAAACAAGCCACTAGATTTTTAGTTTCCCATTTGCTATTGGCTTATAGTGCAGTCACCAGTACAGGTCAGAATTTCTCCGCAGCCAAATACATTGCGGAGTCTTTTTCTTGTGAATGTCGAATGGCACTTTTATTCCTCAGTTGTAAAATTTTGGTTAAATCTTTGAATTAGCACAACAATTAATAAAGGGTTGAGTTTTAAAGATGCTCGATTAAAAAGGAAACATATCACTAGGATTTTGTAAGTTCAATTGGAAACTCTAATCTCATCTTAATCTTCGGCCAGAAATCATTCGGTGTACTGGCATCTTCGTATTGATTTACAAATTAGTAGGGACTCAATTCTTGCTATGCGATGTCGTTTTACGGAGTACATCAGTTGTGCAGAACAGAAGCCTGCAAAGGACGCGTTTTGACATCAATAATAGCCCGGCACGCAACGTACTTTAGTTTTGTACGCCTTTCTCTGTGAAACTCAAATTGGCGCTAGGCAGTTCTGAATGCGCGCCCCTGGGTAGAGCGGCAGCAGAGGACAAGGACGTAGAATCACGCTCTAAACGATAAATTTCTTTCCAGATTTAAACACCGTAGCTTCGAAACGCCGTCTTCTCATCCCAGACTAACTCAGTATAATATTTAGGGGCTCAATATAAGGCTAACTCAATTTAATATCTAGGGGCTCAATATAAGGCTAACTCAGTTTAATATCTAAGGGCTCAAT
>LQNS02278091.1:38388600-38403626 GCA_001587735.2 Parhyale hawaiensis | reverse complement strand
TTTTAGTGATGGTCCGTTTGTTCGTTCGTTCGTTTGTCACTGTTTTTAATTTTATGCTTGTTAGCACAATAACTCAAAAAAATAATGAATGAATCTTTATGAAGTTTATAGGAGTTGTTAGTAATGGTAAAAGACATAAATGATCAAATGAAGGGCAGAAAGGGAAAGTGGGCTACTTGCATTTTTGGGCGCGTTTTTAATTAGTGGGCTACTGTCCAGTAGCCATGTTTCGGCATGAGCAAACGGCGACTCTTGTGGACAGCATAACTAGGCTACCNCTTTCCTCGCGTACTTGTCCCACGGAAGTGAGCTACTGACCGTAGTCCACTTCTGGGCTTCCGTGCAGGCCAACATTTTGCCCTTGAAAAAATGGCTAATGGACAGTAGCCCATTTCTCCGGTTACACCACCCGATTTCACGCATTTTGCGAGTAGCCCACTCTCCCTTTCTGCCCTTCAAATCTTGGTGCAGATCGGTTGGTTCGTTTGTATGTTTAACTCATATTTGTCATAACGTTTGTGAACAGTATAACTCAAAAAAGTTTGAACGGATCTTCAAAGAAATTAAACAAGCTGTTACTAATATAAAAAGGTACAAATGATTAGATTTTGGAGCTTATGCAAAGAAAATTAGGGTTTCAGATCCAATTTGAATTTTTGCTACCGTTGGCTCACTTGGCGGAGGTATGCGCTCTCAGAGTGCTCTAGTTATTATTATTATTATTACTAGCTGGACCCGTGGAAATATTCACGGTTTACTAACTTTATTTTGAATGTTTGGAAAATTTCCTGATACCGGTATGCTTTTTATGGGATTTTAATGTAATTAGTTGTACATCTAATTTTATCGTGTTTATTAGGGCAAATTGGTAGTTGCCCTCCCAGTAGGTAGTTATCCTCCTAGGGGTTGTTAACATTCCAGGAGTGTTGAATTTTTTTATCTCCTGGGGTAATTGTTCTCTCAGTGCGTAGTTATCCTTCCCAGGGGTAGCTAACCTCACATGGGGATAGTTGTTCTTCTATGGAGGTATCTGTCGTCTACGGGAACCGTGGATATTCTATAGTTGGTAAATGTTTTCACTTCCCATAGTTTAACTTAAGGTAGTGCTTCTTACTTAACCCAACCCGTCTGAGCATACGTCCATCGCTTACTCCTGCCTTTCGTTACGCAGTACGTGCACCTTACATCTCGCCTAACTTTTTCTAGTATATTAATTTGACCTCTAAAATTAATCACGAATTATTCCGTCAGCAAAGCATTCGCACTTGTGTCTTGATAAAGACAGAAACATGCCGGTGCTCCTTGCATTGTTCTCCAATGTATTTGAGCACCCTTTCTAAGCTCTCTTTCCCACAGCTTACAGGTAATTTAACTTTTCCTAATCTTACGCGTTTCAATTTTTTGTCAGCGTATTCGATTTTTCTCACTATTTTGGGACCCGTGGGTACTGATCAACAGGCCATCATTATTCTGCTTTGTTTGATGCCATTGTGGACCCGCGCGTGAAAAAATTCACCCAATAATCATCAATGTACTTGCTAATATAGGCCGGTGGGGAATCTTCTCTTCTTTAACTTTCTTCTTCTTCATCACACTTCATTGATTGTACTTTCCTTACTAAAACACATTTAGAGGAAAACGCTACGACGGCCAACTCAAATTATCGTAAGAGATACGTGCCTTCTTCTTAGTAGTACACTTCAATTCGTCTGCTTCTTAGATGGTATGCAAAAAAGAAATTAACTGAATTAGTAAGTGCTGAAACATCACTGAATATCATTTCCGCTGCGTATCCAGAATACGCAGCGAGATAGTTTCAGTAGAGCAAAATTTTCGCTCCCAAGAAGCTTGAATATAGAATTACTACGTACACAACACCGGAAAAAATCGGTTCCTCCACGCTTCACTGATTTTCTGCTAAATGTATACATCGTAAACCAACAGAAAATATAATTTCGATGCAGAGAAAAGTAATGACTCTCAGACTTCATGGGAACGGAAATAGAAGCTGGAAGAGCAAAAACTGCATATCATTGTTAACTAGAGGGCCCAGGCGTCAAAAGTTTTGTGATTCAGCTTTTTATTGTTCCGGTTAAGAGTATAGGATTTGCTGTATTGTGGGTCTCATCCCTGCAGGGCTGATCTTCCATTAGTGAAACGCAAGCTGTACAACCATGAGTTTTGCGATAGCAAAATATCCCCCAGCAAGATAACGCGTGAATA
The DNA here is from genome assembly GCA_001587735.2 of Parhyale hawaiensis. Classification (NCBI taxonomy): domain Eukaryota; kingdom Metazoa; phylum Arthropoda; class Malacostraca; order Amphipoda; family Hyalidae; genus Parhyale; species Parhyale hawaiensis. The sequence continues at coordinate 38,401,403 of LQNS02278091.1, read as the reverse complement.
TCAGCTTGTAATTGATCAAGCGTTAAGTTACAGTAAAAACATATAGTTCAGTCAAAATAATTCACTGGAAATGCCCAGGACTCACCGTATTGTGGATACCAACTGTTGAACCTCCGGCGTCGAAATTTGACTGCGATGTAAATTCAATATAAAAAACGTCTACTCAGCGTGAAGATTCAACTACTACGATATCATTCAGCAATGAAAGTGGGGATCCAGAGGCTAGGATGGAGAGGCTGGAGATCCAGAGCCCTTGGAGCCCTTGAAGTATCACCGGTCGAATTTATGGCAAAGTATCGGGCGGCCTCAAGTCTAACTGCACTTCTTTCATTGCCGAAGTTGAAATCGCAGCACTGAATATATTTGAAGCTTCCAGTAGCACTCTCATGCATCTTGATTCTTAGTTTCTTCCCACAGATGATTTCATTACATCAGCTATTTTTCCAACTTTACATCTTTCAACAACAACAACAACAAAAAAAAAAACTATCGGACAAATATGACACACTAGGGTATCTATGATACCAAATCGAATCAATTCTTTTCAGTGTTGCTGAACTGACACAAAAGTAATGAATTATATTCATGTGAGAAAATAAGAGTCTTGATGCTCAGTAATTAGGGTAATTAGGATACCGTGAACCCTCATCTGGATGCTCTTTAAATTTGCAATTGTATGAACGAAAACATAGTTAATGAAGAAGGATCAACACATATTATTCGCTGTTATTATATGGCAGCGCGAGCACACTAGTTCAGATAATAAAGGGATAAGGGTTGCACTTAAGCCTTCTTCTGCAACCTCGTCATCGATTTCCATTGTAAAAAAAAACTTGATTACGAAATCTGCATCATGGCGAAATTCCCACGGTAACGGCATACAATGATACAGATTCTATTAGAAAAACCTTGCCCAGTTGCATCCGATTGATGATTCCCGCCGTATCATAGATACCTACGTTAGCTTCATAATGGTGCCAGATTCACGTCATTTTGAAGATTTTGCCGACTTTCTTCCAAGCTATTTGACCGATGACAGCTGCTGAGCCTTAAAATGTTCGCTCCAATTTTCTTCTATCTATTATTTGAAGAGCGTAACACACGAAGGAACGGAGGAACGAACGAACAACTCTATTAATATGATAGATAACTAGCGGGACCCGTAGAAATTCAACGGTCGGTTAGTTAATGTCCTCACTTTTTATAATGAAACAATCTAACCTTACGCTATTATAACTCACTTTAGTTCACCTAATGCAGCTTCTCAACCTAACCTACCGATAAATAGCGTCTGTTTCTAAATCCTAACAAACTGCCTTAAACCTCAAGTGCGAGAGTCGAGACATGACAACATTGCTCCCTATTCTTCCCCTTGCGCTGCTGTGTATGCAGCTTCGGCTTATCTAATATTATATTCAACTGCTTAAACCCCGAGCCGCGGCAGCTATTCCACTACAGCGAGGGCCACGTGCTCACTTTAGACTCTGTCTCTGAATTACTTCTGAGTTTCAATTCACAACTGTACATATGTTTTGCAATCGATGTGTCTTAATAGATTCAACCGTTATCATGCGCACAGAAACTACTGTTCCAAGAACGTGAAGCGCTCCCGTGTTCCAAATTGAAAGTCACGCATAAGCTATGCGTCATTGCAACTCTAAACTAACTCAAAAGTAGGAGGTACATATTCCCTAAGCTTGGCCATTGCTCATGTCATAACGTACAAACTGCCAGAAACGACTCATACCTTAGATATTCTTTTAGTAGCATAGCAATGTTCAGTCAGAAACAGAATTGCGTGGCAATGCAACTCTTACGTCGACGTGCGCGTGACTTAAGTCACCTCGTACATGCACAACATATCTACACACGATATTACAGGTGGATCACGCAGATATCTTACCAGCAAAATTTTCGCCCTATATATCGTGATAGAGATATAAAGACAGCAAAGCAAATAAAACAATCTCGCTTTTAAGGCCGGCTGCCCACTAACAACTTTCGTTGCCGCTAGCAGCCTAGAAGCAACTTAGCTAATCCGATTGTTCAGTCACGGCCGTGACTTCAGCAATACGTCTATGAACATCGTACTGTAATTCTTAAAATATCAACCATTGTGGACCCACGCTGCTCATAATTAGGAGCGATTGTTGAAAGTTCAACATTGTCACTCGCTAGGGTGCAAAAATTGCAGTAGCGACTGGAATATTTGACAATTTTTGAAGCAGTTAAATTTGTGCAAGCTGAAGCCGTGCCGTAGCTAAGTAAACGGATTAGTTATGTTGCCTCTAAGCTGCTAGCGGCAACGAAAGTTGCTAGTGGACAGCCGGCCTAAGAGGTAGTTTTCTCATTGCTTCTCTTCTATATCTACACGCCTTCGCTATCCTTTGTTTCTCATCGTCTGAAGATGAGGTAAGCTATTTAAACTTTCGTATTTTTAACGTTTCCATTTTTTCTCGGTGTATTTGATGATTTTAATTCTACTGCGGGACCCGTGGCTGCTTTACAGTTGAAGTGCGATAGCCTGCCAACATAGTACAACACTCAGCCCATCAAGAAGGAAAAGAATGATTCATGTCGCTGAAAGTATTTTTTTTGTTAGTTTACGTCATTTCTCTAAGCATCGCACTTGCACTTGAAAAATGCCGTTGAGAACAGCTTCGTTTGAACCGTATCATGGCTACGATAGGATTTCCCCATATTTTGGATCGTTATGCAAACCCAGCAACGTGAATATTACAATGACTGAAATTTGGTACCTTGGTAGGTATAATAGGGTGCAAAATGAACTTCATGTCTTCTCTTTGAAACTGAAATAAATTTTTTCAAGTGCGAGCTGAAAGAAAACAGCTGCTGAGGTTGAACTTTTGTAACCTAACGCAGCTCCTCTAACCTAACCTACTCCGTAAATAATACCAGTCACTTAATCCTGGCGAATATTGTCTTGAAATGGCATTATCCACAACATAATAAAACACAAGTTGTTGGTCGCTTGCTCCCTTGCTCCAATGTTGGTCCGTCTCCCCGTCACGCAGTTAAGAGTTTATTAGGAGGAAATTCTATTACTGAAGAACAAGTTGAGAAACTATACAATTTCAGCGCTTGGAGTACCGATGACAAATATAGCTCTGGATCTCCGGCCTCTGGATCCCGAGCTCTGGATCCCCAGCCTCTGGGTCTCCGCTTTCATTGCCTAATGATGTCGAAGCAATTGAATCTTCACGCAGAGCAGACGCCTTTTTATATTTAACTAGTGCGCCAAACGCAACCCTTTTGATGAATAACTTATAAAAATATATATTTTAAAACATCTCAGCTCAACAAAAGAGTTAATATGCACCGAGCGCAACCCTTTTGTTGAATAAGTCATAAAAATATATATTTGAAAATATCTCAGCTTAACAAAAGGGTTGATAGTCTAGATGAGGCGTAATTAAGTGACATCCAAGGAGCTTCTAATGGAAGGAGCAAGCCCAAGCACTCTCTGGGCGAGTAAACACATGGCTTTGTCACGTGATCGAAGCTGGCGTTTGGAGTCCTTAAAGTGGCTGAAGTGGCAGTGGTCAGTACATATAATTAAGGAAGATACAGACAGGCAGTTCTNTCCTTTACATACTTCCATCCGCTCGGAATTTCGTCGATGGTAAATGGCTATAAAAATTTGAGCTCAGGACTCCTTCCTATATAGGCTGCGTGAGGCAATGCCGCTCTCCGATTGGATATGCCACTCAGCCAGTTTAAGGGAAAACTTTACTCGCAACGCTCCCGTAGGATAAATAGAGAGGGTGCGCTCCTCTCTATTAGAACCTCCTTGGTGACATCACCCGAAGCACCGTTGAAAATGAACATGTCCAAACACGGGCATGCAGGCGAGCGCCCAAGTGCCTCCCCGTATCCAAAATACCCTCTCCACAACAAAAAAGTTGGGTACCTCGGAATTTTTTCTTCATTATTAGATAGGGAAAAAATAAGGCTTCAGACAGACGGACCAAGGAGCTTCAATAGAGAAGGAGGGAGCCTTGTGGCCCAGTTACAGACTTGCCAGCGAGTCAACCAGATCTCTTATAGCTGTGAGCAAGGAGCTTCTATAGACAAGCTCCTTGAAACGGACTGACGGACTGACAGACACAAGGAGCTTGTATAGAGAAGGAGGGAGCCAGTAGCCTAGCATGTTGAAGCTCAAGAGTCTCTTATGGCTGTCAGCCAGTTGACGTATGCACCAATCGCATATTAGTAAAGAGTCTCTTATGGCTGCAGCCAGTCGCGTAAGCACCAATCGCATATCAGNATGTCCAAACACGGGCATGCAGGCAAGCGCCCAAGTGCCTCCCCGTATCCAAGATACCCTCTCCGCAACAAAAAAGTTGGGTACCTCGGAATTTTTTCTTCAGTATTAGATAGGGGAAAAATAAGGCTTCAGACAGACGGACTAAGAGACAGACAACTCTCTTATTATAGTATAGATTTACATCGCAGCCAAATTTCGACGCTGGAGGTTCAACAATCTGTTGGTATCCACAATACAGTGAGCCTTGGACATTTCCAGTGAATTCTTTTGACTGAACTATTATTTGCTTAGCGCAACTTAACGTTTAATCAATTCCAAGCTGATATTCACTCCTTATCTTGCAGGGGGATATTTTACTATCACAAAACTCATGGTTGTACAGCTTGCGTTTCACTAATGGAAGATCAGGCCTGCAGGGATGAGACCTATAATACAGTCAAACCTGTACTAGGAACCGGAACAAAATTCTTGCCATCATTTTTGACGGCTGGGCCCTCTAGTATAAGGTATTGAAGAATGCGATGTGAAGCACAAAGAAGAAATTTGGTTATCCAAGATGTACGTTTCGCTGTCCTCAGCTCATCAGGTGGGAGGGTCGAAGATGGTCGAAATTTAAATCGTTAAATTCTGTAGAATTTTCGGCAGATGTAGCTGTGATACCGAGTATGTCTAAGCTTAAATACAATTTTCAAAGTAGCAAATATTTTCTTGAAATTTGGAACATTGTCCGCTGTATATACAACGAATAACAAATGGCCCACAACACTAGCCTGTGGGATACCAGAAACCATGTCCAAAAACTCACTCCTCTTCCAATCAACAGCTACACACTGACGCCTGTCAGATAAAAACTGACCCATTACCACCAAAACTGAACCACCAATACCCATCAATCTCAACTTATGGAGCAGCCCAAGGTGATTCTCGCGATTAAAAGCAACACTGAAGTCAAGCTGTACCAACCTTGCCTCATGATCTCTGCTTATTTCCTAGTCAGAATGTTATAAACAATTCACCGACGTCTATCAGAGGCTGCATCGGTTGTTATCAAATCATCGCCTAAAATATACATCCCCTTCGGGTACGCTTGTCGCCTTAGGGTACAGCAGGGTTAACTCTGTAACGAAACGCGGTTTTTTACAACTCGCTGTAGCGAAGCGAAAGCGAAGATGTATAGGTGACAGTGTCTGTCTCTAGATGTGTACCCACGTCTGTTGGGGCTCTGTTTCTGTTACACTGCTACTGCATGACGATGTACTCTACTGAGAGCTGTGGGACTCCACGAGGACGCTAGTTGTCCCTCTAATGTTAAATTGCAGCGCTTGGGGGTAGGGGGGGGGGATTTGCCTCATGGCTCCGCACAATTATGCAGAATTTCAAATTCATGTCGAACTTATGAAATTCCTTCCTGGAAAAAGAATAGCACAAATTTGCTTCATTCGCTTCCAAATAACTTTTTGCAATTTATTTATGTCTTTTTCTTTCTAGTCCCGGATCATATTTTGTCCTGTTAGCAGTAAATGCCTAGTCAGTAATTGGCTTACCATAGGAATAGCATTGGTCAAAGCTCTGCGTGCAATTTTTGTTACATTACCCTTTGACGGTCGCTATAGGAATAAAATTTCCTAGAATTACCGATCTCTAAAACGAGACCACATGGGCCCCCTGGACATTTAAGAGCTACGCAATATATCAAACTCAAATCATAAAATTTAAGTACGAAACCGAAGTGGGCTTCGCCATCGATAAGACTCTGTCAAGCCCAGAAACAACCCTAGCCATCTAAGTCCCGGACCCCGCTTCTGCGTCTTCTCCACTCTGTGCACCACCGACGCTCCGGGCAAGTTGTAAACCAGCAGCGGTCTTTATCATCGGTAAGCTTATTCTCTCCCGGGAGGTACAGTAGCCATCTTCTCTGGGCCTGCTAAGCACTTTTGCCTTCTAAACCAATTTCGCTGCGCCCCAGGAAAGAGAGAGGCTCGCAAGAAGTCCAGACACGCAAACCCGAAGGTTCTCCCGCTCGATTGTCCTCGCAATTAAATCAAGACAAAAATTCCTGCCATTTTCTCCTCGGCTCTGACATAAAGAGACACTGCGAAATGCACCTGAATTTAATACAGCGCCTTTAGCAGGAGCCACTGTCACTTTATATGGCGCTGCGGGGAGATGTATTAGGCAGGACTTTAAGTATGGCATGCGCTCCAGTCTATGTAGGCTTCATTGTGTTTTTAAAGCGTTTATGCTTTCCAAATGAGCGTTGATATTATTTTTTTAAAATCTATGCTAATGCCATGATGGTAGATGACATGTTTTCGTAGCGTAACAGAAAAGCTTACTTGCAATAATAATTTGCGTGAATTCTCGTGTATTTATGATGCATGTGCAGAGCGCTATAGGGGTAAGCTGCTCAGCAGCACTAGCTGACACTCTTACATTTTGCTGCTATGTCGTGTTGTAATCTGACATATGTATCTGTACTAGTTTCTTTCAAACTGTGCTTGTTATAGAGAGGTACGAATACTATCATCATTTGGCGCCCCGGTCTGAGACAGAAATAGGAGTATGAGGGTTTGTGGACTTTACATGTGATTTAAACGCTGATAATGATTAAACATGCAAGCTAATGAGACAGCTAAAGAAATAAAGCAATTGAAAAAAAAAATGTTCGCGAAGGTTGGTGGAGGAGCCATGTTGCGCTCTTACGCTCAGGAACCAATGACGGCTATGATGGCAATCCATAATGCAGCTCTTTCCCAATAGATAAAGTTTACCTGAAGAATTCCGGTTTGGAATTTGTAGAGAGCCGAGGGCCGGCATTCCAGCCCGTTTAATTGGAATCAATTTCCTCGGATTCCTTTGGCTTGAGTTGGAAAGTTTCACAGTTACTTTCGGTGGAAGCAATGAAGCTGGGGCCTTGATATGTTTGTTCCTAGAGCAAAAGTAACATTAATCTCTGTTATGAGGTTGTGTTTTACAGGCAACAGCGAAATTGAGGCCTTGATATTGTTCTTGAACCGAATGCCAACATTACACAGAGATAAACAAGAAGCAAACATTTGCTCAAACTAGTCATTCGCGACTCAAACGTTGAATTACGCGTATGCTACCGTAACCGTTGAGTTGCAAGGAGGATCTCGTCGGCGTTAGGTGCGTTCCGAAATTGTTGAATTGCCTGTACTCCAGTACAACATATACTGCTGAATAAAATTATTGTACTAGCTGCTGGGTATATTTCTACTGGGGCTTACGACACTGAGAACTTTTTTACTTGCATTGTGATCACCTGCAGAAACAGATTAGTCGTTTTCTGGAGTTTACCAAAAAATGCGACCGCACAGAAAACTTTATTGTTGCATTAGCCAAAATTTGGTGCCCGTAATCAAAGTATTTAATCAGGTGCGCCTCGACGAGGCTTCTGGTTGTGGCAACAGAATGAATTAATTAGGAATTTTGATTGCACATACCAGCCAAAGAAATTTGAGAGCACATACCTCCGCCATGCTAGGCAACGGTAACGAAAAATTCAAATTGGTTCTGAAACGATGATTACCTTCGTATCAACACCTAAATCAAAATTTGTGCCTTTTGCCAGTAATAACAGCCTCAATAATTTTCTTGAAAATCCGTTCCTAACTTTTTGAGCTATGCTCTGAACAAACATTCTTATAAATATTAGTAAAATACACTTACAGACGAACCGATCATCAACAAAATGTAATCATTTATTTCTTTTAAGTTTACTAACAATTCCTCGTATAGATCCGTATAGATCCGCATAGATCCTCGTATAGATCCGTTCATAACTTTTTGAGTTATTTTTTGCTAACAAGCAATGAATCAAACACAGAGACATACGAACAAACAGATCATAAAAATTTAGTCATTTATTCTTTGTCATTTACTGGTGTAAATTTCATAAAAATCTGCTCATGAGTTTTTGAGTTATGGTACTAAAAAAAAAACGGCAAACAAGCAAACAGTTGAACGGATCGTCACCATAAGGTAATCATCTCTTACTGCTAACATGCCTAACAATCTTTGTAAATTTACTAAGAATCCATCCGTAACGTTTTGAGTTATCTCGGTGTCTAGACAATTTAAACACGACAAAAATATTACCACCTTTGCGATAATAATAATAAGTTATTCACATCAAAATATTGTAGTTAATTTTTATGCCTAAGTTTAAGTTGACTATGTCAAATGTTTTTTTTTGCAAAATCTTGATTCATAGTCTTTTGTTATTACTAAACGTCGTGCAGTATGTACAGTACAATGAACCCGCTGCACGGGAGAGCCGTAACACGGGAACGTTTCTGCCACGGGAACGTTTCTCTTTCAACTACGTTACCGCGAGCATGGTTTCGGTTTGCTAACATAAAGCTCTTCAAAAAATTCCTTATACTATGAGCCACCACAACAGTTATTCCAATACAGCATGTGCCAATGGTAAAATTTTGATCTCCCTCTCTCTCCATGTGAATTTTAATTTACAATGACTGTAAAGTTTATTATTTTTTTTTGCCTCCAAGAAGCTCAACTCACCCTCACATAAGGTTAAAAAGAAAAAGAATAAGCTTTGGCTTTATTATGTTGGGACTGCTTGTCGGCGACATGGCTAACCAATGTTAAAGATCACTACCAGCCATAGCTAGAGTATTAAAATTTACAACCATTTACTCTTAAGAAATTTCTCAAAAGGGTTTGAACGTTTAAACTCAAGAAGAAAATTTAAACGTGCAAAATGCGCGTAAAAAATCGTATTTTACTTGAACTTCAGAATTAATACCGTTAAAGCTCCGACGAATAAACTAGTATTACGCCTGAAGTAGAGTAGATAGAATCGAAAAGGACAACTCGCAAATTATTGACAATAAGTAATTGCAGCTAAGCCACAAATTGGTTCAATAGAGGGCAGCACAAACTACAACTTGGTATCCTTTTTGTAGTTAATACAAATAGAATGGTGAACTAAAGCACAACAGTTGGTTGCATAAGTAATAGTAAATAGTCCGAACTTGAGTTGGCGCAAACTAGAACAATGTGCTCGACGACTGTAGCACAACAGTTGGCAACTTATGGTAGTCCAGAGAAGTTAACACTGTAGCAGGATGAGACAGGGCTACGGGCAGCAGAAATGTAGAGAGCTACAAGTCGCGAAGTGCCGCACCGTTGTACGATTTAATTCAGCTAAGTTCAGTTACAGGATACGGAAGCTGCAATAAAATTAAGCTTATCAGTCCCTTCATTGTACACGATGATAGTTATAAGCTGCTCTGGCGAAAGTGAGGACTGCATAAGCATAGCTTATTGTCAATTTACTAGGGCATTAGTTTTACGTTTCAAAATTAATTCAATTGTTGGAGTTTACAATTAATGAAATTTCGAAGTTAAGTATTTCACCAAACAAGGTGATTTGGGTTGGCCCAGGACGGGTTAGTATGGTGTTGGTTAGAGTTGTAAGTTCAATGTATTAGAGAACACTTTGATTCCTACAGCACCTGCAGGAGCCTTAATAAACGACCATCGCAAACTAATGAAGCTTGCCTGTCCGCGCATCTGCCGGTCTGTCTCTCATCTTGGCAGTTACGCTACCGCGTAAAGCTCGTCGGACGGCCAGACGAAACCTAATTTTGTTAATATAAGAGTTTCCAGTCAAATTTGGGCCTGTATAGTGACCCCAGCTCTCTCATAACGGTATAGCATTTCGTTATTTGTAACTTCTGACACAACAATGTCCGGAACTGAAGTTTCGGTTTGATGATTTCGTGTCACAATTAAGGGCTTGATGGCCCAAGTTTCGCCGGTATACAGCCACCTCCATTGCAGTCGTGATAAAACAGTCTTGACTCCGGCTGCTCACGGACGTACGTATGTACGTATGTCATCTTCTGCACTGCCCTAACACCATGTCGGTCGAGGTTACACTCGGACACCACTTTCTCTACTACCCTAACGCCAATTAAGATTCTTTGTGTTGATAGTTCTAATCCAGAATAAAAGGGCATGGGCTAAGCAACATGATTAAAATTGGACTTTTCGGTTTTCAAAGTCGTTCTTAACATCTGTATAAACACCGTTGCGCACAGTGTGTGTGAGAATACGTAGGCTCCACCACACGGTCACTACGTGTTTAAGCAGCCAAGCATGCTGGCAGGAGTCATCGTACGAACCAGACTCCATGCAGTCTCCCTCAGTGTGCAGTCAGATCTCATGCTGAAAGGTTCAGACTGCCAGCATTCTGTGTAAATTACGCATTTTGGAATCTCCTTTTTTTGTATTATATTAGACTCCTACCTCGTCTTAATGATACTCAGTCCTCTTATTCATTGCAGTTAGTATATTCATAGCAATTTTTAACACTCCTGTACGTATCACCATTTAGTTGATTACCTTTAGACTTTATGTCCCATGGAATTCTATGAAATTTACCCTAACGTCGTGCTGACACACGCTACACCCGGAAACCACCTTCTGCACCGTCCTAACCCCACGCTGACCCATTTAGGCATCACCCGCATACCCCCAGCCCCAGCAGAAGTCCAATTAAAGAAGAGAGTTGAGAATTATTGAGTGCGGTCCTCAGACCCCCAGTTTACTTTGCCTCCATTGGAGTCCCATTGGCGGCCTCGTTACTTCGATAGCTTGTTAAGGTCTCAACTGAAGATAAGCAATTAAGGTTTGCCATTGCTGCTCCAAATTGGCGTCTAATGGACAGTGCGACCTTGATGCGCTATGTCTAGTGTGCACGGGCAGCAACGTTTGCATAGCGACAGAATATTATATGCGCTGTGCCGCGCCCCATCATCTATGATAAACTTTACCTTAGCTACTCCTTACTTGTTCACATTTTGGCCCCGTACAGCGGCAACTATGAAAGACTTCCCCTTAACGACAGACTATTTTGGTCACATCGCACCGTCTCAGTTATGACGGATATCGTAATGGCGACAGAATATCACTATTTAAATTAAAGTAGGCCTCCGTACTGAGTCACCCCAGGCTGCACAGTAACAAAGTTCGATGTCTCACTACTATTTCAGCGAACAACACATTTCCTCGACGAATCGACAACGCTATTTTTGTGAAACATCTATTTTTTTACAAGGTAAACATTTACAACAGTTATTTGACATTTTCATAAGTACTCCTTGTAACGTATAACACCTGAACTTTACGAAAACCTGGGTGATATTAAGCTTAAACGTTTGCGTAAATATACCAATTGCGCCTTTCATTCTATCCATTATTATGGTGTAGGCTAAGTGACGAAGCCAGCGCACCACAGGAATTAATGTGGAACCAATGTAATGTCTTTATATATAACGCTAACAATTTCATCTATTTGAAGAGTTACCACTTCTTGGCACCAGAAAGAATATCGGTGTCTCGTATAAATAGCATTCTTTGGAACGTCGTTTATGGAATACGTCAGCCGCAATAGGGTTAAAGATTTACACGACAATTTCCCTGAACGTTTGCAATTACCAGGAAACTAATGTTCTCTCTATATATGTTGCTTTCGAATGGTTGGCCAAACATAATAGAGAAAGGGAAAGTAGAATTACTACTACTCTAGCATCGTGAGAACAAACACAAGTGATGTTTAAAGTCCACAAAATATGCATGGTGCGGAGGAGCACCATTGCAATGTTATATCAGAAGCAGCAAGCTTTGCAGGCAACCAGTAATTTCTTAAATGGAAGTTACGCGACGCCCCATGGGATGCTCTCAGACTAAAGATATCTCGACAAAACCTTTTCTATTTCGGTGAATGTAGTTGGCGACAAATTAAAGTGACACTGCAGATCCACAGAGAAAGCGATAGACTAATGGCAGCGCTCGTTATCACTCGTGCAATTACTCTACTCTAGATAGTCTCAGGTAAAGTTAAGAAGGCTCAACTCGATCGTGTGTAATTCAAAGTGTTCAACTCGTGGGAAGTCCAGAATTTCCAGGAACGAAGGCGGGGCAGAGAGCAAGTTAATAAGTTAATCTTTTCATGCCCCGGCACACCCGTTTGAGCGCGCTGCACTTGACGCTTTTGCTGCGGAAATCTTTGTTTGCTTGAGGCATGAGAGGGATGAAAAAATGCGCAATCCTACATGCATACGGGACATATCTGCGTGTGAAGACTGCAACGGTCTGACAGAAATTTACCGGCAAGACGGAGCTGTCAGCGGCAGAGATAAAGCTGTCAGCGACAGAGACACAGCTGTCAGCGACAGAGACACAGCTGTCAGCAACAGAGACACAGCTGTCAGCAACAGAGACACAGCTGTCAGCAACAGAGACACAGCTGTCAGCGACAGAGACACAGCTGTCAGCAACAGAGACACAGCTGTCAGCTACAGAGATACAGCTGTCAGTGACAGAGACACAGCTGTCAGTGACAGAGACACAGCCGTCAGCGACAGAGACACAGCTGTCAGCTACAGAGACACAGCTGTCAGCGACAGAGACACAGCTGTCAGCTACAGAGACACAGCTGTCAGCGACAGAGACACAGCTGTCA
>LQNS02278091.1:38336542-38347618 GCA_001587735.2 Parhyale hawaiensis | reverse complement strand
GGGGTCCGCAACAAGATCACCACCAGTACCAATTAAAGGAGGTACAGAAGAGCTCACACAAAGCACAGCGGTCTTCAAGGTGGACCAGCACTTATGTGGGCTAACAGACGAGGCTAACGACTCCCTGGACCTCAAATTGTGCTCCCTCTCAGCTTCCTCATAAGTAGCACCAGCCCGACGCCGCTGTTCCCTGAAAAGCTGAAAGTCAACACCAGACCGGCTAGTACGCCAACAGGCATATGCCTCCTGCTTCAACTGGTGCGCTCTCCTACAGGCATCATCAAACCAGGGCTCATCGCCCGTCCTAACCATTATGAAGCAGGAAGGGACATAAGCGCGCACCATGCCAGAGAGAAGCCGATCCAAAGTAGACCCAGGATCAGTAGACTCTCTCACAACACCCCAAGGAGCGCAAGGATGGCACCAGAGACAGCATCCCAATTCACTCTGGACTTCAAAAATATTTCACGCCTAACAGTGACTCTGGGAACCCGCTGTCGAACATGCAGCGTCGCAGATAGGGCACCATGGTCCGAGGAACCAATGGGAGACACCACTGAGACTCCAATCAGATCAGAAACATCAGTCATCAGTAGGTCAAGAACACCTTCCATCAAATGGGTAGGACCTTCAACCAATTGCTCACAACCAGAGGCACACGCTAAGTCGAAAGCGGCATGACCATGGCAATCAGTCCTCCCACAGCCTAACCATTCCACATGGTGACAATTAAAGTTACCCATAAAGGAAAAGGCAGAACGCCTATCCGAGGACTGAATTCTAGCCATTGCATCCAGGAGACAATCAAAGATCCGATCATCAGCAGAAGGGCTGCGAAACCGAGAACAAATAAAAGTTCCTGAATGAGCCACAGTAAAACTTGAAGGAGAGACGAGTGCCTGGACGCAAGTTACATCAGGGGTTCCCCAAAGTAGCGTTCTTGGCCCACTCTTCTTGGCGTCTCGACTCTTCTCCCCCTTTTTTCTATTTTTTTCTCATTTCTTTTTTCTCTTTCGTCTTCCATTTTTTCTCCTCTCGTTTCTCCATTCCTCTACATCCTACTAACATAATGGCAATAGCTCATAGAGGATCGGGGTGTAAGTCCCGGTGTCTTTCTGGGAATGGGCCTTTTGGTTCGTCTACTGCCGCCTATCTAATCTAATCTAATATGCAACTAGTGGACCCGTGCGTGAAGAATTCACGCAATAACCTATACGTTTGCCTATGCCTCTAGGCCGGTGCGGAATCTCCTCTTCTCTTATTTGCTTCTTAATTTTCTTCTTTTCTTCATTGATCCTTTGTCGAGCTGTCATTCTAAGGTCTTCTATATAGATAGGTAGAAGTAACGTCTTGAGTAAAACACTTCAAAAAACATAAACAAAATAGCAGCTTATATATAATGTGTTCGTTCCGTAGCAAAGATACCGTTGATACCGTCTTTTCACCTCAAATATCTGTTTCATTTGAGGTGCTCAAATTCTGACCTATGAAGAGAAAACTGTTTAATGAATTAGCAGACATCATCAAGATCTTATTTTATTGACCCAAGCTTTCGTTTTGCTCAACGCAAAACGTTTTCAAGAGTGAAAAGCAAGAATGCGAGAGGATATATACACCTAGCAGTTGTGTCCTATACACACCCGTAACAAAAATTCTATTTACACATGATGTAATAAACAACTGTCTAGTCGCTGAGATTCGCGTGCCTTAAAACATAAAAAATGAAAAGCTCCACTCTGAGGAACAACGTACATCATGAACGAGAGAATTGTCTAACAACAGAGAAATACACATCTGAGAGCTCATCGTATCTATTGATGCAATTATTTGATATGACAGAATAACTTGATTCGATTATCCGTCGAGACCTATCATTGTTATTTTGACCGAGTTGTTTAACGTCTTGAAAGTTAAAGCTGTGTCCGAGTTGCGCGTGCTGGAAAATTTGAGAATTATTATCTCCGACTCTCAATGCTCGTTGGTGTTCTTGAAGTCGTTGTTTCAATTGTAATGACAAAAGATCAGAAGCAGCTCCTAAACCTTGGCATGAATTACCATGTTAAACCTAAATTCGACCAGTTAAAGAAGAAAGTTGAACTAGAGATGTTGTTTGAATCTCTGTCAAATTTGGAGGCAAACAACAAAGTTGTAATCAAAATCTAAAAGATCAGTTGATAAGCGAGGCTACAATTAACCGGTCTCGAAGAAATTCATCGATACTAGCTCCTGAACTGAGAACTGCAGCTAAAGAACTTCGCAACACTGAAATTATATATATTTATAGATTGGGGTTTAGGACGACAATTTTGCCCACTAGCATACCCAAATGCCGTGAGGCTGACAAAACTTTGGGTAGATTATTGAACTGCCCCCTGTAGTCGGCGTTCGTTACTTAACGTCAATCTTTGATCGGAATTACTTAGCGTCAATCTTTGATTGGCCTTACTTAGCGTCGTCATTAAAGATTGACGCTAAGTAAGCCAATCAAAGATTGACGCTAAGTAGCGAATAAAACCAACAATGAACTTTTACAACGCCAACCTTGTAGATTACGGGGGCGGGTCTGGTTTTCTAATGTCCTAAAACGTTTAAAATACCTAAAAAAACCTAAAATACAGTACACTAGACGAACCAGGCCTCGTCTCCTAACCTACAAGGTTCTCGGGGTAAGAGCTCATTGGGAAGGGCTTCTGTACTAGGGTGGTGGTCAGTGGTGGTGGGTGGCAGCATCTAAGCGCGCGTTTACTATCAAGAAGACGGTGTGAAGTGAACCGTCAAGTATTTCCGATAGCTAAATATTTGGAGAATTTCCCGTGGATTTTTTTAAAAATGTCCTGTAATTGGGTTAATTTTGCTTCATGTCGTTTTATGGGTTAACTAGCAATTATAATAATAAATAATAATGTAAACAAGTACTTACATGTAATATGACGCAACTTGAACCTCAGCTCATCGAGTCAAGCAGTAGGGCAATCAGTTTGGAGATAGCCGAAGAAGCTCAACAGAAGCAAGGCCAACGCAGGTTCCATACCCGGCGAGGACCTCAACATTGGAATTTTATTGTAATGTGTGTATGGCGATGCCACACGCTAGCCAAAACAACGAGTATCATCATCTATTCGCCCGAATGTGTTGATGTGCACGTTCAAATAGCACACATTTGCAAATAATTTTGCGTTATAATTCCCCCAGATATAAATGATATGTCCCAAAGTTAACTAACGGCACTTGCGGAGTAAACTGAACTGACGGTAATAATTTTTACGCCAGTTCTTAGCAATCTCAAAGCTGTGTTTGCAGGAGTTCAACATAACGTTCGGGCGAAAAGATGACGAAACGCGTTCTTTTGACTAGCGTGTGGCATCACCATAAGTTACATTTTCAGCAAAGGATTATGATGGGGTGACTCATATTATAGGCGAAAACAAGCGGACAGATACCGAAGATGAAGCGCCCAGAACCAAATGCAATTTTCGTCGTTCGGGCACCTACTAGCGTCGATAATTACAGGCGCTGCCGACAATAATTTCTGACTGGTTAGTGTAACGAAACCTGGCTGTATTGAAAACACAGGGGTATCTGTTGGGGTATCTTGTATCTACGTATCTACGGTCGGTGCGGTCTCGTGAAGTGTTTGGTGAGGTGACTAAGGGACGTTGTGCTATGCCGCAGGTAAGTCTTGCTAGTCTTGGACTAGCAGAATGTGCATGTTTAGCTGCTGGACTCTTGTGTCTGATTTTTATCACCTGCGGACGAAGTGAGAGAGGTGATAATGTTTTCGCTGCAGATTTAAGTATATATATATGTATGTATGTATATATATATATATATAGATATATGTCTGGTTAAAAATCACGCCATATTTCTTCGTTAAAATATCTTTATTAATTCTCTCTAACAACCGTATCTTAAAAATTGTAGGCTGTTCGGTTCTGTGAATAAGCTGGCCAAAGTTGAGTGCGTTGAGGTTTACGCTGTTGCNATATAGATATATGTGTATGTCTGTCCACCCGAAAAGTGGTCAAAGGAGTTGAGCAATCTTTATAATATTTTAGGGAGTTTGGTGGGTTGACCTAGATGTGACACATGTCAAACAACTGAGCCTAGCTGGCCATAAAATATGATGGTGATGAAATTTACTCTCCCCTCTAACTCCCAAAAACAGGCAGAAAGAGTTGAGGTATGTTCATGATTTTTTTGCAGGGAGTCTGGTGGGCTGTCCTCGATGTGAACTAGGATTAACCGGCCATAAAAATGATGGCGAAGAAATTTGCTTTCACTGCGGATGATGGTCTTACGCTACGAGGCGTTCTAGCTTTTCTTTTTAAGATAAGAGACATGATCATGGGATATGATTCTGTGGGTCTTAATGAAGACTTGTTCACACAATGGAGCTTTGTCGATCAACACGGACCTATTCTTTGGGATTTTCTCCACTTTCTTTTGAGTTTGCTCTGACCAATAGAATTTCGAGATCTACCTATCGATTTTCTTCTACTTTTGCGATTAGCTACTGAAGTTCGACGTCGACGTCCAGGTATGTTCTCACCTTGTGATACTGTAGTCAGAAACATATAGAAATTTGTGTACTGATGCATGGCTTAGAAACCCGAGCGACAAAAGTGGGAGATCATAGCGTGGGTAAATTTTTCTCTCTAGAGAAGAGGACGGGAGGGAGAGAGAGAGAAGACAGGGCGAGTTGCGCAACAAAAGTCACACCGTGCGAATGGGCCTTATCGTGTCTACTTTAATATTAAAAATCGCCGAGCAATGCTAAAACTTTCCAGCGACTATGGAAAAGAACACCACACTGTGTTTGATAATTAAATAATGAAGTAGTGATGCTGATATCGCTAGAGAAACCATCGAAAGACGAGAGATACCCTGTACACTATCAGGTGCTTGAAGAACGGCGATTTTCTTATCACCTGCTCATCTTATTTGCCCACTCCATTCGTCATGGCAGTTCAGTTTGGCTGCCCAGGAATTTTCTCTATCCGCCTTCGGCCGGCGAGCTGCGCACTTTTATTCAGGGAGCATTTTGGGGTCGTTTCCTCGGCATTGCCTTCAATCTCGGCAGTTCTTCCGCTCGCCGCACAAATTGAAACAAACGCCCGGTTTGTATAGTGAAATCCGCAGCATCTCGGCGTCCGGCCTTCCTTCCTTCCTTCTTTGCCGTCGCCTTGCATTCTTGCCAGTGGACGCGACCAAGCGAAAACTGATAACTATGGTGTCACTGAAGTGCTAAAGGCGCGAGTTTTGCGCTAGGTGTATTTATTACTTATATATATTACTGATCGAAGAGAGGTACTGTAGTTGAGCGTAAGCCATTCAACTGTACAGTGCAGCACTGACTTGTTGTAGTGGCTTCCAAGCATCATTATTAGCACTGTTAAAGTTTCTAAACGATTACTGTGATTAGTTCTAAAGTATTTTCGTGAAGTACAGCCCCTGAGTTTCGCTAAGGACGTCACTTCATGAGGGAAACAAAATAATAAATTTTATATTCGAGGAACGTTTTTAAAATAAATGCCGCTTTAAAGTAAAGAGAAACAAGTATCAATTTCTCGTAATTTCTTTTTTTTTTTTTTGAAAACTTGTACCTCAGATCATTTTCTGTATAATCTCCGCAAATATTACGACAGTAATAGTATCGTACAGCCGTGGGTTATTCAATCCCTGGTGATACAAGTTTGCCGCCTCTGATTCCCAACATTAACATTCGTGCAGCTATCTTTACCAGCTGTGACCCATCTCCGGGCCATTCCACCGGTCGTGATGTTTTATCCGTAAACTTCACTCACCTGACGGTGGATTTCAGCCACTTTAACGTCTTTAGCACTAAGAAAAGAAATCGTCGATGCTATTCATAGGCGGCGGAATTCTCAGTCGGTGAAACCATTTTTGTTATATGTAGAGTCTGAGACCTGCCAACAGATCCAGGTAAGAAGTGCGCATGCCCAGAATGCAGACCGGAGAGCCACCACCCTGGAATATCGAAACGGTTAGTATAAAAAGAACATTCATATAGTGAATTAGAATATGGTAAGCGCATGACCAAGCGAAGTTAAGCACTTCAACTAAAGACAAATGCCTGTCAACGCCCGAAATCAGCTCTCCTACCAGCCACAGCTAATTGCAGTAGGATTAATTACCTCCGCCAAGGAGGTTATGTTTTTGCCGGGTCTGTCTGACTGTTTACCCGTTATTGTGTTTATCTGTCTGTCGTCAAGATAACTAAAAAAGTGGTGGATGGATTTTGACGAAATTTACAGGAAGTGTTAAGTATAATTGAAGGAACAGATGATTACCTTTTGATGACGATCCAGCCATCCGTTTGTTTGTCTCATTTTTCATTATACCATAAATCGAAAAGTTATGGACGGATCTTTATGAAATTTTCACGAGTTGTTTGGTTCTTGTGATGATCTGTTAGTTCGTCGCTGTTTTTAATTTTGTGCTGATTCGCGAAATGACTCAAAAAGTTAGGAATGGATCTTTATGTGATTTAGATGAGTGATGTTAAGATATAAATGACTAATGTTTATTAGCAGCATAAGAGAAAAAATTATGAACAGATCTTCAGGAAAATAAGGGAAACTGTTAATACTATTAGAAGGCACAAATGATTAGATTTTGGTGTTGATAAAAAAAAATATTGGTCTCAGCACCAATTTGAAGTTTTCGTTGCCTTTTCCTTGTTTGGCGAAGGTATGCGCTCTCAGGGTGCTCTATTTTCGTTCTGTTTTGCTTAGGTTACCTCAGATAAGTTTGCACAAGTTTCCTGTTGATTGCTGTAAGTTCTATGCAGTTCTTTGTTTATTTCGTAATTTTTTTAACACCGCCCACGAGCGAAGCAAAGAGTGGCGGTGATACTGTTTTCGTCTAGGCTGTACAGTATGTCTGCTTGTTGGCCTGTCCACCCAAAAATAGGCAGAAGAAATTGAGCTATCATCACAATCTTTTTGAGGCTGTCACGTAGCTTAACTGAGATGTGAAAATGAAAAAATTCTAGAGTAAGCTGGCAATCTAAAATGACGGCGCTGAATTTGTAACTCTTGACTAGGTACTTTCAGCCTTCCCCATTCCGCATGGATAGTCTTACGCCATGAGGCGTTGTAGTTTTTATCTGCATTGAAAACTTTTACGTATTATTTCACTCATCTTAACTTAGATTCTATGCAATAAAATACAGTACTTCTAATAGTTTGCTGACACTGGGATTCAGCTACAATAAAATCTGAGCCAAAACTGTGAGTTCTGTTAACAATGCATTACTTAATTACAATGGGTATTGTGAGTTGCTGCTTGGTCTCCAATACACATTTTTGAATTTCAGCTTACGTGAATTGCGACTTGTGACTTGGATGTTTTAGAATTTACAACTTAAATTGTTAGCTTAAATTCCTGTCTCCAGTACTATTAGTGCTACTACTCAATAGGATATAAAAACTTTCACTAGATTATCAATCACAATCACTTCCTGGCCTTATATCCGTCGCCTGTTTATGTATTATTATAATACTCGTGTGCTCTAACGTCCAAAGTGAAAGTAAGAGTATAAACAGAGCGTTAGTGCCCCCAACCTGTTCATACTCCTATTTAGCCACGATTAATTAATTATTCTGTTTAGGAGGATGCATTCGACGTCCCTGTTTGATTTTCTATTTGAATACCGAGAGAGTTGGGCGCAACCAATCCTTTGCGGGCACAACGATGTTCTCCTCTTTAATTTAATACTGAAAAACAACCGAATAGTAATGCATTTTTTTTAAGATGACATGAGACTAGCTGCTATCTTTTCCTCGTAAGACAACTTCATGAACACGAGTGAAACCATCCGCCGATTAGTTTGGAAAGTTAATTCCAGTATGCTCTTTACGTGCACTAGTTGCCGTCCATTACTCACGCTATGAACCCTTTTGGCAGTTGTTTCAAAGCAAGGTATTGACAGTTTACTGTGCCGCCATATTTCAGCAAAACGAAGCTTGACTTTTTTAACTGGCCAGCAACACGAACCCGCTGAAGCCATATTCCTAAAAAGAATACCCTAGTTACAAATATCGTTTATGCGAAAGCTCTAAGCGTGACCAAATATAGGCAGAACAATTAATAAGTAAACACATCAAGAAATACACAGACAAATAAAAATGATAAGCGGATGTAACATAAAGGTATAAATGCGCCCTGTGTTACCAGCGCTATATATGGACAAGCGGAAGCGACAGTGTGTTAGCCTTACCTTGTGTCTTCGTACCTCGCGTCTACTGTGTGTTCGGTGGGCTCAGTGCCTGTCAGACTGTTGTTGCACGAAGTTGTGTTGTGCTATGCTGCAGGTGCGAGTTTTCGCAAGAACTCTGTTTATTGTAGTGTTTGATGTAGCTATAAATAAACATGCAATTATCACTCACGTAATAATTAAAGTCATGTTTATAAATATTTATTCGATTATTGTTTTGTAAACTAGTGGGCCCGTGCGTGAAGAAATTCAAGCAATAATCGATATGTGTGCCTAATACCTATAGACCGGGTGCGGAATCTTCTCTGACTTGCTTCTTCATTTTCTTCTCTGATCCTTTTTCGTGCTCTCATCCTTAGGTCATCTCTATTGATAGACAGAAGTAAAAACTTGAATAAAACACTCTAATCAATTTAAAAGCAACTCCAGCCAGGTTAGCTTATATACAATGTCAACTCTCCGGAGCAACGATACCGTTGATTCCGTCTTACTAACTCAGATATCTGCTTCATTTGAAGTGTTGAAATTTTGGCCTGTGAAGATAAACGGCCTACGGAGTCGCGGACGATCTAAACTGCGATGGAGCGACAGAGTGTGAAGAGATTGGGTGGTAGATCAGGCGCTGTGGAGGAGAGTTGTGAAAAAAAACAGCGATCCGCTGTGAAAATGGGAACGCAATCAGAGAAAAAAAGAAGAAGAGAAAACTTGTCCGCCATCTAAGAAAGACAGTAAGCTAGACGAAATAATTGTCCACTACCCGTCAAAAATCGTCACCTCCAGAGCCCTTCGTTGACCATCTGCCGAATTTATACGTCGTGACACGAAAGAAAAAAGGTTTAAAAACGGACTCCAGAAGCTGTTAATATCTTTACTTTGATTTCAAGAAGTGTTTTAGGTAAGAAGTGCCTTCAGATAATGGGATAAAGAACCTTTTGCCATCTTCTGTATTCAGGCTTATTTTCCGCCTATTTCCTTAAGAGCGGACACGAAATAAATAAATTCAGTAAGCGTTTTATTATTTGGATAACTTTGAGAACATTTGAGTTACACAATTCATACTCAATGGGGATGAGATTTGAGCAAATTCAACCCCTGAAATTAGAACCAACCAAGTTGTTTCCATACGCCAGAAGTGGTATCTCTCTTGAACCACTCTTATCTAAGATACAACAGTGAATAAAAATCTAACATGTGTCATTAATTTGATCGGCTCTTGTGCCTCTGCGTTTCTAAACTCAAAATGAATGTTATTCTCGAGCGATTTTTTATGAGAATGGTGGGACATTAATGTATTTAAGATAGCACGGAGATACGGACCTCTCTAACCATTTTCGACTCTTAAATAGAATATTAGGTACAGTACTGTGCATGCAATGCTTCGTTCAAAGTATAGTCATAATTAAGCCTATGTATGAACCCAGACTGAGATTCAGTACGCATTCATAGCGGTCACCATGGCTCAACTACGTATGTAATTCAGCCATGGCCGTCATTATCATTAAGAGTATTATCATTCAGATGTTATTTACAGCGCAAGTTATAGCTATGGAAGCTTAGACAATTATATTTAAAAAATAAGCACACTCTTCTCGCACCAAGAAAGTTTCCTGCACGCACTTATAGTACATAATATGTAATTATATTTAACTTCCTCATCACGCTTGTCATGCTGATACCTATCAATATTTTGTACAATCTAAAACGCGTATTAGTGAAGAACAATCTAGCTGACGCAGATGCTACCTCAAAGCATTCAATTGGAACTTGGTGCTATCCTACTATGCGTCGCGTCTGATCTTTTAGATCACACAAGTATCAAAACCAAACACAGCAAACTGTGGCGGGTGGAGGCTGGGGTTAATTTTCAAACTTTGTGTAGTGGCCACTGTGGTATCTTGCGCGCTTTTTGTGTGAATCCCAACATCTGAAATCATATCAAGTGTCTATCGTGGGTTGAAGTGTCCAGTGGCATAACGTACAGTACTATAGACCAATAAAGGACAGGAGACCGCGCTACACAGTCGCGCCGCATTGCAGATTGAAGCCGGCGCGAGGAGCAGTCAGCCACTCGGGTGGGCAACCAAATACTGTACTGCATAGGGATAAATACACGTTTCAGGCTATAACTACACAACCATATTGAATAATAGTTAAGGAACGCGATGACACCAACCTGAAACATTAATCTACCTGACAAGCGCAAAAAAAAAAAAACAGCGGTGCATTGCATATGGAACAAATTTACGGAAGAGGAAACAGAACAATATTCACGCAAAAGCGAAGAGGCGGCGGCACATCAAAGCCAGCCACTCAGCCAGTGTTGTCCAGCGCACACGGGCGGGCACAATGTGCTCGTAGTACCATTTGACGCACACGTGTACAGTTCTTAGAGCCGAGCCTGGCAGGGCTCCCACTTTTGGGGATTTTGTCCCCAAATCGGAACTTTTTGGCTCTAGTGGGAATATTTTGAGGATATTGACCTGTTGGGGACTTTTTTGGGGGCTTTTTCGACCATTACTGGAGAAAATGATATTTCATTACACAATAATAAACTACAACACATTGGTTTAACTTTTCACGATAATAGTAAAAAATTAGGGTAAGTCAAATATGATCGATGTCAGTTGAAAGACTTGTCAGTGCACTCAAAGCGATCAAAGGTCTTCACTAAAAGAGGGAGAGCTTTCTACGTAGGACTAGTGCATGGGAAAATGGGAATGGACAAAATGGGAATAAATGCAGATACGTTGAATGAGCAGGAACGCACCAAATTGTTGAAGCTCGTGCGAAGCGTAAAAAGTAATGCCACAGATTCAGAAGCTCATGAAACCATAAAC
>LQNS02278091.1:38321206-38336458 GCA_001587735.2 Parhyale hawaiensis | reverse complement strand
TCGCATTGTACTGCTAGTTTATATATTCAAGACTGTTAAAGTCAGTCACGTAGCGATGTGATATGCGTCTTTATACTGGTGTAAAATTAGGGTATTCAAAATGGCAAGGTAAAATATTCAGGACCGGACAATAGTGCTTTCGTAGACACTGAAATATGTCTTCGACTGTCCTGAATAGATGATTTTGTAGCAGCTGATCAAATATTATGTACATGTAGATTTTACTTACATACCTATGTGCCTACATTTTAATATCCCAATCTAAAACTCCAATATACCCCTGCAGTAAATAAATATCGAGAAATATTCATTTATATTTAGACAAGAAATAATCATTTTTATTGCTATAATTTTCTATTTCTGAAGTTTTGGTACAATTCGGGAGTTTTTGAGTCCGCCAATGGGGATTTTCTGCATTTTCATTCATTGTGGGGGCCCAGGAGCCTGTCTATGCAGCTGCACGCATGCTAAAAAAAAACCGCTAAAGATGACATTCTTCTGTGCTTTTTGTCGCTCCGCGCGTTGCAACTATAAACGCAGCATGGGCTTACTATGTTGACAGCAGCGACACACACCAACACTACGACGGTCAGGTTGGCACTGCTCACTGGAGTGAGTGGATAGCAGCCAGCAGTTCAAGGTCGGCTTCAACACAGCCACACGGGCTGCTCAACCCTGCCAGTAGGTTACAAAAAAATCGAGCCAATGTTCCCTCCTGTCCTTTATACCTTCATGCTATAGACCATGGTATGATAACGTACGGGTGGCACTCGCCGGAACCCTGGACATTTTGCGTTCACGTAAGCTTTCCTGCGCGTGCCATCACTAAAATAAACACTACCTAGACAAATCTAACCTAGCTAAACCTAACCTACCCTTACCTAACCTAATCTAACCTCCTTACCTAACCTTCTACCCTAACCTAACCTTACCTAACCAAACGTAACCTTACCTAACCTAACCTAACCCAACCTAACCCAATGTAACCTCTCTAACTTTACCTAACCTTACCTAACGTTATGTAACGTTACCTAATGTTACCTAACGTTACCTAACNAACATTACCTAACCCAACTTAACCAGCGATACAGCGGGCAGCGCGGCGCACCAACGTGAACGCCGCTCACGCGCACACGGTCTGCGCAGGAAAAATGTCCAGGGTTCAGACTCCTGCGTACGGGTGGGCTGCTCCACGCGCGTCTCCGACTCCGCCCCCTTTGCTTGCTGGCCAGCTGTGACGTCTTCAGATCCACTATATAGTCTCTATTTACGATTTTCTTTGGCTCACATAATTAAACGTTCGTTTCTTATAGCAACGAATGAGCAGTTCAGTTAAAATGACGTTGCGGTTTGTTGCAAAAGTCATGTATAGTTCTCCTTGACTTGATAACACGGTAAAAGAAAAAACCCTCAGCAATCAATCCATTGTTTTACCGCACTTTAACGCAGTTTATGAGGAATCAAAATTACATTAGATATTTTATGGAAAACATTAAACAAATACGTATAGAATTTGTTAACTAGTAGCTCTTTGCTAAAAGTTCTTACCTCCAAAAAATATATAACCATATAATAATTACAGCACAAATTAGGATAAGGTTTTTGAAACAAGGTGCGGTAGAAGCAAGTCATATGAAATGGTGTGATAAACTTATAGTGGTCTCCAAATTTAAGTTCTCTGCGGTTCCTTTGAAAACTTGGAGAGATACTCTGTTAAATTTCACGCAACTTCGTAGCCTGAAGGAAAGAAAGAAAATACATTTGTTCTTATCTGAAGACTCAGTTAGAACGTAAGATATGCGTGCTGGTGTTAAAATGTTGGCTCTAAAATTTCTGTTAATAATGCTATTCCATGCATACCCATGTTACTGCAAACAATCGGTACACTAGCTATAGGTACCTCAAGTTTAGATTACTTAAAGATTGAAGTAGCTAGTAAGAGCAGGTTTGCGGCTGCCCACGTCACAGCACCCAGACAGAAGCTAAGCTGTGAAGCTATAGTTAGACATTACACTTATTTTACTCGAAAATAGCTTTAGATGACAAAATTTAAATTTTCTGTGACTTTACACCCATAAACCCACAAACTACGCAACTTTTACTCATATACTGCACGGGAAAATTGTTGAGAAGAGTTGCAGTCTATTTGTTACGATTTGTCAATTTATCATCTTTGCGTGTACATGGTATCTCATGATATCTTCATGATATCTAAAAAAGTTCCATTGCCTATTCTTAAATTTCTTTTGGGCTAAAATCATGCAAAGCAATCGATAATGGGCTGTACTGGTCACATAACTTCCATAAACTCGTTCACAAGAACGGCGCCCGCTATGCCCAAGGTCTCCAGATGATGTTTTGGGGCGAGATGCGCAGAAACGTCGCAAACTGGTCAAGCGATGGGGCTACCTCTACGTCATTATACCATGACTATAGACTGTAGGAAATCCGTGCATGTTAAGGAACGTCTTGGTAATTTTTGACGGCATATACATTTTTCCAGCAAATTTCTTTATTTTTCCGAACGTGATGCCGTAAAATCACTCGCCTTTTCCTTTGAAAACATCTATAACAGATACTATTACGTTTACGGTTTACACTGTAAATACAGTATAAAGGACTATTTCTGTATAAAAAGACGCCCAAAAGCTTTTATATAATTGATATTTTTCTGCCCTCACATTTTACGCATAATTTACGGAATATTTTTTACACTCAACTACCTTCAGGCTGTTCAACTCTACCAGCGCCACCTAGCTGACGCCGAGGCACCTCGGCAAGAGGATCCTCGTTTAGGAAAGATGACTGCAATTACGGCGGATCGGCTCGTTACGGCTGCAGTGTCGCCATCGCAGGTTTTTTCCCCATTCGAACACCAAACACCGTCAACGTTGCAGGATTTTCCTCCATTTAAACATCAAACACCGTCAACGTTGCAGGATTTTCAGGAAGTTGCCAAAAGCCTGCGTTAATTGAAGTCCAATGTCGTTAAGATTCCGACGTGCCATCCAGAGGCACAAAGAAAAATTCGCTGCCCGTCGTAAGTCATGGCAGATGAACTCATTACTTTAATGGCACCTGATTGCCGGCGTGGCCCTGCTCATGAGCTTCAACTGCGCTGGTGGGGTCAGAGTTCTCAACTGTTGCTGGGCTGGTTACCTCGCGTGTGCGCGATGAAATTCGGCGGTTACAAATCCGGTATCATATACCTTTTAAATGCTTACTGCTTCGTTCCTGCAGATAGACGAATTTCGAAAGATAAAAGAAGAGAGAGTGGGAAAACTGGGCGGGTATAATATTTTGATATAACCAATTTGTTAATTTTATCTACTATTACAGCTGTTTAAGAGCCTCTCGTGAAGTATTAGCTGTTTTTCGTAATTGGTGTGTTACGCTCATTAGGTGGCAGTGGTACTTAATATATTCTACGCTCAATAGTAAAGGTATATAATTAATGGTCACCACAGGCAATTGAGATGAGGTGATATAGAGCAATGGGCGGAGCCAAGGTCCAATCAAAGAGAGGTGGCAACACTCATTTTTGCAGGGCTCTGAACCACTGCCATGGCACACGGCCGCACTCACGGAAGTACTTTAAATAAATCACAGCAATCCTTTCCCTTGCTTGGGAAGTCTGTTCCAGACACGGTAGTGTGAAAATAAGGGACGGTGCAAAAGGACGCTGCTTCACCTAATTAATTAATTAATCAACTTATGTGATGCTGTAACTTTACTTTCTTGTTCAATTGTTTTGTTTGTTAAAGTCGCACATGTGGATATTCTACTATTCCAAAGTTTCACCAATTCTTCTTTACTAGAGTACCCGTACGGTCAAAAATGACGCTGAGAAATTTGTGAAGACTCGTCTTCATTTACATTCTTATGTTACTGTATGCTTCCGGAGGAACCGCTAAAATGGCCAACTCAGTTGGTCATGAGAGATAAGTTCTCTGTCTTTCACTTCATCTACGCTGCAGGCGTCACACGTTAGCCGACTGAATAAGCTTACAAATTCTGACCACTGAATTGAGTTCTAAAGATCTGCACACTAGCGCTTTTGCGCAAAATTTTAGGATGCTGCATGCTAGGGGCAGAGGCCCCTAGTTAACACTATAGATGATGCTTGCACTTGGGTCTCGTGTAGGTAAGTGAAAATTATTTTCAAGTATAATGTCCGGTGCCTAATTTTTGCCTTCGTGACATACGGTACCGCTACTACCTATAATACTCGGGTTAATCCACCTTATGATTCAAGAGTTCTATGTTTTTGTCTAGTTAGTCAGTCACCAAAATAACACCAAAAGTTTTTGACAGATTCATACGAAATTCATAGGAATTGCTGGGCGTGTTAGAAGGAACAGATGACTACCTTTTAGTAAAGATCCGTTCAACCGTGTGTTTGTTGGTTTTTCTGACTCTTTTTTTTTTTTCTCGGTAGCATCTTTATGAACTTTGTAAGAGTTGTTGGGCTTATTACTACGAGTAAATAATCTAATTTTGTGTTGAACTGTTTGTATGTTTATTTGTTTGGAACTATGTTCATTTTTTTAGGCCTACCAGTAACATAACTCAAGAATTTATGAACGGATCTTCATGAAATTTTAAGAAAGAAATTGTTCAAAATGTTGAAAGACACAAATAACAAAATTTTGGTGATGATCAGTTTGTCCGTTCGTGTGTTTCACTAATGTTTGTGCGTAATAAACCTATCAAAACATAACTCAAAAAGTTACTAATAGATCTTTGAGAAAATTACAGAGCCTGTTATAACTGCCAAGAGGCATAAATGACCAATTTTTGGCTATGATGAAAATGAAATCCTAGTTAGGACTATTTTGAGTTTTTCGTTAACGTTGCCTTCCTTGCCAGAGGTACAGTATGCGCTCGGAGATTGCCTTAGTTTATCAATAGAATATTCAACTAGGACTACGAGAACAAAGCTAAAAACCTTTGCATATATATTGAAGATGATGAGTAGGAGAGTATAATGATTTCGTCAATATGAAATAATATAAACCTCGAACTGAAGAAAGCTCTCACATGCATCAGTGAAGCAATCCTCGGCTCCTTCAGACAGTACGTGACTAGCCGCTGAGGGAGAGGTGCTGAAGCTGTTTCTCTCTTGGCCCGTTTGATGAGTAGTTTTACCAACCGCATGTTGTAAATATGGTGTCGACTTATTCCTAAATGCTTTGATAAATCAGTACTTTTCATTTAAATGACGATGTGAATAGCTTTCATCTTGTTATAGGCAGTTTGAAGCAAAATTTACAACATCTCAGAAATTCAAGGAAATGAGCTTCGTTTGTACTTAACATTATATGACTTTAAAATCTGGAACCATTTTTATCATTGCAGAATTGGGTTGATGATACAGCAGAAAGGAGGGCATATTTTACCACAATTAATATTTACTGTTAATATTGGTTAGTGAACGCGACCATTTCAATTTCTAAGAAATATTGAAGTTTATTATACTCAGGTTTATTTATACTGCTGCACATTGTCTTTGGCAATACAACTGCACTGTCTTCAGTTAGACTTCATTTTCCCATGTTTTTTTTACACATTTCGTCTGAGTCAGAGACGGAGCGAAACGATTGTTCTTAGGTGCCGGCAAGAAATGAAGCTTCCTGAAATAAATTGCGCAGATAAATAATGACAGGAACCTCGTGCTGGAGACAGTTGTCTGCTCCGAGATCAGGTTGATTTCCTTTCTTCGGAGTTGCAGATGACATGTTTGATTATATTTTTTTTCCAGGACATGAAGTCGAATGGAGGTGGTGGATGGGTTGGAATTTACAACTCCCTTATTTTATAATGGAAAGTTGAACTGTCACTTTCTGAAGATTAAGTTAGTTACAAGTTAAGCTGTTTTCGTAGGAGAAATCCGTTGGAAAAAAATAGGATGCGTTTGCAGGCAAGAGCATTGCAAAATCTTCCGATAAACAAAATCTTCTTCAAGCTATGATTTTCGTTAATCTGCCATTAAACGGTGCGATTTATCTGCAAAACTTTCCATTTTCGAACATCGTTGTTATTAATATAAGCCATTCAGAAGCATCACTAGAATTTTTTTAACTAAGACATAAATTTTAGCAAAGTTGGTTCCGAATGTTGCATTTTATAAGAATACATGGAAATTCTTATACCTAAAGAATGACCATCTTTTCTAATTCCTAAAACATCTAGTGAAGATGTTAATGAAAAATAAAGTGTATATATTGAGAAAAGCTTCCACTAAGCTTGCAAAAAAAATAAGTCATCTTCGTTTTAACGAAACTTGTTTGAATAATGAGTTGCTGCGAACGTACACTTCTATAGAATGGGCAATTTTTTATTGGGCATGCTTGAACGGGTCGTCAAAACCGATCTGAGCCAAGCACTTCGACTTGTCCAGAAATGCAGACAGAAATAATTTTACAGTCTTCATTGAATTGCAGGTGCTAGAGGCAGCCCGATTACGATGAGCAGACTGAAATTTTGTTTTTACGGAGTAAGACGAAGTTCGTGGAAGTCTCCCAGTCAACGACTGAAACTTGAATCAACAGGTCGAATCAACAGGTCGACGATTCGGACAAGCCAAGCCTTATAGTTTAACTTTGCTGTTTAACCCTTTCAGGACGAATCAGTAAATTCATGAGTAGCACTACCAATTCATCGTTAAATTCACTAGTCAATACCGCTGATGACCTAGTGTAGTAAGTTCTTTTTTACTTCCAATGCCATCATTCGCTCCTGAGCTAACATTTTAATATCCACGGCAAATGATAAATCAGCATATCAGCCTGAACTGATCCATTCAATATCTATTCGTTTCAAACAAAGTTACTGCAAGTACAAAATTATATCCAATTCCACTAAACTTGATAAGCAAAAACAACACTTCCATGCGTCAGCCGATTCTCTATATAACCAGCAAATTGGCACAGGCTTTTCCTCCTTTTTCCGCAAAGCTTTCGGCAGACTTGCCAACTTCTTCCTGGTGCACTTTAGACTCTGCCACGGCGGCCCGGGACAGCGGATGTTGTTTCTAAGAACAAGCTAAACACCTTCTGTTGCATTTCTCTGAAGTCCGGGGCCTGGCCTCTATTTGCCCAGCGGTCTAGAGGCCCTGGCCAAATCTCTATCGGGCTCACAAAGCTCTAAATGATGCCCTAAAATTGATAAGATTTATCCCTACAAAAATGGCCTTAGATATTGTGGAGCCAGAATCAATCTTTGCTGCCGAGAGAACGTAAGCAGAGTTTTTGCACCTCACAGCTTAGTTAACGTTAGATTTAGAAAGTAAAAAACGCTTATGAGTTTTGATAATAGTGTATAGAATTAATCGCAAAGCTTCATGTACCCTTTGAAACGGTCAAAAGAAAAATATATATCATTTCAGTCGAATCAACAGTAAAAGCTTGCCTAATGTTGCTGCATAAATTTAACAAATTCTAATGAAAATATTCCGAAATGTAATTGTCTAAAGATGTACATATGCAGCCTGGACATTGTAAAAAAAAAGTTATTTCTGTATTCTGAGCAGCAGCGTTGTGCACGCGCCTACTGGAGTTGGGCGCTGATTATGTGCAGTTCGGATCAGGAGTTAAACCCGAACCTGAGAATGTTGGGGTAATGTCTTGTGGACAGTATTGCGGACTAGCTTCGGTAGAGCAGAAAGGTAAGAGTGTCGCCTATTATCGAGATTCCCAGTCAGTGTGAGATCGTAGGAATAGAACGGATACCGCTGCTGTCCGATATGGATAATGAAAAGGAAGGTAAACTCCAATTCGTATATTCCACTAGGTACAGTTGGTGCGACAGTACACTGGTGCAGTTGGGTGAGGCTATTTACACACTGCAGCTATTGCTGTGAGTTACTAGAACTGTAACGGCCAAATATCAAAGGCTAAGTGCTCTGCACAACACTGTGTGTTATTATATCTATGAGGACTAAATATCAAGTGCCGCCTGTCGAGAGGCGACGAGGCTATTTATGTGTTGCCACCAGCTTTAGGAATCATCCGTGCACAGCGTCGGTGCAGAGAAACTCCCAATCTGAAACTGTGCTTGCATCATCCGTTCAAAGGCTTCATGTTAACTCACGCGAGAAAGAAGGTAACAGCTTCCAGAGCTGGAACAGACTTCTAAAATACCACAAAAGCTTGTTCTTGAGCTGCTTCTCATCAACGATGCTTCAACAGCATCATTGATTCTCTTGTTGATCTAAGAAAATCCAACAAGCGCTTTGATTTGAGCCAGAAACTTGAATTATTGGTAGGGCGGAGTCTTCCGCGTAACATTGAGAGCATTTCAAATTTACTCACTGAAATTAATTATTTTTGTTGCTTCCTGAGATCAACGCAAGTGCAACATTCGTTCTGAGACGAATATTTTATCTACAACACGCACTGTTCAAACGGAATCCCCGATACCACGCTAAAGCAAACGAAGTTCTATTAATCTTCGATATTTACCTACAATTTCCCTTTGACTCCAATATGTTATATCCATTAGAGATGCCACCATTGAATTTACTGATTTATTCACCGAACTAAACACTAGCAAATAGATTATTTGTAAAGTGAAACGTTCCCCCTCGACAACACCGCATCTCGTGCAGGGGAGGGGGGGACGGCCCAGATTCTGCAGAAGCTGAGTGCAAGCGCTGCTTCTATTCGAAAGAACCAAAGCAAGGAACTGAGGTTGTACGGCGGCATGTTTCCCCACAATAACATTCTTGTGAGCGTCTCACCGGCCCCCGTTGCAGGGATAAAATGCTGCTATTGTTGAATTGCAGAGAGCGGAAAGCCGCCCTGAGCGGCCATACTGGACGGGAAAAAAAAACGTCATGCATTTACTTCGATGTGCATTTACATGATTTAGGCCACTGAATTGTTCGCAACATGCTCTAGTCATGGCTAATAATGATAGGTGTTTAAAAGGAAAAGATAAAATCTTAAGCTAGTTAAATTTCTAGAACCGCTTCCAAAATACTCGCCTGCTCGCGTAAGAACATTTTTGCAGATGCAAAAGTACAGTAACTCTGCAATAGCCGTGTGGTGAAACACTGCAGTGCGTTATCAAACATAACGGAGCTCTCTAATTAAGTATCTAGTTAAGTTCACTGATGACATTTATGCAAAGATCATCTGCACTGTACAGCACTGGTGCTCATTGGATGCTTCTGATCGTGCTCTAATGTTCGATATTTAGGTTTCATTGGATAACGTACGATAGTGTTTGACTGTAAAGAAAATGCAGACTCTCCTCCCTCATTAAAAATATAACTTTTACTTATAGAAAAACTGCTTGTGTAGCTGCATGTACAATTCCCTTTTGTAGTTAGACGACTATTAATTTTGCAGTTTTGCAGATTTTTTTCTCCTACCCTTGACAGTACGTATTTCTGCTAAAAATGTAATATCAGCGCAGTTTTTTGTGATTGCTGGACAATACTTTCGACAATTGGTAAAACAGACATTCGAGGACAAAAATAAAAAACTTGACAGCCAGGAAGAACGTGATTTTCATGCCTCACAATGAGTCTCCTCACGCTGCAAGGCTTACCACTGATTAGGCAAGGAGAATCTTTCCTAGAAGTAGCAAAATAATGCAGTGGCCAGCCTGTCCTCCCGTTTTAAATCCCAGTGAAAATCTCCGGTGCATCTTCAAGAGAAAATTCTTCTCCTGTGGCACAAGAGTAGGCAGAACATGCCTTAGAAAGATCTCTGGGACGCCGTTCTGACAGCTGTAAGAGTTATGTCATCAGTTGACGTCAAAACTTCAACATCTTCAAATGACCTAAGCTAGGCTCATTTTACACAACACAGCTTATTGCTGTTGAATAAAATATTAAACGGAGTAAACTCGGGGTTTAGGTATTTGCAATTATGTTGTTTATAAACATCGTATCCCTACCATATGCTCAATTTGTAGACTCAGACTATTTTTATATCGTAACCTAAGACTGATTCATTTAATGTAGCACTGCACACTGCTACAGTTGCCGCATCATACAAACGACTGCCCTGTTTCTTCACTAATGTGCCGATTACTTCAAATTCACCCGTTCGTGAGCCGCACTACTGGCGTACCGTATACGAATTTGGACAAGCATTTTTTAACTTTTTGAGTCACTACATAATAATTTTGTCCAAACCGTTGTAGCACGCACTGTCTTAGGTTCTTGAATAAGTTCGTCCCAGTTTTCTATGGTGTTCTTTATTGCAAAAAGCTCAAACAGATTTAGGGTGCAATCGATTGGGCGTCGAAATTAGGCCTTCGAGGCTTGATATGTCCAAAATTCCAGATACATTCTGTAGCTTTGCAGTTTTGAGTCGCATTGAAAGTGTTAGAAGTAACTAACGGACGTTGAGCAGGCTGATAGTTCTACTTTACGGAGCAAGATCGAGTTTCTGAAAGTTTCAAAGGTATCCGATTAAGGATCAATACATGAAATGCAATTGAGCAAGTCGAAGCCAGTGCACCTGCCTGAGGTTAGGAACATGTCAATCCTTGAAAGCTCAGTTTTGGCGTGTACTCGAACATGACCTTAATGTGAGGTCAGTGATCACCGTTACAACAAAATATTTTTGGCTTCAGTTACCTTCACTGAGAGAATGGCCAGTTACTCAGATGAAAACATGGTAGGCGCCGTTTTTCCTTGCATGTAAAGAGATGGGGTAAACAAGCCCCGGAGCCATTCAACAATGCTAAGGACAGTTGCAGTGAATATGAAAAATAATTTATGGCTAGTAGGGGGGCAAAGAGATAGTTTTCTTGTTTTAAAAATGGAACTCAAAATACTTCGTGTTCTTTTCGACATGCACAATTGATAATAATGATTTGAAAATAATAACACAAGATCCTCTTCACTCTAGAAGATAATCAGCAGACTAGAGGAACAAACTATGCTGTCCCGGCTTTTTTAACTTCAATACAAACTAGAGAACGGCTCTGAGTTCGCATACCTGAACCTAGGAATTAAGGCTATACTAACGAAAACTTGATATTGGTCCTGAACCTAGAATTCCTCTTTGATCAGCACCAAACTTGGAGGGCTAATACGAGAAGTGCAGTAACGCCTTAGATTATACCTCAGGCGTTGTTGCACTCTGGCTATATTAGCTTTCCAAGCTCCAACTATGGTATTTGTTCCTTGTGGCTTATAACAGAACCTGTAAATATCTTGAAGATTCATCAGCTAGTGCTCTTTGAGTTATATTCTGATGAATAAAAGGACGAACACAGAGGCAAACACATAAACGGATGATTAAATCATCGCCAACGTTTAGACATCTGTGCCTCTTAACCATCGTAATAGTTTCTCTCAATTTTTTTGAAGGTCCGTTCATAACTGATTGTGGTATGTTGCTGAGAAAACGTAAAACAAAAGTACAGACAACAGGAGGAACAAATCATCACAAAAATATGGTCATTTTCTTTTCGTGACATTTCTAACATTTTCTGCAGTTTCATGAAACTCCGTTTATAAATATCTGAGTCATGCAGTCATGAACATAATTGGTAAATAGACAAACGGTTGAGTATATGTTCACCCCGACCAACAAGTTAATCATCTGTTCCTCTTAACATTCTTAACAAGCCTTGTAAATTTCATGAAGATCCGCCCATGCCTTTTAGCTATCTTTGTTACAGCCTATGAAACAAATAGACAAACTTCAACAGAAACTCAACTCCTCGTCAGAAGTAAATATCTGTCTGTAAATTGCGAACAGACTTATTTTTAACTCTGTAATTGGTTACCGACCAGTCTATGATGCCCATCTCATGACACTGGACGTTGCAGGTTCGAGTGCCAACTTAGGGAGTGCCAACCCAGCGGCGCTTTCTCTGACTCATCATTTGACAGGAATCTGCACAGCTACCGCGTGGAGGTACTTTCTTCTCCAAGAAACAGGGAGACGGGGGGGGGGGCGCATGGAACGTTGCATAAGAACATTCCGTCCATGGCGCCCTAGTTCTTGAAAATCCGTGGTCGACTGCAGCCGTACACTCCTCTGGAGCCAGTTGACTTAAATCCGTAGCACGAACCAGTGCTTGTGGTTTTACGAGTAGGGCTCCATTTGAGTCTGCGGTTCTGCCCGCTAGAAACCTGTTTGGTAAT
This sequence comes from Parhyale hawaiensis, assembly GCA_001587735.2. Lineage (NCBI taxonomy): Eukaryota > Metazoa > Arthropoda > Malacostraca > Amphipoda > Hyalidae > Parhyale > Parhyale hawaiensis. The sequence continues at coordinate 38,324,343 of LQNS02278091.1, read as the reverse complement.
ATCAAATTTTGTCATGGTCACTGAATTTCTTTGTATTTTTTTCAGTGCAATAGAGAAAAATTCCCTCCAGAGCCCCTCACTGGCAGCTCCTGCCAGTGCGCCATGTGCTTTAATTTTTCGTTTGCGCCAACGACGCGGTGGCGCAGTAACGCAAAAGGTAGAGTCAGAACCCACCCAGCTGCGGCTATAAATATTCCTTTGCCGCAATAATTTTCACTCTACCACCTGTAAGCTATCGCTCAATTTGTTGAGATTGTTCATAGTTTACTACCACTAGTTTCCCTACATTCTCTCTTCTTGGTGGTCAACTCGCTAGTTTCACATAGACTATAAATATTCCACCGAGTGCGCTGCTTTTCCTGTGTGTATCTTCGCAAGCGTGAGCTCATTATACTTGAATCCAGTGAGGAGCAGAGCAAAGACAGCTCATAATACTTCAAGAAGAACTCCGAGAGAATAAAAGAAGATGCTTTGAGAAAGTAAACATAAGGAGTGGTCTCTGAGCGCAGTAAGTTATTCATGCTGGCTTTTGAACTTCGGCAGGGAACGCTTTAGCAGGCATACGCTAGGGAGCTGCTAACTTGGGATAGGTAGCGGGCCTGGACTCTTACATAGTTGGTTTCTCGGCATGGCATGAGAGATTTTTTTTAGAGTTTCGTCGTTTTGTTTACATCGATAGGCATAGTAGTATCACTATAGTTCTTGTTATTTGAAAGTGTGACCGTCTTCCTAGACAAAAATGCCGTATATATGTTATTAGAAAGTCATTGCGCTTGCCCCAACCTTACCTTACCTTGATACCCTGATGATACTTCTTACGAGGTCCAGGTGGCGTTATGCACGTAACCCATCTTGCGCAGAGGTGATGCTGCAGTCTGTGACCAGCGGGATGGCTAACAGCGAGTTATCCCCACAGTTCACGTAGCCGCTTACAACAGGTTTATCTGGCACTTTCAGTAAGTATGAGTCCAGTAAGTTTTTAAATTTCACAGTTTCTGTGCCGGTGACATTTCGGATGTGACGTGGCATTTTTTTCAATAATCTAGCCCCCGGAACCGCGAAACTATTAGAATACTTTGTGGCCATTGCGTCACCACCAGTTTTGATCGGAAATCGCACGTCACAAGTGCGACCAATACGGTCTGAGTGTCTGGCATGGATTCGTCCATTGAAGTTGACAGTAATGCCTTCTAGAATTTTCCAGACATATATGATCGTAAAGCGCTCGAATCTCCTTTGAATTTGAAGAGCAAGCCTTTCGTGATTGTTTAAATCTTGCATGCCCCGGATTTTGGCAGTAAACGATCGATAGTTAGCCTCGAGGCGCTCTAAGTCTTTCCGTTTGCTTGGCATCCAAAGAGGTGAACAGTATTCAATCCTCGGTAGTATTAGTTGTTTCCATAAGGTGAGCATTGTGTCTGCCTCTCATGAAGAGAAGGTTCGAATCACGCATCCGCTACACTTCTTGCCTGTAGTAACAACTCGAGCCACGTGATCTTCAAAAGTGGCATTATCTTGTATTCTCACCCCAAGATCTCTTAAAATTTGCTTTCTCTCGATTTCGCTCCCATCTCTCGTCGTGTAGAACGNAGCACCCATCCGCTCCACTTCTTGCCTATAGTAACAACTCGAGCCACGTGATCTTCAAAAGTGGCATTATCTTGTATTCTCACCCCAAGATCTCTTAAAATTTGCTTTCTCTCGATTTCGCTCTCATCTCTCGTCGTGTAGAACGTAAATTCAGTAAGGGAGAGGTTTTTTCCGTACCGTAATAGTTCAAATTTGATTCGTTGAAGGTCATGTTGTTAACCTATGTCCAGTGAAAGATGTTGGTTAGATCTAGTTGCACATTCCGTCCGTCTGCCGTTGATTGTACTACTGCTAATATTCGTAGGTCTAGAATAGAATCATAATGCTCAAGCAACTGCGAGGTGGTTGAGCGTTTATGGCGAAAGTCGTGTTGATTTGACGTAAGCAGGTTATTGCTCTCCAAATGATGTACAAAGTGTTTCCTAAAGACCCTTTCAAACATCTTCACTACGGTACGTGGCTTGTTGGGAGATAGGTCTATAGTTGGCTGGATCCAAGCTATTTCCAGCTTTAGGAATAGGTGAAATAATTGCGTGCTTGTAGGTGAGTGGGACCACTCCATCATCCATCGATTTTCGCTATATAAGGTACAGGGGGTAAGAGATGCTTAGCTTGCACATCTTAAGAATTTTTGCAGGCACATCATCCGGTCCTGCTGCACTGTGGCCGCTAAGTTCATCAATGGCTAATTCAATGCTTAGTTTTGTGAACTCAAAGTCCGTTAGGTAGTTTGTAGTTAAATCAATTCTGGGAATTTCAGGATTTGGAATTCTGTCATTAAACCCAAGACCAGAAAAAATATGGCGCGTATCTCAAAATGGGTGAAATGTTATTTAGGAATCGTAAGTCAAAGCTTAAAATCACTCTGATTTTGACCTGTATGGACCAGAACATTTCACGTTTTACGTGTCTCAAAATAAGTGAAAGCACATGCTTCAGTGCGGATGAGTGTTCCTTTAACGTTTAGCTTTAGGTGCAGACTTAGTTGTGTATTCATCTGATGTTAGACAAATTGTAAGAATAATAACTTAGATATGAAAGTACAGAAGTTGGCTACAAGGAAGTTCTGTTCTTCATAATGGAATCACATGACCTTCGACACGCAGGCCTTCACCAGAGAGTGTATACCCACCCCGACAACACTGAGTTCAAACCCACAGACAAGAAGGTGCTGAACAAATTCCAGCATGTCAGATATCGTGAAATAATAGCAGATTATGCAAAAAAAACTGTGATGAGTATCCAATTAATGAATGTGTTTTTCTGAGCTCAATGCGCAATTGATTGTCTTGTAACGTTCATCAGGCACTTTTTTAGCAGCACCTACATAGGATTGTATTCGCCACATGATGCCTCCCGCAGCCGGTCATCACCACGACGTCGCCGGACTCCCCCTGGTCTCCCCTCGCGCTGTTAACGTCGTTTTCTACCTAAAACAAAAGACGGAAGTGTTATCAAAGTAAGCTGCTTTAAAAGACGCCCGAGATTGCTTGGCGAGTCCAAAGTTCGGGAAGCCAAAGCTGCAATTTTGAAGTTGAACGCGCACT
>LQNS02278091.1:38289616-38314987 GCA_001587735.2 Parhyale hawaiensis | reverse complement strand
GTGTTATATAAATGATTTGTACGTTTATGCGCATCTGCCGAGGGGTACGTGTCCCCGCCTTCTATCTATATTTCATACAAGACCTTTTTTCAACTCAATGAAAGTAATCATTTTTATCTTTTCAACGTACTTATCTGTAATTCTGTGAGTAAAATATGATAGCACTTACACTGAATTAATAAGTGGTTCCCAACCATTTTTTTTCTTTTTCTTTTTTGCCTGGCACGCACAAAAATCTTCATCATCCGCGAACGAAGTGAGATGGTAATATTTTCGTTGAAGATAGAAGTATATCTATTTGTCTGTCCACCTACAATGGGGTAAGAGTTGAGCAAAGTTTATAGGTTTTGTAGGGAGTCAGGTGGATTGACTTAGATGTGAGCAATGCTAAAAAACTTAAATTAGCTGGTCATCAAAAATGACGGCGTTGAATTTTATTGTCTGTTCACCCAAAAAGGGGCAGAAATAGTAGAGTTATAGTGGTAATATTTTTTAGGCAGTGAGGTGGGTTGACTGAGATGTAAAAAATGCAAAACTCTGGAGTAAGCTGGCCTTAAAAAATGACAGCGTTGAATTTGCCCCCACCGCAGGGATGGTCTTACGCCACGAGGCGCTCTATTTGGTCTAATATATACTCACACCCCTTATGAAATGAATAACCCACACGATTGGAAAGGATGGAATAAAAGTGATTTATTTACGAAAGAACCGCATAATCAAGGATTTCGCGCTCTCTAGAAAGTCACTTAAGCCACCCCCTCCCCCCAAGAGGTTGGGGGTGGTGGTTGTGCGAGTAGATGCCCCGTTTGGGAGACCCTGGTATAGAGCTTTCATGCAAATATAAGTAAAGCGAGAAATAAAAAGATAAATGAAAAATATTATGGCATGCTAGTAAGCTAGGCTGCCAAAATGACGGCAAAGAACTTGCATCAGATGCAATGAATTTCAGGATAATTGTGCAGAAAGAGATACTGCTGAACAGGACCTCACTGTCCTATGCAGGGGTAAAGTTGGACGTACACTGAATGCAAATCCTAACCAAATAAATAAATATATATATATATATAGACATGCACTGCTTCCTAAAAGTTTGCTCCAAGTTAAGGTACTGCTCTCTTCATTCCGTTACTTCGTAATATTGTCTCTGGAACGAGTGCACGGGGTGACGTCATCTATTTCACGCAGCGTGTTCAGAGATGCTGCCTGCTATACCAGTTCTCTCCTTACAGTCATCATTGGTAACCTGGAGGGGGGGGGGGGAAACAGGGAGCGGACTTTTTCGAATTTCAACGGATGTGATTCTGTATTTTAACTTCGGGGACGAAGCATAATATAGACATAAATAAATGAATAGATATAGGCCTTTATTATATTTTTATAAATATCTAGGGACGCGGTTGCTGATTGAGAATGAGTCTGCATGGACAGGTAATGAGAAGGTTTTATATAGAGATAAAATAATGGAGAAGCTAATCGTTTTGAGCCTTTTTTGTAATGGAAACTAGACAGTTAGGTAGATTTAATATTGGTACTACGGCTCTCTCGCTATTGTGCGGTACACGAGCAGGTTAGGATAAACTCTCAAATGCATAGCCCTGCTGCAGTGCGTGCAGAGGGGCAGCCGAAATGTAGCCATCCCTTGTATCACTCAGTGTTTTTAATATCAGTCGGTAAAGTGGAACTTCAACTTTAATTTTTTCTTACTGCTTTACAATATCCAAAAGGTAAATGCCCGTAGCCACCCTGTAGTTCATGAAAGAAATAGAAATATCCTGGTACATGGAACTGTGCAGCAGCCGTACATAGTATGTGCCTCCAATACTCAGCCGTTTATGCCAGCCAATGGCACATGCGCATTGAGAAACAAACTTGTTCTCAGAAAATACGCGTGGAGAAATACAGCACTTCTCATTCGAGGGTAAAATATGTAGCTGCACAATGGAGATAGATGTCCCGAAACACTGTGCCGCCAAGACGTATGGTCGCGCATACGAGTATAGAAAGTAAATCCAAGCGTGAAAGGCAATTCTTTTTCCACGAAAGCTTGCCAGGCGTGTAAAGCCTCAGTAATTCTTGGGCTCCCTCCGTCCAAATTTGTAGAGCTGCTGGCAGAGGCCTGCAGGTGCGGGGCTGAGGGCCGCCGGAGTAAAAACTTAGTGCAGCCGACCAGGGTTAGGAAATAGCTTGACACGGGCAGGCTGGACAAGAAAAGCTTTACTTGAAGAAGTCGGGGATAGCAATGGCTTGACAGAACAGGTGGTGGCAACAGAGATGTTGCTGAATGAGCGTAGAGCAGAAACGCCTTGATGGGGAAACACTCAGCGAAATGGGAATATATGTAGTTGAGCGAGTCAGGAGTAGAAACTGGTAGACAACAAACGTCTTGAGCTTCTTGATCATCAGAGGACAACTGACGAGAAGCAGCTTACCTTAGGAAATGGTGTGAGGTCGGGCTAGGATGTGCGTAGTTTAGCAAGTGTGGAGTAGAAGTGATTCGATAGGGATAGTAGGGTTAGAATTTGGCTGAGAGGGTGTGGAGTGCACGCTGCCTAACAAACAAACTATTGGTAAGAAAAGGTATATATGAAAGCAAGAGTACAAAAGATTCAAAAGTGAATATGTTGTTAGAAGAAATAAATTATGTACTTGCAGTCTGGAGTAGAAACAAACCAAAACTATATAAACAAAAACTTACCGGCCGAAGTCTGACTTAGAACTGGCTTGGTAGGGCAGGTTGTGGCCAAAGTAAAGATTGCCTGAAAAAAGCGAGTAGAAAAGACATCAAAGTACAGGTTTTGCAACAAAATCGCTGTAAGAAGTCCGGGGGAGGCAACGCTCTGAATCACAGGTCGTTGTGAAAAATTTCAAGCAAACAGTCCAGTAGAAGAGGCAGGACGGAATGAGTCTTTAACAAAAAGAATATTAGCCTTTAAAAATCAGGCGTTTGGACCCTTGCCATGACATGTCTTCACAGACCAAATACCAAAAAAGTTTTGTGTAAAGAAGGGCCAGAATGCAAAAGTTGTGGTAAAATATGAAGTATTCTTAGCTTGACACAAGTTCTGGCAAGTAATATTCATTATGCACATTTAGGCATCACTTTCGTTTGATAAAAATGCGCCCCCTTGCGTAAGCAGCGGACAGAACCCAAATGGAACACCTAGCCACCCCAGGAAGCTGGACACGCTCCTAAGAAGAACCACCTAATGAATAAAATACATTCTCGGCTTACCTTGGATACAGTAAAGAAAATCATGCAGTACCATTAAGGAAGGCGCTAAATTCACTGTACACACCACAGCATTTACAGGTGTGACACTGTGCAAAGCCGTTAGAGTAGTGGTATATATGCCGGCCCACCAATAGTATCAAAGCAGCGGAAAGACCTCCGATTACTGTCTGTACGGCGCTGGCATGCACAGTTATTATAAATTAACACTTAGTAGTGCTGATAAACTCCTGCTGTGATGACAGTAAGATAAGACAATAAAAACCGTCATGGCAAATAAGCATCCATCTTAAATCCGCTCATTTTCCAGGGTTCGAGCCCTTGATCCTGCAGGGATTCTGAACTGGATTTATCCAGCGGCAGCAAGACTCAGGGCAGGTCCTCCAGCAGCCGATAANTGATGACAGTAAAATAAGGCAATAAAAACCGTCATGGCAAATAAGCATCCATCTTAAATCCGCTCATTTTCCAGGGTTCGAGCCCTTGATCCTGCAGGGATTCTGAACTGGATTTATCCAGCGGCAGCAAGACTCAGGGCCAAGTCCTCCAGCAGCCGATAAGCGCTGATAACTCTTGCACGGCTCCTCTGAGGGAGCCCGTGATTAGGGATCCTCTGGAGACCGACTGGCAAATGCTTTGCCCTGAGCCTGTGCCGCACGAGGCTGCAGGGTACGTGCTCTACAGCTTCAATTTAAATTCCACTCGAAAATGAAAAAAGTAATAGCGGCATACGATCAAATTAGCCATTTTTTATGCAATAACGGCTGTTTTCATTTCGAATTAATACATACATGTATCAGATTCATAACTTCCCTACGAGCTACTAACTCTGAACATATTCCTATTTCACCAACAGCAGCAAACATTATTATGGTCTACCTTCAAATAGTCATTTCTAATGTTCAACTCATCAGATTATCCAATTTAAGTATGATAGTGAACCGAAACTTAGGCTTTGACTCCTTTTTCCGAATGGGTCTCTCGGTCCGTCTATTCCCTATGTTTAATCTAATTTATTCAAACTTATCTAATTCAAAACACACGTAAGTGCCTGGCCCCAACTTCACATGAAAATGCTAGCACCTAACGTTGAGGTGATATACGAACGCCCATCATTGTTATTATTATTATAATTGTATGTAGATATAAAGCTTTGAAGACTCTCTTCTCCAGTGCAAACGCGATGAAAGACGGAAAGAAGAAAAAGTGCCGTGCGGTAAGTCAAGTAATACGAGGAACCTACGCCAGGGAACCGCCATGCAGGGCTTGCTCCTATTTATAATACTGAAGGAAGCCATAGAATTTTTGCTAAGAAATCACACAATATTTTCGTGCGATCTGCAGACGCCATTGTTATATGTGCTATTCTGCTGCCAACATTTAAAACTATCAACGAATAGTAAAATAAAGTTGGTTTCTTCTCTGAGGCACCAAAGCACTGGAAGTAAAGCTGTCTTTCGCTTGTCTCCCCCTTTGGCATGCGTTTTACTAATGAAACTTTCGTGAGTCCATTAATAATATTGCTGGTCCACATCAGTTAATGGTAGCTATATTGTTCAGGGATAAACCGCTGCACAAACAAATTAATTGATACACTGAGGATAGCGTGCAGTACGTACAGAGAGCGAGTGTCACGCGAGCCTCCGGACTAGAGCTCTAGGGTGCCCCAAGAGCAAGTTACAAGTGATGTGCACCGCCCCTGAGAACCTCAGCATCTGGAACCACAAAATATTCCACGAAGAAGTGCACTCCTCAACTGCAGCGCGCAAACTTTAGAAACTTAGCTGTCTTCCAGCGAGAACCTCCAGCTCTGGTGTATGTATCATCCGTTCAAAAATTCATCAGACTAATGCTCTCTTTGTCACTAATTTTTCCGTGTCCGCTAGTTTTGCAGCTTGGGCCGAGCGTCACCTCCTACCCACTCGCCTGTGAGCGTGTTAGGGATCGTTCACAATTTGAGTAGCCCGTGTAAGGCTTCATTTTTTACTAGCACTAATAGTTTGCTGTATTGTCTCCATTGTGGATGAGAGGATTAATTTTTTTTCCACTTCGGGGTCCATTTACCGATTCCCTCAGCGTAAGGTGCAATAGCGTTTCTATCGCTTTGCAAAATGCGACTCACATATGCATCAGTGAAGTTCCAAACTACTGTAATAAGATGAGTGCACCAATTTATGTGTTACGTTTCCCGGACAAAACTATGTCAAAGGCCCGAGTACAACTCAAGCGTAATTATGTTTTAAGAGTCATTATATTACGTGCCAGTGGTGGCAAAAATACTTCATCTTGCCTCCAGAAGAGGTAGTAATGCAGCTATGAATGATGCATACTAAACCAGCCCAATCGACCTTCGATTTACAAAACGCCATCGAAATTGGCTTAATAGTCCAATTCCAAATAGTAATCTTCATAGAAACTTAATAGCACTACTTTGCGCTGTCAAGGAGTTTTCCTTAATGTAGCTCGCGTGATGTAGGATGGGTTGATATTTATGGTTCAAGCATATAGTTCAAGAGGGACAGAAGTAGACCATCACAGCTTGGAAGATACCTTTTATACCCAGATGAGAACAGAATGATTATTAAAACAGTTCTTGGTTTTACTTATACTACAGAATTTCTAGAGGTACATATTTGCAGTAGAATCGTAGACCAAAATCGCGCGTGACGTACGAATAGCATTATTTGACATTCGGCTGTTAAGGAGTAATGCTTTCATTGTAAAAAAAAATACTCTCGAGCAAAACTATTAAGTTTCATGGCATGAAATTCTGCGTCCTATTAAATTGCTGCTACAGTACAGTATACCTAGGAAAGCAGTGGACCATGTGTGCTGCAGAGTTGTGCTAAGGGTCCCGGGAACAATCCCTATGGCCAGATGACCGATTTTTGTCATAGCGCTCGGCGCGCTGTCCAGTAAAACCTGCTTGGTGCGCATAGCTATCGCGGGGGTACTCTGTACCTTAGGGAAGGGGGAGGGGTGGCGGGTCGTTGAACCTTCCGCTAAATGCGCCGTAGTTCTAAATGAACCGTGGTCGGCTGCAGCTGTACTTACTGCTCTGGGGCCAGTTGGCCTATATCTGCTGCACGAACCAGTGCGTGTGGATTTCCCGATGGAGGATGCAGTCAAAGTTCGCTTTACCTTTAAAATTTATTATTCTTTCCCCGATTGACACTAAGCATCGTATGGGATATTCCGCAAAGAAATTTGATGATCTTGCAGCAACGTATTTAAACAGATTTAGAGGACTTGCAGCAAAAAATGCTGATCAGCACAGAAGACACAGAATCATAAGTCTGAACAGCGAAACGGCCGACGAGACTTGGAATATTGACGAGCACACTACTGCTGTAAGCAAATGCAAAACTTCGGTTCTGCTCCCATTGTGCTAGCAACGGTAAGACAAGGGTTAGGATAATGATACTGAGAATCAACTACGGATTAAAAGGAATACCTAGAGAGCAATACACATATTACTCTTTAACAGTTCTCCTGTTTCTGTGGAACACTAACGTACAAAATTTGTGAACAATTTTTCTGAACTAGACATGATACGAAAGTTGGCAATGTCCATACCTGGTGTTCATGCTTGTACACTGTTGAAATAGTGTTGGTAGCTACGTTTTTCCTATATGTATTTATTTCCATGCAGATGCACTGTCTTTGCTTATTAAGGCTCGTGTTGGTACAGAAACAAAGTCAAATGGTTCTGATGTTATTGCTTGCAATAATGTAAAAGAAAAAACTAGAAAAATATCGCGCTATTAAAACGAAACTTTGAAGTATCGCTCCCAATTATGAGCAGTGAGTCTAGATCCACAAAGCTTGATACTAGATGAATAAGAGCACGATGTTCATTGACGTCACGCTGAAGTCACTGCCACGACTACGCAGTCGAATTAACTAAGTTGGTTCTAGGCTGCTAGCGGCAACAAAAGTCGTTAAAAAGGCACCGGGCTTTACTATAAACAATTAGAAGGCTGATATCACATGTCTGGCTACTCCGCAACTGCACAGAACTTCAGGTAATCAATTTCAAATGATAGGTGATACCGTTCGTGAAGTCTACGTCTAATATGGATGATGCGGCTTTAAAATAATTTTACACTTAGACCCCCTCTTTTATTTACTCATATTGCGGATTACTAGGCTGAGTCACTACACGTCATTGGTTAGATAAGCTCTTATTCTAACCTAGAATTTATTCGTTGTTTCTTTTTTTAAAGGGTAATTAAATTAATTTAATCATATCCAATAGAGGTATTTCAGATTTTTTCGAAAAAGCGCACACAGCAGCCGCGGGGAAATTTTTCGGCAGTTCACAAAAGTTTGGGAACTACTGCTAATGTCCTCGCGTAAACCCCCAGCTCGCCACATTGCACACCATCCGACAACACTCTGGCACATCCACTGAGCCCACAGCCACGAACAGATATGGTCCTCGGGTTGCGATGTGTGGACATACACCACGCCGTCACCTATATGTCCTCGCTTTCCTTCGCTGCAGAACGTGCATTAAGTCTTCAAGCACCTGAATTAGCTACGTGAGCCTTTTCTAGTTATGTGAGCAGCAACTAGAGGCCGCCCGTGGCAGTTGGGGTGCAGCACAGTTTGCTATGAAATTTATTATTTATTTTTTATGGACTAGAACAGTGGTTCCCTATAGGTGTTCAATGTGGACCCCTGCAAAGAGAGCAGTGCACTGTCGTAGACCCCTAGAGTTGAACGTATGCATTGTGCTACATTTAGGTAAAACCTGTGTTACAAAGGAAAAAAAATCACTGTTTTATCAATATTAATTAACTAGAATATTTTACATTTAAAGGTTATTTAATGGGCATTTATCCATTTCCATTCCCAGTCAGTAGTTCAAATTGTACCAGAGTTGTAAAAAAAGTAGAATACATTTTTATTGGTTGTAACTTTATTTGTGAAGAAACCTTCAATAAATTGAGAATTACAAAACTAACGAGATTTAGTTTAGGTCCCGTTAGTACTTACTCTAACAACTAAAAGAATACGCTTCGTTAGAAGAAAATGTGTTTATTTTAAAGGAACTCAGGAGATCTTTCCTTGCTTATATATCATGCACAATAATTATTTTCATGGTTATACTACATGCATGGGTTTTTCACTACAGAATTTATTTTCAGCCTTTAAATACACAAAATAGGAAAATAGATATAGAGGTTTTCTTTAAATAGACCCCTTAGGGGGTCTTATTTCGACCTCCTGTGGATCTACGGGGGTCTATAAACCCCTTCTAGGAAATCACTGGACTAAAGGATGCCATTAGCCTTACTGATTAGACAGTGATTACAATTTTTACAAGCAATCGAAGGAAAACGACTCGCTGTAGTGAATAATATCGATAACACGGAGCGGAAGTAGGGGCGGTGTATTTCAGCAATGCCTGAGCACAAGTCGTTATTATGTTGTATCAAAATCTACCACACGTTGGTGCGGCAGGAAGGAAAGAGCGTAACGGGGAACTTACGAGAAACTGGCATGGAAATGTGGCAGGATCAATGACGTCACATCGACGAAAGGTATGGCTGAACAGCCTATGAGGATTTAAGTAATTTCCCCAGAAAAATCGTCGTTAATTCAAATTTTATCCCCTAAGCACATAAATTATTGAAAAGAACAAATAATTATTGAACAATGGGCAATTATCATTAAAAAATTATAGTGGAGGCTGGTGGAAACATTCACAGCACTGGAAGCAAGATCTGGGTTTTTCTTTGAAGTGAAGCCTTATTTACATTTATATTCAGTTAATAGTGCTCGTCACAAAACATAATTGAACATATTACCGTATTTTTTCGACTTTATTAATGTAATTTCCCTTTCATTACTGGCCAACTACATGAGCTGCACCCCTACACAAAGTAGTAGTAGTAGTAGTAGTAGTAGTAGTAGTAGTAGTAGTAGTAGTAGTAGTACAAACTTTACTTGCGCATCAGGGACACAATGTCTATATCGCGCCGAACTATTCCTGTGGTTTGACAAAGGCTCGTGAGCCACTAGGACGCGAGGTATGTCTCGTTTTAAATCATCAATGATTTTGGTCTCGGCCTTTCTGCCGGTAAGTCTCAGATTCTAAGTGGTCAGTGCGCTACTGACAGGAAAAGGCGCAAGTTGAGCATCTCCAACCCCGGGCACAGCTGAACGCTTTTGCCCAGCTAGGCTGCACAGGGGAAGGAAACGAAAAACAAGAAGGTAGAAGTCTAGCGGGAATAAATCGGCTATATCGATCAGCGGCCCACCTCCCGAAACAGTTAAGGGAAAGTATTGAGAGGCTACCTTACTTAACAAAACTAACCTCGTAAGCAGGAACTGCGGCAATTTGACTGCAACATCCCCTGCGGAGAAGGCACTATAAAGGGACGCTTGGGTGTGCGAGGCCCAAATATATTGTGGCAGGGAAAGGGCGTACCAGAATATACTCCTGAGGCCTACACCAATACATAGTACACTGCAAAATGGTTGTCGTTAAGAACAGAAAATTTGGGCAATAACTGTTCGTATGGTTTCTCTCACGTCAAAAATAGAACACGGTTTATAGTTTTCGTTAGGATTAAGAGCCCAACCTACGAAGGCATAAGGTCCTACCCTCAAATATGTACTTCGACTCGTTGGTGTGACGTCATTCAGCTTCATACGATCACGGCAAGTTTTAGTTTCGTCTCATTGAGTCTTCCCCCTCTCATTGCTTCCTGGATGCGGTGGTCTGCCTCACTATATTTCGAAAAACATTCAAAATTTTAGTAGTAGAGTGGATTCCGCCTAATGGAACCACCACTTGAAACGACCAGCAGCATATTGTGACCAATTCTGCACGAACGGAAGCAAACGCTCTGTATTTTGTACAAAATAGCTTTGTTTACTGCTGACAACGTTCTGCTTATACAAACTAATCATTGTCATTAATTTGCTTATAATCAAACCGTAAAATATTTAAAATGGATAAATTTATCAATTGTGATGAATTATTTCATATTAAGAGCCGTTTTAAGTAAAAGTGTACCAGTGCATGCTTCTAAAGTGACTTATTTTTTTAGAATGTATTTCTTACTTCTAACAGGAGGCGTCAGAATCGCCTCTATATTGCCAAGTCATTCACACTTCGAAGCAAAACGTTTTCACCAATTTAGTGCCCACTCATTATTATGGGAGTTAAGCTCCTTAATTGATAAGTAGAAAAAAACAAATGGCGAGAATTCTGTGCTTATTAGCCAACTTTTCAGCACAAACTACCCTAAAGTTGTTAACTTCGCTTTTTGTGACCAGCCGGTTATATGCAGTGAGCAAATCTGCAGGTCCCGACGTGGACGGATTGAGCAGAATCGACTGTAGAAGTGTTTCCTTGCAGAGTCACGGGATGTCATACGACGAAAAATTAAACCAACGAGGCAATTGACCCGATCAGAAATGAAAGTTTGACCCCAGCAGAGTAGCCTTTACTCAGCCACAGCGTGGTGGTAGGCTAATTCATAGAATTAGTATGGGCGCCCGTTAGCATAAATAATTCTCCGGTAATCTTTATGCTCGGCACCAATTAGTCTGCGAAAGAGATCAGGTAGTTCGTCATTATTGAACACGGGCTACGCAGGACTAAAGCATATTTCTGTGAGTAAATATACCGAGCTTGCTTAAATATCAGCAAATGAATTTTTTCTTACAATAAAGCAAAGTCACTGCTGCGGTAATTGTAAGCAATAGCGAAATAATACCAACTCTAAAAGGCAATACTTAAGAGGTAAATCTTAGTCAATGCCTTTGATGAAGAGTTCCTATATAGCCATGGGTGCTCGTACACCATGGAGTGCGAGATAACATCTTAGGAAGTGGAAAATTTTATTTCATCTCTGAGTAACTCACAACGTAACATATACTCGTGAAGCAAATATTAGTAACTGTATTATAATTCTGCTTGAGGCTCCATCCGTCGGTACGTCCTTGTGTCTGCACGTTACGATTTTCACTACATACATATTAGCGGAAACTTCAACTTGCATGAAGCTCGGTGTTTTTCTCAGCAAGGAATTTCAAACATTGCTGTTTTCTTTCGGCTAGCTTTTAAAGAAATTTTGAGTCAGTTTCGATACAACGACACGAAGTTCATTTTAAACGTATCATAAATACGTATTTCCAATTCATAGAATAGGCACTTCGCTGCTGTTGTATGACGATCTATTTATGTGAAAATTCGTAGTCTGGATACGGCGCAAAGCGAGCTGTTCTTAACTACTTCATTCTAAAGCATTTTTAAGGTGAAAGTATGATTTTTAAAGAAATTATGCAAACTGGCAGAAAAGCAGGCTCGGCAGCAAAATCCATTAGTGAAAAAATGGACGGAATCTGGTGTATATTGTGGTGCAGCTATCGTACAAAATAGAACAGAAAAATTATGAGATACTCTATGGAAAGGCCACGGGTCACGCTGTAGAACCGAAATCATCAGATACGCCCAAGAAAAATGGTACTGTTCAGAATGTGAAAGGCTAAATAATAGCTTCAGAAGATAAGAAATACAGCTCAGCCAAGGCGGATAGATCTAGATGAAGAGCAATGAGAAAAGTACCTCCGAAGAATGAGACTGCTATGTTTCTTTTTTGCTGTCGTTATGGCTCTATCATGATTTACAAGTTCGAATTTTTACTGGCAGAAGATTTGCGAGATCTACCGGTGAACTACGTCAAGCACGTTGCAAACGAGTCGGAACACGGAAGCACTTCACGTTCTTGGAACTGGGGTGTATCGCAATCAGCATTTCTTGGGTTACCGGTGCTACACAGCGTAACACCGGTGACCCAGCCAGTCGCAACCCGTGTCGCAATCATAGCTCAAATGTCGACTGCGACACGGGTTACGGCGATGTAGGTCACCGAACACAAACGTCTATCTTGAATACAAGGAGCACTAAATTCATTCAAATACGTAATTATTATTATTATTATTATTATTATTATTATTATTATTATTATTATTAAAACTTCATGCTTGAGCTCCCACGGACAGGTAATACAACCCAAATGAAGCATCTTGCAACACCGGGACGCCCAAAACGCTGCTAACGGATATCCAGCAAAAAAACATTAACAACTGACTTGAACGCCTGCAGGCCTTATACGAACAAAAGCCGATGCCGGCAACAAATTCCAAACCCTAGCAGACCAGGGCACGAAGCACCGACAGAACTGATTAGTTCGACATCTGACAGCCTCCAAAGTGAAAGAGTGCGCTCCGCAAGCAGCACAAGTCTCTCTCCCAAAAACCTTGAGGGCAGGGAGAGAAGAATACAACCAATGCCTTTCATTATTGTACACCTTATAAAACATACATAACTCTGCTACTCTTCTCCTGTGGGACAGGTTCACTAGATCATTATCAGCGCATAGCCTGCTGGCTGAACTAACAAGTCGATCCAACACCTTACACCAAAATGAGTAAATTAGATCAGGTACTTGGAACTTTCAATGAGAAAACTATAAACTAAACTGAGTTTTAAAATTTTTGAATTTACTCCGATCGTCGCTAGATGACGTTCTCACGGGTTACGTTAACCTTTTTTCAGGTTGTGGTTCTCTGGATTTGGCGTAATTGCGACACACCCCAGATGCTTCTGTGTTCGTGATAAAGGCTTAATCTATGAACACATACCGATTCCATATGGGAACCAATAAGAATTGAAACTCAATAGAAATTACGAGAGAGATTCGATACTGATCAACAGGCCTTCGCCTTAACAGAATAGCTGCGGCGGAGGTTTGG
This sequence comes from Parhyale hawaiensis, assembly GCA_001587735.2. Taxonomy (NCBI): domain Eukaryota; kingdom Metazoa; phylum Arthropoda; class Malacostraca; order Amphipoda; family Hyalidae; genus Parhyale; species Parhyale hawaiensis. The sequence continues at coordinate 38,301,981 of LQNS02278091.1, read as the reverse complement.
AAACCTAATAATAATAATAGACAAGACGAAGCTGCATCCCCGGCAGCGTAATCGGAAGGGTAGGGAGAAACAATAACCGACAATGGAGTTTCCTCGGGTCCCGCTAGTAAATTTAACTTGTCGTCACCTTTTTGGTTATGAATTTCGTAGAGGGTTCGAGAACGGATGCAGGAGCCACACAGCATATACTTTCATACGAACAACGCGATGTTGAGGATGAGCAGCTAGCATGTCGTCTATGCCACCGTATCCGTGCTGCCGAGTTCAAATATATTTCAGAACAATAGGTAAGTTGCTCATCTCAGCTTCCAGTTGTTCGGGTGAATAATGGATATAAAGCCTCGGCATTAAATATTCCCTAGGGGTACCAGCCCTGCAATAGGTTGAGATCCATTGCCTTAGAAGAATCACGGTGAAAGCAGTTATAATATTACTAAGTTGCCAGGCCGTTAACAATGATGGCAACGTTGGTCCCATTCTTTTTAGCTTCCAAGTAATTAGGAAAAAAATGCAATTCAAAAAGCGACCGAAATTTAGTCACAGTTGTATGCTAGCTACGTATTGGCATATCCATCAAGTCATGAGCACCAGAGTTGTGAAAAATCCTCATTTGAATTTTGAAGTCCACTCTGCGAGGATATTATCTTTATTATTCTCTTGGTTTCACCATCGCACCCACGCTACATGATTTGATCCAAGCTGTGAGACTGAGTTTATTAAATCGCATCAGTATATGCATGTTTTATGACGGCATTCCTGCCGGAAAGGCTCAGTCGACTGAGTGCACTACTACTGGCGGGAGGAAAGGCGTCATGCATCTCTAAGAGACAAAAAATGAAAAGAAGAGAAGGCAGAAGAAACAAACATTTGTGCGGCCGGTCCCTTTGTGCCCCTCCCAACTCACGCAGGCAGAGATAGAAGTCCCATGAGATGAGACTTCGCGAGAGGGAAGAGGATGTATAGAGACCCGACCTAACTATATAAAAAAAATTCCTCAGCAAGGACGGAGGCCAGATGCAACGTCCCCTGCGGAGAAGGCCCTCAGGTCAGCACCTGGGTCAATGTTGGCCAAATATATTCCGACAGGGAAAGGGCCCGCCAGAATATACCCCTGAGGGCACTCCGTAGACAACATCATCCCTGGTGAAGACAGTTTAAACTAAACAGAAAATAAGGAGACTGGACAAAAAAATGGATTCCTAATAAAGTGAGGAATTTCCCTGTAGTAGGAAGCATACTGCTGTAGGTATAAAATGTGCAGTCACAAAAGAATTACGGACAAGAAGCCTGTAATCTCCCAAGCTCAAAAGAAAGACGACGAAAAGTACCGAGCCGCCGTTATCTTGAGTATATTAAAAGAACTTATTTGCTGTTAATTTGAGGCTCGCCTCTCCTCCTTCGCACGAATCTCAGTCCCTTTGGATAAAGCATATGAATTTTCTCCTATCTAATCCTTCAAATCGAAATGAAGAGATCAACCAACTAACTGTAGATAATTATTGATACAGAAAGTATTATACGTTCTTCAATTGTATGCACCGAGCTTCTTCAACGCAGATACGTTCACTAATACGATCTTCAGTATTCAAGAACTGTTCACGTATGGTCTCCTCCTAAGCTGCCCGAGTAAACTACCGGCCATTACACACCATAAATTTCAAAAGCAAGCTTTACCCAACGCAATAATCGATCTTTAAGGGACGCGATATGACCAGCAAGGTCGACAGCTGCTGTATTTCACGCTCTCTGAGTTATGGTCGGGCTATTGGTGGCCATACATTCGCCTGATAAAAAACGGCCTCAAATAGAGCTTTCTTGGCTTTGTAAAATGATGCTTTTAAATGGAGGATGTTCTCTAAATCAGGGAACGAACGTTCAAAGTAGGTCACAAACTTGAAGCTTAAGTTACAGATATTTTTTCATTCGTGCTTCCCTCACAGTTCGCTCTTCTGCTAGCATAATTGGTACCTCGAATACCGACAAGAGATGCATATATCTACGTGGTAATGTCAACATAGTCCGGGATTTTTAATACAAAACGTTTCAAAAATATCGTTAACTCATGAAAGACGGAGAGTTTCTGCTTTCTCCCAAAAAAAAAATTAATCTTGGTATTAGTCTAATGAGTCTGCGATATATGTACTTCAATAACACCATGTTAACTTACGGTCACACCCACCTGCCGTATTCCATCATGTGTTTTTCTCAAGTGCTTCAACAGGAGAAGTACATATCACAACTCATACTCACATCAGTCTCTTAAAACAAAACAAAAATGTGCTGTGTACTGCATAGGCCATAACTTTCAAGATTGTTAAATCTGCAGCTGGGTTACTTAAAACATCTGTAGCAATACACTGATCGGTTTCACTTGTATACACTAAAGTACATAAATTCTTTTTCGTGAACTGTAACTAGAGTAAAGTAAATGGATAGTTACGCACATCCTCCAGATGAACTTCCATGTCAACAAATGTTCAGTACTGCACGTAGGGCCGGAGAACCCCTCAACCCAATTGAAAATGAACGGGACAGAACTGGCAGCTGTCACCTAACACTGTAAAAAAATTCAGCGTTTCAACGGGTAGAAACTAGAAAAATGTCTGTAGTTTTCTCCGTTTTGAAAAGCCACCTAAAGTGTCCGTCGTTTCACTGGAAGAGCCTGTACTTCACAATGTTCACAGAAGTAATATAGCGCTCCGTTTTATTACGGAGATTAATGCATTGTTTCTGCAGTATGGCAGGGAAGTGTCTGTTGATAGGCATGTTACCGGAAATTTTTCCTCGTGTTCGTCAGATTCCAGGTCCAGAAGTTCTATGTTAGCGTGTTTATCCAATTTGCTTGAACTTCCCGTGCCATTAACAGTTAGAGAGCTTACAATACCAACTAGAGAGCACTCTGAGAGCGCATACTTCCGCCAAGCAAGGCAACGGTAACGAAAAATTCAAATTGGTTCTGAAGCCATGATTTTTTTTATATCAACACCAAAGTCTAATCATTCGTGCCTTTCAGAAGTATTAACTGTTTCTGCAATTTTCATGAAGAACCGTTCATAACTTTTTGAGTTATCTTGCTGACAAAAAGACAAAAAACAGACAAACACCATGAAAACATAACATCTTTCGCGGAGGTATTGATGATTTATTGATGTGTTATTAATGTTGCATTACTTCGGCACCTCTCAGATATGTGCGTATCTATTACTAAACAATTTAGAAATTTTATTAGAATCAGCATATGTTGTAAACGTCTCCTTATAAAAATGTAAACGTTCTGGTTTAGTAAACAACGCGCAGAAGCAAAATTTTTCGATAATATTCACTCACAAAACTCGGATACTCATACAGTAGAACAATCAGCACAAATCGCACATACTTGCTCCCAAAAGATATATGAATATTGTGTAGACAGAGTTAGGTGTCAACAAATTATTCACAAACAATACAAATAAAACAAGTGTGCACTTTGCGAAAAAAATGGTGTGCTGGATACACATGACACTCTTTTGACCATTGGGTAGGCAGAGCTTTGATAGCTCGATTGGCTAGGGCGCTGCCTCCAAAGTCTAAAGAACGTGAGTTCGAATTCGGCCCAGGCACCTTGCTTTTTCTAAAGAGTCACAAACAACGGAATGAAATTTCAAAATCTGTATTTACCGGGAAGTTGTTTTTGTTTCTGTTACAAAATAGAATCCGCTTATTGGCGGAACCTCTAAATACTTCCTGGTACGATTAAACAGAAAGTTGAAAAGTGTCCGGCGAATGGGCTGCCGGACACTTTCTGTCATTTCACGTAAAAATTTTCTACAGTGAACAACGTGACTTGGAAATAACTATTACAAACAAATTACAACACAATCAGCAAGTTGATGAAAATGCGAAAATGACAAGCAGAGTACTGGGAGTTATCACCAGGAATTTCGAATATAAATCCAAGGACATAATCATTTCCTTGTACAAGGCGCTAGTGAGGCCGCACTTAGAATTTGCTGTTTAATTTTGGTCGCCACATCTGTGCAGAAATATCAATAACATGGAAAAATTCCAAAGCACAGCTACAAAATTGATACCTGAGCAGCGAAACAAGCCATACGAATGTCGCCTACAAGAACTGGGCCTGATCTCTCTCGAGCAAAGGCGACTCAGGGGGCAACTAATAGAAAGTTTCAAGTATTTGACTGGCTTCAACGACGTACGGTACCTACAGACGGACTTTTTGAAAGAGACCATGATGATCGCCTGCGATACAACGGCCAAAAACTCAAGCATAGAGCCCGAAGAACAACCTTCAGCCAGTACTTCTTTCCGTATTTCATAGTGAACATTTGGAATAGACTCCCCTCCGATGTTGTCGCTGCGGAGACAGTCAGCGCTTTTAAAAATCGACATGACACACATTGGGAAAGACATCATCCACAACTAAGAACACGTCCTTCACAAGGAGTAACAAACTCTTAAGCTCCGCAGATCAGCGGCTATAAATTGCACTTGCGTGAATTTATGATCTACTCGTGGCCGAAATTTTCCTTTTCTTTTCATATTCTTTCCTCTATCATCGATATCAAGCTAATACAATGGCAATAGCTCATAGAGGATTGGGGCGTAAGTTCCGGTGTCTCTATGGGAACTGGCCTGTTGGTTCGTCCACTGCCGCCTATCTAATCTAGACAAAGATGCACGAGTATGTGTGGTGTCGATTTGTTGTGCTGAGATACTTGCATTAAGAAAGAGGCGCGGCGCAGAATTTATCCGGGCTTGATTGCACCCCCTCTTCGCAGGCCACATAGGTCGAAACCTGGATATCGTGGAATGGCTATTTGTATTAGGGATGTCATACAGGACTACAAAACGCTCAAATCTCAGCTGGACTGAATACGTATGTGAAGGCGGGTAAGGCTTTCGTGATTGTCTAATTCCTACAGATTTCAAAATTATTCCCAATAAAATTTGATCTCTAGATCCCTTCAAGGCGTTCTCGGTCTTTTCGTTTGCTGGGCTTCCGTAGGGGCGAGCAGTATTCTATTACAAACAGCGGTTTCCATAAAGTGAGTTTATGTCTGGCGCTGACAACAAGAAAGTTCGGAGCACCCAGCCACTCCGTGTCAGACTGCGTTAAACAAAACTTTTCAATAAGTGCTCTACCATAATTTACCCCTATTTCGCAGTGAACGTGTCGTGACGATATTATGAAGCTTTAAATATAAAAAATCTTCTATTTTATGATTGTTTTAATGCTTTCAAAGTCCTTATCATAGAAAAAATGAATTTCAAGAAAATTTTCACTAACAATTTGGAATAACATTTAATTTAAAATACTCATTAATATATTGAAAATTTATTGGCTAGAGAACTATGTTTTATCGAAATTACTGGAGCAACATAAAAAAACTTTAAGGGAAGAATACCGTCTCATCCTCCAAGCTCACGATAAAGCCAGAGCTACGGGGAGACGCAAAGAAACCTCACCGTTTCGTATCTTTATTTGAAAGTATGCTTAAAAACTTTAAAGAATCATAAAAATAATGGAGAAATGACTAATTATTTATTAATGTGCCTATCATTTCTTCCGTAAAGTAGAGTAGATTAGATAGGCGGCAGTAGACGAACCAATAGGCCCATTCCCAAGGAGACAACCGGAACTTACGCCCCCAGCCCTCTATGAGATATTGCCATTATGTTAGGACGGATATAAATAACTGGAGAGAAGGGAAGAAAAAGAGAGGGAAGAATCTCAGCCAAAGAAACGACTATGCGTGCAAGCGAGCACGATCTAGAGCCGCTGATATGCGGAGCTTAGAGATGTAAAACTGTGTAGTTGGAGCGGAAAAGGGAAGAAAACGGATTAAGGTGGCCTCGAAAGCTTTGGCCGTTAAGAGTTTGCGACTCTTGGAGGAGGAGTTCTTAGCTGTGGAGGATGTCTCTCCCAATGTATGTCAAGACTTTAGGAGAAAACTTTACATACATCCTCATATTCCCTTAAACTGTGTCAAACGCTTTGCTGACCCTCTAAGTCAGGATTCTCAAGCGTCCTGATCTGTCTCAAACCTCAAACTACTCACCCTCTCTTATTCTCCCACAATTACTAAATTACAGATGTGTGCCCATCACCAGTCGCGTTCCAAAGTGTCCTACCAACCAGATGTAAGTCAGGATTCTTAATCGCCCTGTCATTTCTCAAGCTCCAGATTGCCGCCTAAGCTGTTGCCACTCATGCTTCAAGCCTTTGTATTTAGTTACTGTAAAGGTGCCCGCTTAGAATCTCAATGTCAGGGGTTGCTGAGACTGATAACAATGCGTTAGACAAAGCCTATTGTAAGGACAACAAAGAGCGGGACCTGGCAAACAACTGTGAACAAGCTGCCTTCCAATAACACTGGAATTTGTCTTTATTTCGACCTGTGAACTTCGCCCGAATGGACAAATGGAGGACTGTGATTGGGCAATAATTTTGGTTGCTCTGATGCATCTCGACAATGGAGCGCTCCAATGAGAAACGCGGGAGCTTTGTTCAGCAGGATATGAATAGATTTGGTAGTAAGTATCAGACTATGTTGCTTAGGTGAAATACAATTGCAAAGGCGATTTTGCATAAACTTTTATGAGAGGTAACAATTAATTAATAGGCGATTGTAAACTAACACATGGTAGGACATGCACTGTATTATTAACTATGAATGGCAAGGGCTCAAAATGATCTGTATTTATTTACACAATGTTTATATTGTTTATATTAAGCTCGTTCAAAGTATTCTAAATACATGAATGCTATTCTCTGTGGGGCACTCACAATGTTGACAACCATGACAGTTTGCGGAAAATAAATGCCTTGCTTATGCCAATGCCGTCAAGTTTATCATTTGAATAGTTCTTTTACCAATGCCCCCATGTGAGGCATGGTGAGCTTTAATGGAAAAAGCTTCACAAAGATACAAAGTAAATATTCGAAAATCGATTATCCCAAATTCTTCCATCCCAGCTTTTGTCATGTAAACTAATTGGAGCTCTTTCTAGAAATAATTTTTTATTTCACACCCACCAACAGACAACGAAAAGTAACTCTGAAGTAGTTGCTTAACATATGTGAATCCTGATCCTTTTATTATAATAATGAATTTTATATGCGACGCCTTAGTTGACTGCTAAAAATATTTGGGTCTACTTCACTGGCTACCAGTTTAAGCTGTCTAACTAGTACAGCAAGTGACGGCACATACTATTCTCAGACAGGGGCCAAACAATGAACCGCAGTGCAGTGTAGTTTGCAATGATAATATTAGCTACTCGTTGTCGCTAATATAAGTTTGGTGATAAACTGTGCCTCGTGCTTTCGCATCAGCATCTAACGCATCGAACGAAGTGTATTGATTTATTTTTATTTGTTTAACTTGGCAGTCCTTAAATAAAGACATGAGCCACAACTACGATTTAGATCATATACATACGTACTCTAGACTAAGCTTTTTTAAATCCTAAGCGGTGATTCAAGAGAGGTCGTGAAGAAAAACGTAGTATGTCCAGACTAAAGAGCAACTCAACAATGCAACAACGTACACGGTAGCTGCAGGCCTTGCATACTTCACTGGTATGCGTACTAAGCAGCAGAGATCGAGCGACGAGCCAGCCGAGCGGTCTTTATAGCCCCCGTTGTGCTGAGTCAGCAAATTGCTTGGTATGCGCAGCTACCGTGGGGGCACTTTCTTCATCCGGAAATGGGAATGTAGCATGGGAGGTCGTCGATGGCCCCATAGGTTTTAGCAACCCGTGGTCGACTGCAACTGTACTTACTCCTCTGGCGCCAGTTGGCCTATATATATCAATTGCAGGAACCAATATGCGTGTGTGTTTCCCAGTGGAAGGTACAGTCAAGTTGTCTTAACTCTTGACATACTTCTGTCGAAGTAAGAAAAATACGAACGCAAAGTGGGTATAAAAGAAAGATGTCTCAATGACCTAACTGAAGCTAAGTCACGCATAGTGCTGGAGGGGGGTTATCTCTCCATAACACAGGATCCGCAAATAACCCAGCCTAAGTTACGTAACCTAATGGCGGGAAAAATTGCCAATACATTAGCTGTGTGCAATATGGCATAGCCGTAGGATGACATATTTGGAACCCTCCACAATATTAGACACAGAATAATTTCAAGTGGCTGAATTAGTACTCACCTAGATTCCACTGTTAATCAATCAAAACTTTATCCACGTTTCAGATTTAATTCTGCTCTTCAGAGTTCTCAGCTTCGTGTTGTTCACTGTCAGAAGAACTGAAGATAAGTTTGCTCGCTGTTAAGCTAAACTGCTAAATTTGTAATGAAATACTGCACTTATTTCTATGTTCGTGACATACAGCCGATGAAGCTAAATTTCATTTACGGTTCATTCTGGCAATTCTGAAAGTAGGTCACCTTCTCATAAGCTTTCCACTTAATGGGGGCCTGGACGAACTTTTCACCATTTTCACTGGCGCGCAATATTTGCATAATTTCAGTTTTTGCGCTTTTAAATATTATTTATGAAGTGGAGGGCGCTGCATCAGCAATATTGAATATCCGGTGGCCTAAGAGGGGTTACTGTGACAGCAGGCGTGAGCCACAGGCCTACCGTAGACGCTCCTCAAATCTGGGCTACTAAGAAGTTTTCTTAGGCAAAACAGCAAATTGTCTATGACAAAACCTCGCTGAACAGATTCTTTTGTGCTAGCTATAGGTAGTTCCCTCGATAAATCGTTCAAACACTCGGTTATTCGGTAAGACGATTTCAGTTATGTTCTCTGAGTTGAACCTAGTAATGTACTAACCCAAGATATTGATGATGCTCTTCTAGTATGCTCTCTTTGGTGCATTAGGAGAATACTTCTACTACTACTACTGCTACTCTAGTTTTATCGGACATTAGCACAGTAGCACCTAGTACCATTCTACTCGTGGTAAGGGAGATTTCTCCTAGCGTCGCGATATAGGCAGTGTGCCACTGAAGCGCCAGTAAGATTTCTACTAGTACTGAGTTTCTCCGATGTATCAGGATGTTTATTATCTAGACAAATGGTATTTTTAATTTATTCATAGAAAAATTTACATTCATCTCGGCTTGCAAAATACCAAAGACTTATTCTGCTACACAGGACCGCATCTCATAACCAGTTGTTATATTTGAGATTTTTAAATTATTGCGCACTTCTAATTCAACAAATGTGATAATTGAAGGTTGACTGTGGGGCAAACCTCAGAGAACATATGCCATGCGATGTAGTATCTAGACGTTTCAAGAAAACGGTGATAAATATAACTACACCATATACACTCAGAGAAATTGAAATGCTTGCCACTGGGCAAACACACGTTGCCTAAGTGCCACCGCAGTTATGTTTTGAACCTAGCTACGCATTAGTTTATGGTTAACATAATTGACAGTTTGGCATGCATGCACAGCCAATACTTGCGATGCAGTTCATAGTCATAACATGCGTCATTGCATTACTTGACCTGAAAATATCCGTTTGTGTGTGTACCATTTACGCGCCGTAGAAGCGTAATGTGTCCCACCAATATCTTAAAACAGATTCTGACCGGATCTTTCGTGAGAAAACCGTGAGAATATTTTCATTAGTTACCCACTAAAACCTTTTGCCCAAGCTCGGGATGGAACCCGCGACTGGTTGGTACACTTTTAATATCTTGACGCCTTTACCCACTGAACCATGACGACCTATTTAATTAAGCAGGAGGTCAAATCACTGCGAAAGTGTGGCACTTCATTTTTACTGTGCATTTAAACTACATTGCAACTTGAAGATAACGTCTATAGTGATGACTGACTGTATCTCAACGAGAGATATGATACATGAGCAAAAAAGGATTATAGCTGGGGACACACAATCTGATATTCCTGTGGGAATTACCATTCGTTGCCAACGTGGGGTATACCCAAATTAGTACACGTAAGTCAGATACGTCAGGACCCACATTATTGCTAATGTTGATACAATTCACATCTAGAACGCCTCGTGGCGAAAGACCATGACCCGCATTTGAAGCAAATTTCATCGCCATCATTTTTATGGACAGCTAAACCTAGTTTTTTTGCATGGGTCACATCTAGGGCAACTCACAAGACTCCCTGCCAAAAACTATGAACATGCCTCAACTCCTTCTACCTTTTTGGGGAGTTTGTGTGGAGAGCAAATTTCATAGCGTCATTTTTTATGGCCAGCTAGGCCCAGTTTTTTCACATGGGTCACATCTAGGTCAACCCACCAAACTCCCAACAAGAAATTATGAAGGTTGCTCAACTCCTTCGACTACTTTTTAGGTGGACAGACATACAAATATATGTACCTAAATCTTCAACGAAAACATTATCACCTCTCTCACTTCGTTCGCGACTGAAAAAGTCTTGTACTTCATTGTCAAGCACGAGAACGAAATATATTTATTGAGTACTTAAGTGGCCTATATAGTCAAGGCCCGAGTTCTGTATCAAATCGTTGTCTTATACCTTAATTACCTACGCCAAGGAGGTTATGTTTTCGTCGTGTCTGTATGTTTGTTTGTCTGTCTGTCACCAAGATAAGTCAAAAAGTTCTGAACCGATTTGGATGAAATTTACAGGGATTGTTAGGTATATTAGGAGGAACAGATGATTAACTTTTGGTGAAGATATGTCCATCCGTTTGTTCGTTTGTCGACCTCATTTTTCTCATTGCATTAACTCAAAAAGTTATGGATGGATTTTTATGAAATTAACATGAGTTGTTAGATATATAACTAAGAGTAAATGATCAAGTTTTGGTAATGATCCGTTTGTTCTTCATTCGTTTGTCACTTTTTTAATTTTATGCTTGTTAGCACAATAACTCAAAAAAATAATGAATTTATCTGTGTAAAATTCATAGGGGTTATTAGTAATGGTAAAAGACATAAATGATTAGATTTTGGTGCAGATCGGTTTGTTCGTTTGTATGTTTGACTCGTGTTTGTCTTAACATTTGTTAGCAGTATAACTCAAAAAGTGATGAACGGACCTTCAAGAAAATTACACAAGATGTTATTACTATCAAAAGGAACAAATGATTTGATTAGATTTGGAGTTTATACAAAGAAAATTATAGTGTCAGAGCCAATTTGAATTTTTGCTACCGTTTCCTCGCTTGGCGGATGTATGCGCTATCAGAGTGCTCTAGTTAAAGCATGATTTTCACGTTGCAGAAGGAAAATGAAGAGAGAGGGAAGAGGGAAGGGATTGTCGCAATTTACAATATAATAAAGACGGATGTGCATTTATCTGTTGTTATATTTATTTACTTATTTATTGGTTTACCTGTCCATTTTTTGTCACGGTTCAAGAAAATAAATAGGCGAAAATTAAGAGGGTTGGAGACTGGTGATCTTATCACGCACGCCTCATTGAAAACTGATAGGTAGAAAATAGACCAGGTTGCAGATAATGGCAGACGTACATCTGACTGCAGTTTTTGTTTTGAAAACGCTGACATGTAATCAATGAAAGTAGATATAACTTCTCATGCATCGTGATTTCTACTCTCTTCTAAGTTTATCTTTATCCAAACTTCAGGTGCTCTTATTCCACGCTGGTGCCCTAATTGCCCACATCATCAACGGGGCAGAGGCTAAGATATTCTTCAGCGGTCAGCAGGCAGGTAAAGAACTCGTTGATTTCTTGGCAACAATTTTTTTTATTTGGGTTCTTCCTTCAACAGCACAACTATTTCCTTGAGCAATAGAGCTCCCGACCTGTATGATATCGAGTATCCTGGACAGAGCTCAATTTTTATTAGGAGCGAAAAAAGGACTTGACTCACTACATCACAAAAGGCAAGGCTGGCGTTGTGCAGTAGAATTTAGACCTAGCATGCTTACCATATATGTGCCTTCAAGTTGGCAGTTGCAGTACATTCTACGATACACCAGCAAATCAACAAAATTAGGTCAATGGAAAAGTATCATAAATTCTCTGCCGTCATTTTTGACGACTGGGTATACTAGGATTACAATATTTTTTTAGTGATTCAGAGAGTTAAATAGGGAAGACAGAAGATTAAATAAAATGAAAATTGACCTCGCCCTGACAATGATTACAATATTTTTACAATATTTACAATATTTTTTTAATGATTCAGAGAGTGAGTTAATTAGGGAAGAATACATAATAAACTGCAGCTAGTAAAGCGAATTCACGTGGGCGCAGTGCGCCTCTTGAAATGAGCAAGAGTTTTGGCGGTATGAATCCAAGGTACTAACCCATTCCGAATACCTTATAGTACTGAAAATTTTGAACTGACTGAAAAAGAAGTTTCCGTAGCCGCTATGGCAAAACGCAACCCAGAGGCATTTTATAAATATGTAAAT